>WAAF01000418.1:324757-480180 GCA_013400475.1 Tricholaema leucomelas
GGCCCCTCCCCAGCCTTGCTGCCCTTCTCTGGACACCTTCCAGACCTCAACATCTCTCCTGAATAGAGGAGCCCAAAACTGGACACAGTACTCAAGGTGTGGCCTGACCAGTGTTGAGTACAGGGGCAGAAGAACCTCATCATCCTACCGGCCACACTGTTCCTGATACAGGCCAGGATGGCATTGGATCTCTTGGCCACCTGGGCACACTGCTGTCTCATCTTAAGCCTACTATCCACCACTACCCCCATGTCCTGGTGAGGTGGGGGTAGGTCTCTTCTCCCTAGTATCGGGTGATAGAATGAGAGGAAATGGCCTGAAATTGTGCCAGGGGAGGTTTAGATTGGATATTAGGGGAAAATTCCTTCCAGAAAGAGTGCCCAGGCACTGGAACAGGCTGCCCAGGGAGCTGGTGGAGTCACCCTCCCTGGATGCATCCAAGAAATGTTTGGACATGGCACTATGTGGCCTGTTACTTTGGGACACAGTTAATGGCCATGGCAGTGTTTGGTCAATTGGAGTAGATGATCTTAGAACTGTTTCACTTGGAAAAGGCCTCTAAGATTCTAAGGCTGCCATCCTCCTCCTCTGATGGAGTAGATACTGCTCAGTCCACCTGCATGGTCCTCCCAAGAGGCATGGGATGGATGTGGGAGCCATGCTTCTCTGCCAGGCAGCCAGCATGATTGACAACAGAAGCACAGCAGGAATGCAGCAGCAGTTTCTCATTCCTCACCACTCTGTGTTCCATACTCTTCCCAAAAACGCCTTTTCCAAGGCTTGCTCGCAGGCTAGACAGACTTGTCCAAACCTGCCTGCCCTTAACGTGACACTGAAGTACCTTAACACAACTGCCAGAAAGCACAGAGAATGGTAGCAGCATGAGTGACACCAAGGAGGGCAGCACCCATGAAAACCTGTACTGCGGTCGGTGCATTGCTCCAGAGTCCACCTAGGTAACAGTGAGCACAACACAACCTCATCCCCTCAACTCCAAACCCCTCAGATGGTTCCCACAAGCATCGTGCCCAAGACAGACCACCGAGCCAGCAACCACCATTGCAGTGCTGCAATGGATTGCTAGCTGGTTATTAAAAGCTTTCTCACTAGTGCCCAAGGAATCTGCTAGCACCCAGTGAGCCAAGTGCCCTGCTGGCATCAGGTAGGTGGGGTGGGACCTCGCCTTGCTGCAGAGATGCTTTCTCCTCCACAGCTCAGCGTTGTTGGGCGCCCAACACACTTTGTATCCACCTCATCTCAGTGCAGCACAGTGGAAATAATCAACTTGTGTCTTTTCAATCCAAAAAAGGAGAAGTTTTTTTTCTTTTCCAAGGTAACAGGGAAAGGCCAAGCAAAGCACCACACAGCAACATAAATGATTTAGCACCCAACAATTTTGCCAGGGAAACGCTAAAGACTGAGTCTAATCCTTTCATCTAACCCTGGTCCTTCTAAAAGCTTTAAGCCAGGAGTTGACTCAGCATGTCAGTGCCAAAAAGATCCATTGACCTCGAGTTCAGCGCTGAGAAATTGAGAAATGTTCTTTTTAATGTCTATTCAATAAATACAGCATCACCCTCTCCGTGGGCTGAGCAATCCACTTCAAATCCATTACAGCACGTTCGCACAGACTGACAAGTTGTCCTGAGACAATAGTGGCTGCCAGATGAGGTTAACCCTTGCCAAGGGGGTGTAAATCTTTGTAGCCACAAGCCTTTTACTCTCAGAAGTCCTTGAGAAGAGGGGAGGGGGATGTCTGAATTGATGACGAGCAGCTGATGCATGCACTCTTTGCTGGACCAAGGTGGTCTGCGTCAGTAAAAAATATGCCCAGTCAACACAGCTGGGCTTTTGACCATCTTGATGGCAAGGAGGGCAGTGCTGCCATCCTTCACTCCCTGGTGGGCTGATGGTGCTCCCAGGCACTCCCTGCTCCTCTTGGCCAACAGAACCTCTTGGATTGGCAGTGGGACACATGCTACTGATGCCAAGTTTTGTTGGCAAGCACCACAGAGTGTCACAATCATCCTTTGGGCAGTTCTGCCAATAGTCAAAAGCGACCTCTGGGGATCACGGTGCCCGGGGAAATTTGGGATGGGTTTGGAGACCTTTGGTGAAGGCTCACTGAGTGTGATCTCCATGCTGAGCTGCCCTGGAGACATGTTGCTGGGTTGCACTAAGATGACTAGATTCAGTAAGTGGTCAGGGATGATGACAGCACAACTCACAGAGCAACTCAGCCCATCTAAGTCCAACCACTCCCAGCCGTAGCCCATGGCCTCTGCTCTCCCCAGGAAATGCATCTTTACAGACTGACTTCACTAGAAACAGCGTGGGAACAGCAGCAGCACAGACTCCCTGCAAGGGGCATTGCACCTGCAGGCTGTGCTTTCTGTCCTAGAGCATCTCCATCCAAGGAGTGACAGTAGCATGGCATCGCTTTACTCGCCACCCTCTCTCTGTAACTCTACCCAAGGCTGGCAAACACGGGCACATACTTTTCACTAGCTCCCAGTTTCCAGGTGCCCCTGCTGGTAGGTGCCTGTGGCCATCTGTAGATGTTTCAGCATTGGTTGCCCTAATCTCTGATTTGTCCATAGTTGGTGGAGTGAGTCTGATCCAACCAGAGGACTGCCAGCTTGTCTTAAAGGCAGAGTTAGCAGATCACAGGGCTAAGCAGACTTAAAGGAGTGCTGGCCTCCCTCTGCACAGGGTAGAGGGCACCTACCTGGCCTGTTTAGCTCCATCAGAGCTTGAATGCCAGGAGAGAGGAGTGCCTGCATGGCTGTGGGGGACCCTGCAGCCAGCTACACTTTCTTTGGGATGGAAAATCTGGACTGCTGCAGCTCCCAGCAGTTAAGCCGTTAATGAAAATTATCACCTTAGCAATGGTAATAATACAATAATTCCAAGAGGTAAGGCTGGGGGTGCACAGTCAATCTGCAAGAAACTGCAGCAGAGGCAGCAGGGGAGCCCTACATCTTCAGCTTTATACTCAGTTACAGGTATTTTATGGTGCCACTTCTTCCTCCTCCTTCCTGCTTTCACACACCCATGCTGGAGGCTGCAGCAGTTCTGGGGGGTCCAAGGGGTGCTGCAGTAACCACCCACCTCTTGCAGGCTTCTCCAACATGCCAGGGTGGAGAAGAAGGTCGGATGAGCTGGTGTTTGAGGCTCTCTGCTGACTCAAGGAAGCCATCCTGTGTCATGTTCATCTGGGTCACATTTACAAATTCTTTTGGGTTTAGAGGTTGGAGTTTCTATTTTTTCCTCTTCTCCCTTGTTTGTAGGTGCTGGCTGAAGACAGCTTTGCTGAGATCTGCAGCAAACAGAGGGCTCCTCAGTTGTGCTGGTAATTACTCTTTGCTGGTTAACTAGATCATGAACACTATCAAATGCTTAGCTTTGATTAGACTGAAAAACCTTCAAGTGGGTGCTCCCTACTCGTAAAACTCTTAAAATACTGAACTCTGCAAGAAATTAGAAAAGAAGCTTTGGTTTATAGAAACAAAACTTAAACACAAACTCAAATAGCTGCTGAGGAAGGCACAGAAAGGCCAAATGCCTGCACACAAAGGTTATAGTCTGCAAAGGCACAAAACAACTCCTGTATTTCCCTCCAGTGTCCCTGAATTGAGCTTAAAATCTCATGATTTCTTGGGGAAGAGCAGACGCACTGAGGCTTTTGCAGAGGTTGGACTGCCAACACAGGGAGCATCTTCCCAGCACAGCAGACCTCACTGTTGGTCTTCTGGGCAGTTGGATGTTTAGGCTACACTAGCGAGCATCTCTATACTAGCAAATAAAATGTGCCCAATGCACCTCTTCAGTACTCCTTGATTCAATTCCATAGGCATAGCCTTAAATATTTCCAGAGATCCAAACCAAAATCCCTTGTGCAGGAGGACAGAGGACACCATGCTTGAATGCTGCCCCAGAATACCACTCCTGAGCACATCACCACCAATGCCTGCTCCGGAATGTACAGTTGTGTCACATCCTCATCACTCTATGCTGGTAGGATGCTCTGGCCTTACCTCTGTTTTGGTGCCACCAACCCCAAATGAAGCACAGCCACCGTGTAGAGGAGATTCAGGGGCACTGAGATAGGCAAGAGTATTCCCAAATGTCTCCAAAAGGTACCTAAAGGTCCTCAGGACAGGCACTACCACTGTTAGAGGTACTGCTGGCTGGAAGGCCAACACTGAGCAATGATATTTCTGTCCCTTTCCTTTTCCACTCCTGCCATACCAGTCAAATGATCCATCTGGGAAAGATGCTAGCACAAGAGCTTCCCTCCTAACGTTTTAAACTCACCACATGCACAACAGTACATCATCTGTGTGGCTAGCAGTGGAAATGCTCTAGGCTTCAAGAGAGCCTGGCTCTTGCCTTCACACTCTGTACCAGCACAGCCCTGCAGTGGCCTACACTGCTCATGTAAAGCGACATGCAAGGCCAGCACCAGTCTATATCCAGGTCCTTTGTGTAGGGCTTAATTGCCCCACATGCCCCCATGTAGGGTATGTGCCAACCTATGCCAACTGTGTAGGCTGGAGGACTTGCTTTGACCATCCTCCCAACCTTGCACTGGCATGGAGGACATGCTACCTAAGGTGCTGAGCTCCTAACTCTGGTCAGACACTCCTTGCAAGGTGGGAGACCTTCACAGAATCAGAATCACAGAACTTCAGGGGTTGGAAGAGACTTCCAGAGATCATAGTGTCCAACCTCCCTGCCAAGGCAGGATCCCCTAGGGCAGTTTGCACAGGAATGCATCCAGGTAGGTTTTGAAAGTCTCCAGAGAAGGAGACTCCACAACCTCTCTGGGCAGCCTGCTCCAGTGCTTTGCCACTCTCACTGTAAAGAAATGTCTCCTCATGTTGAGGGGAAACCTTCTCTATTCCAGTTTGCAGCTGTTGCTGCTTATCTTGTTGCTGCTTCACTCCACTCTTGGCTGAGCGTCAGTGGCAGAAGCAGAACTGAACAATATGGGTTTTGGGCAATGACTTTCAAGCGTCGGGTCCACAAACGAGTGTGCCACAGGAGTGTTTCCAGAGGCTAGCCAAGGCAAGAGGAAATGGGCAGGCAGATTGTGAACATCACCAAAACCAAACCCTGCAGAAGACAACTCGAGGAGGACAGGGGGACATGGCACTGCTGATGTACTCACCATAGCTGATTTACCTGAAGACAAATTGCAATGCCAGCTTGTCACCCTGTCATCAATACACTCTGCTTGGGCCACGGTGCTCCATAACCCCTCGGCTCATCAGGCCACCTTCTGCTGAGGACAGACAGGATGCCTCTCTTCCACACAGGAAACAAAAACAAGACAACAAAGAATCTGCTGCTGGATCACCTCCGCGACACTACTGAGATGTTGCAAAGGACCAGCCCTCAATGCACCAATCTCTGCTGCCACTCTGACCCACGCACCCCACAACAGCTGCCTGGCCGTGGGGCTGCTTTTCTGGAAGCCAGACTTTAGGAGTCTCCTCCAAGAGCTCTGCTGACACCCACAATCGTGGGCTAGGCCGGCAGTGGCTTGGTGCACTGCAAGAATTTCCTGATTGCTTTTTTGGGGAGGGACAGGAGCTTTCCTTCTCCCTTTGTCTCCCCGGTGAAGGATGGGCTCTGGGGCTGAAGTCCTGACAATCCAAGCCGCTGAAATGAATCCTCCTCAGTCTATTTACTTGATATTTACCAAAGTCTGCGATCAACAAGAAAACACATCTCAGCAGCTCACTTGGCAAGAGAACGAATTGAGGCAGCACTGCAGCTGTCATATTTATTTCAGTGGCAAAGCAGGTCAGGAAAATTGATAAAATTAATCATACAAACTAGCAAACACCGGGAGTGAAGGAGAGGGAGAAGGAAGGGGAGAGAATGCGAGTGAAGGAGTGTTTGCAGCAGCAGGCTGCACCTGCTTTTATTTCTTTTAATGGATTTTTTTCTCTTCTTTTCTTTTTTTTTTTTTTTGTGTGCAATGTCACAGATAAAATTGGTGCAAGGTACATTATTTTGTAAGTAGGTCTGGGGAGGGGTGTGAAGATTACTAGAAGCAGATATCTATTACATCAGGGCTGAGCCCTAGCCATGGGGCTTGCAAGGTAATAGAAATTCAAGGACAGAAGTGATTTTTCAGACAGTCCCCACAGACCAGGTGGAAAGGTCCTTGAAAGCAGTGTCTAGAGGTGCTCTGATCTGGATGGCATTTGGGCCTGGGCTCTAGGCAGCTCATCAAGGTGCTTCCAAGGTCATCCTCAGGGCCATGTCCCCGTCACCTCTGCCAGCTGGGTGCAGGCATGCCCAGGGCTCGTGGCAGCTCTATCTACCACAGTGCAGGAACATCTCCCCAGCCATGGCTTTCTTCGCCCCTGCCAAACGGGCAGCTCTGGGGACATCTCACAGAATGCATTCTTCCTAGTTTCTGAACCCTGGCCTCAGGCAGCAGGGATGAGGCACAGCTCCAACAAGCTCCTGCTCTCCCTAGCCAGTGAGGTCTCCATTTCTGTGGCCGCCCGTGCTGGGTGTGAATGAATCTGCACTAATGAGGATTAGCACTGAGTTTACTTTCAGAGCAGCTTAGGGGTCCATCTGGAGAAGGGAGCTTGTAGATGCTAGGGCCTTTCCGCATTGGGCTCATCTTTAAGTGGACACCTGGCTGATTTTTAGCGAGGGGTAGGCAAGCCACAAAGAGCTGAATTACTCTGGGATAACCTGCAGAGAAGCTTTTGAGCATCAAGGTTGGAGCCTCAAGTCTTACCCTCCTCCTTTTTTTTAAAGTTTGTAGACCAAGATTTAAATTTTAAAACTTGCCATTTCAGAAAGAGAAGTGGAAGAGTGCATTTACAGGCTGTTACCAGATGGCTTTTTGGCATTCTACTCTTCACTTTTCTGTCACAAAAATAGCATTCACAAAATTCAACCCAAATGTAAAAATAACACTGGTGCCTCTGAACAGTTCCTTCTCCTCTTTCCCCTTTCTCTTCTTTTTCCTCCTCTTTTCTTGTTGCCCTTCTCACAGACCAGAGAGCCACTGAAAAATGTCCCTGCTCTAATTTTGAGTCCTTTGTCTTTCCACCCTTCTCTCCCACACTTCTCCAGGTCCTCATTGCACATCCCTGTTCCTACCGTGAATTACTGTTCTCATTGCTCCCAGCACATTAAAAGTGAAGCTAATTAAGCAGCAGAACAATTTGCCTAACGACGTGGTAGATTCTCCATCACTTGCAGCCTTCAAGTCAAGCCTGAACATCTCCGATAGAGCTTTAACAGGGTGGGGAAATTCTGAGGTGAGAGTCTCAGATTCGTGCAGGGCTGCAGGACACACAAGGTCACCTTAGAGACTTTAGGACTCTAAACAGGAGGGTCCCACCTGCCTCTGAAGACTAGGGCACCCATCAGCTTCAATTTGCTCATCCACAGCCTTGCATCTCTGTCCACACTAGGAATAAGGCTGCTGAAGGTGGTGACGATGATGATGGTCTCTGCCAAGATGAAGCCAGGGGAATGGTGGCAAACCAGCAAGAGGCCACCAGAAATAGAGAGACTGCCATGGCAATCACAATGAGCATTTCTGGGCAGAAATCCCTCTATGAGATCTTGCTGACAAGCACTATGAAATATTCATTCTACGGACTGCGGAGACATCATTAGATGCACACATTCAGGCTCGCCCTGCTCTGGCACTTGTTTTATCCTGCCCTGTTGAGCTGAGGTGACCTCGGGGAAGCTGGTGCCAGTCCCGTTAGCAGAGCTGGGCTCCAGAGAGGCAAGCATAGTTTCCAAGGGAAAACTCATCCTGGAAGCCCTGATGCTACCCGTATGAAGAAGGCAGGAGTGGGTCGGTTTGGAGGTGCTGACATTGACGGTGCATTATCCATCCTGTGGAAGAGCAGCAGCAGAGACTGGAAGGACAACTGTGACCCGGGAAGTCATGCTGACCCCCAGGAGCCACAGTCCCAATGATGAGATCACCTCCAGACATCTCACACGGCTGTGGAGATGCAGGACGGAGGAATTCCTTGCCTTCAACCCCTGCCCCCCCCACACATCCCGGCACAGGCAGCACTCCACATGTCGCAAACCCCAAATGAGCCCTTTCCAGCTGGTCACCTCCACCAGGGTCCAAGGAGGGGTCCTACAGGCATCCCGGAAGATGCCACAGCCCTGCCATCAGCCACCTCAGGAGCCTTGCCAGACCAAGGCCACCTGTCACAGGTCTCCTTTGTGGCTCAAAAGCACCAGGGAAGAGCCCAGGCACTCGCCCTGGCCGAAGGCAGCCGTACCCCCGGCAGGCGGGGCTCGCACGCCTGTGCACCTCTCCGTTTGCATCCGTCTGTAGTGCTGCTAACATTTTTTTCCCCTCTTTTTAAACAATCCGTCCATAAATGTCACCCCAAATCCCCATCTCCTTCTATTAAAGCTGAACAATACCTATAAATGTAAATAACAAATGACTGATACGGGGAGAGGAACCAGAGCGTCTGCTGGCGTCACCCTCCCTCCCTCTCTCCCTCCCTCGCGCTCTCTCCTCCTCGTGTAATTTGCATTAATAAAGAGGCTGTTCCTTGTCGGAATGTGTTTCATCCGGTTTAAAATCCCAGGGCGATCCACCAGGAACAGCTCTGGGAGAATCCGACTGTCAGAGCCGACAAGACAAATGAATCCCGGTGTCAGGAGCGTGTGGTTCAACGATGACAGATTGAGAAGAACTGTCCCCCTCTCGACAGGCGGGCTTCATTTTCAAATTAATAAATCTGAATAAAATATTTTCCCTTTCATTACGAGCCGAGCCCGGATGACAGTTCCCGTGACAGGAGGGAGTCGCAGTGTTGATGAGGAGACTTTGCATGAATTCCACCTGGGCTTCTTCGGCTTTATTTTTACCTGCAATTCCACCCCTGTTTACTTCTCTCCCCTTCCCCTCTCTCTCACGCTCCCCCTCCCTCCTTCCTCCCTTTTCCTTCACCCGCTCTCCTCTTCCTGCTCTGCTCCTCCCTTCCCGACGGCCCCGCCGCGATTCGGGAGGCAAGCCCCGTGCGGCACTCCTGCCGCACACACCGGCTGCCTTGCACCTAGAGCACACACTGCCTGAGATGCACCAAGCTCTCCTGCTCTTGCCCTGTGCACACTGCTTTACTGCCACACGTGCACAGGTGCCCCAACTCCACTCCAAGCCCATGCACTTAAAGAGAAGCCCACTCCGGGCTTTGTCTCTTACGTGGGACTTGGCATGGGGACTGGTCACCAACAACTGCTCCCAGATGGGCCAGAGGCAGAGCCACGACACAGGCTCTTCCCAGGGTAGCTGCATCACAGTATCATAGCATAGTTGGGTTGGAAGGGACCTTTAAGGGTCACCTAGTCCAAACTCCTGCAATAAGCAAGGACATCTTCAACTAGACCATGTTGATCAGAGCCCCATCCAACCTGACCTGGAATGTTTCCAGGGACGGGGCTTCCATCATCTCTCTAGGAAACCTAGGACAGTGTTTCACTACCTTCAATGTCAAAAATTTCTTCATTCTATCTAGTCTGAATCTCCCTTCTTTAGTTCAAAGCCATCACCCCTTGACCTTTCACAACAGGCCCTGCTAAAATGGCTGTCGCCAGCTTTATGTGCACCTTTAAGTACTGACAGGCTGCAGTAACATCTCCATGGAGCCTTCTCATCTGCAGGCTCAACAGCTCCAACTCTCAGGTTTTCTTCACAGAGTAAGTGTTCTAATCCTCTGATAACTTTTGTGGCCTCTTCTCAACCTGCTCCACCAGGTCCATGTCCTTCTTCTGCTAAGGACGCCAAAGCAGGACACAGTACTGCAGGTGGGATCCCACCGGAGCAGAGCAGAGGTGCAGAACCACCTCCCCTGACCTGTTGATCCCACTGCTTTTGATGCAGCCCAGGATGCAGCTGGCCTTCTGGGCTGCAAGGGCTGGGTCAGCCCTTGGGTGGCGCCTTCTGGGTCAGCAAGGGCTGTGCACAGCTGGCAGCACAGCCATCCCGAGCTAGAGCAGACGGCTCTTGGTCCGTCATCCTGCTCCTGAGTTGGAAGGTGCTGGCAGACACAGGCTGATTACAACCATCCCCTGGCCTGCTGCCCCAGGTCCATTTGTAAGTGTCTCAAGAATCTTTGGGACAGCAGCATGCCCACCACAGCTGCACGCTGCATTGGCAGGACAGCACTACCCAAACCAGTATCCAGCTTTGCCTTGGCACAGGAGCACATTTCCCCTACAACCCCAGTGACCGTTGTGGGGACGTGCAGTCTGTGGCAATGCTGTGAGGTCCCTCTGATCTGCCTCTCAGTAGCAGATCTCCTCATTTTCTGCAACTGCCACAATACCCTAACCAGTCCTTGCTCCAGAGCGTGCCTTTGAACGCCAGGGACAGGCAAATGGCAGTCACACTGCAGCTGAGCACTTGTGGTGGCTCAAGCCTTTGTTCCACCTCCAGATCCCACTGTGACCTATAAACGTGGCTGGAGAGCCCATAAACATCTTTACTGCTGAACAGCCCCCAAGGTAGTGATGTGGCTCACTTCCCAAGGACAGCATGGAAATTATTCAGTGATGCTCCCCACAAAACTTCAGCACAGCAAGTGCTAGCCTAGAATGAGGGCTCGAGAGCCTCTCGCCATCTGTGAAGTATGTCTTGGCTTAGTTAAAGTTCCCAGCCCTCCTGCACAGGAGTTGGTCTCTAGTTTGAATGGTCCTCTGGATCACCCCAGTGGAGACGTGGCACTCATGGAAGATCACACAAACCCAATCCAAATTTTGGACAGAGGTGGCAGTGATGCTGGGAGAGTGAAAACAGGGAAGAGCAAATAGGAGAGACCAGAGTGGGAAGTGGAGCATCTGAGCTGGCTTGGGATTTGCATCCACTGCAGGGCACATTACAGAGAAAGCCAGCAGCAGCAGAGGCAGCAGCTGATTCCTAGCGAACCCAATATCCCCCTCCACAGAAATTAGAAACATTCCAACAGCTATAGCTGTGCCTGACAGTAAATTTGATTAACTTGCCCGTGGAGTTAATGATATAGAGGGCCGTGTGGATTTTGTTGTAAAGAACACAGAAAAGACAGATGAGAAAATGAGAAAACAAGAAAGTAAATTTAAGCAGCTGGAAGCTTTAACAACTGGCATGATAAATCCAATAAAGAACTGCTCGATAAAACCCAACCACTGGAAAGCCAAACGTGGGTTGGGAAGGCAGTGGATGTGCTTCAGATCCACAACTGGAGTAGGAGCATGGTTCACTCACAGCAGGAGAATGCTCTTGGGTCACTGGCTGGGCTGCCAGGATGCGCAGGCTGCAGCTGGCTTCATCCTGGAGCATGTGGCAGTGATACTTCTGCCACGGCCATCCTACAGTGGCAAGGTAAAGCCATCCACTCCTGTTCCACTTTCTGCTGTGGTTCTCTTGGGACCAGGATGAATTCGCAGAGGCTGACGAGAGCCTGAGGGGATTCACATCTACCAAGCCAAAGCACACTAACTCTGGAAGGCAGCACAGCATCAGACATGCTTGCCAAACAAATGCAGACCAGGTATTGCCAAGAAGCCTGAAGTAAAACCCAGCATTTGGACATCCATAGTCTTAAATTCTACTTCAAATTCTGTCTTCTTTCAAATTTCATTCTGCTGAACCCTGCTGGAAGTCACAACCAAGAGGAAAACCTCTAAGAAAATGAGTGATAAAGACACCTATCTGCTTATCCCAGCAACCAGGATCCCATGGCACCCTATTATCTAATACAGAGAGAGGCTGCCTTGGAGCATCAGAGCATCATGGAAGACCTTGAAGGATCTTATCCCTGGAAACATTTCAGGGCAGGCTGGCCAGGACTGCCAGATCTGGCTGAAGATGTCTCTGGTTACTGCATGGGAGGTGAACTAGATGACCTTTAAAGGTCTGTTCCAACCCAAACTATTCTATGACCCTTGGTCTCTGCATACAGGAGCAATTTTGGTGTCCCCACAGTAAGCTCATTGGTGTTCCACATCCAGTTCCTTCCCCATGCCACGTTGTTCCAGAGGTGAGCCACCACTGCTAGCCTCGTCCAGTCACACCACCGCAGCCACACAGGGGAGGAAGAGACACCCTCCACACGGATCCAAGAATGAGGAGTGCAGGAAAACAGGGACCAGGGCCACCCATGCAGTACCAGATGCAGCTGGCAAGATCCCAGCTGCTGTGTTAGCTCTGGCACAGCTTCCCCAAGGTTCTGTGCTGCGGGAGAGGAGTCAGCTGGGCACAGCCTGACTGCAGAGCTGGCCTTGAGCCCAAAACAACCAGCCCTGCTGGGACTAGCCTGGCAGCATCTAGGCCGAGTTTGTGCAGGACCACCCAAGTGTCTCAGCCTGGCATTTCCCACCATCCACACGCTTTGCACCTTCATTTTGTTCAGCCTTTTGTGGCCCTGGGCAGCAGAGAATCTTTCTGCTCCCAACCAGAGACTCCAGCTGGCCTGTTGACCCAGATCTGAATCTGCCACTTGGACTCTGCAGACCAGTGCTGACACTGCTGCACCACCTTTCATGGCCAGTCATAGATATTTGCTACAAGCACCAGCAAAGAGCTACATCTCAAGATGTTCTCCATGCATTTCCTAATGCATAAAGATACAGATGGAGCCCAGTTCCCCAGAGCCTTAGCGTGCTGCCCAGTTCCCCAGAGCCTTGCTACCATAACCCTAATTCCCAAGAATATCTCCCAGGTCTCACTTCAGATTTGGAACTGGACTCCCAGTGGATGAAAGCCTTCATTATGGCTTGGAGATCTGCTGTAGCCACAGGCTTTCAGGGCTCTCTCAAGCAACCTTTGCTGACCAACAGGGGCAAACCAGCCCTTTGGAGCCATCTCTCCATCTCCTACCACTTTCCTTTAGTTTGGCTGCCTGCAAGACCAAGTGGCTGGAAATGTGTAGAGTGCTCTGAATTGAGCTGTAAAGAATGAAGGTGAAGTTTTAAGCCGCTAGATTCATGGCTTGGATTTTTATACACACATAAAATATGAATCTCAGTTGTATACAAAGCTGAGCCCATCGTGCCAAAAGGATCCCAGTCAAGCAGGCCTGTAAAATGAAATCCTCTCGGACTAATTTCAGGAGACCTGAGCAATATAAATTCTGGCCTGCTCAAATGCAGGGAATAAAAAAAAATCTGACTTGAATATAGCTTCTCCCTCGGTGTGCTTGGCAGCCCCGGCCCTGAGAGCAGCAGGGCGAAGCAAACTCACCGAAAAAAACACCCCAAAACCCAACCCAAACAAAAAGAGAGGGAAAAAAAACAGCTCTGGCGTGGCTAAAAGCACTGCCCCTGCTTCCTCTGTATCCCAGTCTTGTGAGCCCACTGAAACCCTCTTCAGTGAAAATGGAATTCCCAACAAAGAAGGGGCACGTGTGTTTGTCGGCTCCTCGTGACTTCCCCAGCCTGCATGGCCACTTCCACTGAGCTGTTATGCACCAAGAGAAAGCTCCCAGAGATGCTTCTTACAAGAGAAAATATTACCTTATCTGCCAGCTAGTGAATCTTGACCCACATGCCTTTATCTCCTCAGAGCTCCTCTGGTTCTAGCAGAGGCTCCTTGGACAAGCCACCTGCCTGAAGGCAGGAGGAGAACTTATGTACCTGGGTCCTGCTGATGGCTGCAGCTGGAGTAAGGTCACAAGCTGGAAGAGCTTGCCCTGTGCCAGGGCCACCAGAGTGCAAGTGCATCAGACAGTTCGTGGCCAGCCCTGGGGAGCCCCTGGGTCAGTCAGGTGGGACGGAGAGGGGATGAAATAAAGCATGCACGTGCCCTTTCCTGTTCTCAAGCAGGGCACTGAGGCGAGAGG
Source organism: Tricholaema leucomelas (assembly GCA_013400475.1). Taxonomy (NCBI): domain Eukaryota; kingdom Metazoa; phylum Chordata; class Aves; order Piciformes; family Lybiidae; genus Tricholaema lacrymosa; species Tricholaema leucomelas. The sequence continues at coordinate 338,602 of WAAF01000418.1, forward strand.
AGCTGAAGTGACCTTGCTGGGGGTCAGAGAAAAAGCCTGAGGTCTAGGAAATGCATCCAGTTCTTCTGCAATGGTTGGAGACCATAAAATGCTTTAGGTTGGAAGGGACCTTTAAAGGTCATCTAACCCAACTCCCTGCAGTGAGCAGGGATATCTTCAACTAGATCAGGTTGCTTCATAGCCCCATCCAACCTCACCTTGAATCCTTCCAGGGATGGAACACTTCTACCACCTCTCTGGGCAACCTTTTCTGATGTTTTTAACCACCTTCAGTGTGGAAAAAAAAAAATCTCCTTTCTATGTAGACCAAATCTACTGTGTCTTAGTGCAGAACCATCGCCCCACGCCCCATCACAACAGGCCCTGCTAAGAAGACAACAGTGTCCTGCCCAGAGAAATAAAGGAAGCCAGATAAAAACATCTCAGTACAGGATCAGAAATGCCTTGGCTGAAAACACTGTCTCCCTTTTCTAGGGAATGTGCCTTGCTGTTTCCCCGGGGATAGTGAGGAAGAACATCACTCATGCTTGCCCTGAGTTACCTGCCAGTTTGCTGGAACCAGAACGCAGTCGCTTGGGTATGTGCCACTGGCCTTGTGGCACAACAGTGGCAGCTCCTTCCCAAGCAAAATAGCCTAGGGACAGCTTAAGTGAGGTGGGTACAGCTGTGCTGCAGTTGCTGATGGTCCCTCAGCACCCCTGCAGTTCACATGTCCTGGGGTCTCCTTGCCTCAGCACCATCACCAGCTCTCCTGCTACAGGAGCCCTTACCTCCCTGCTGTGCCTGTGGTCCTCCTCTCTGTTCCAGCCCCACCTCTCCACACTGTGGAGGGCTGAAGCAAGTGGGAACATTAGGAAGCCTTTCTGTAGCTGATCAAAAGCATGAGAAGTCCAGCAGTGCAGGAGACACCAATAGGTGGCAGGAATATGTGGGAGCAAGATTTCTGGGGATATTTTCCTACGCTTTCTCCATTAAGAAAATAAAATAAAAGGCAAAACATAGCAAAAAAAGGAGAAAAAACAACAAACCCAAGCGGCAGCCAGGACAAACCTCCCTAATGAATGCATCAGCTTCAGCTCCAAAGCTGAAGGCAACTTCTAGTCCAGCCCATCTTTTCTCCTCAGGGCCTCAGAGAAAGATCTCCTCTTGGGCAGCCAAGTAGCAATTGGGTCACAGTGCAGGATTATCTGCTAGTAACAAGCCACAAATGTGCTCTGGGACCAGTGATTCATTAATGCACTTCATGGTGACATATGAACCAGAACCCGAGGGAGCCTTTATTTCTGCCCTCTCTATCCATTCAGTTGAGAGACAGGGAAAAAGGTTCCAGCACTGCACTGATTCCTAGCACGGATCAAATTGGTGCCACCCTACCACCAAGGCCACTAATCAAGGATGTGGGGGAGAAGGTGTGGTTTGAAGGGCAGCAAAACCCCAAGTCTCTGAGTCATGTTGCCAAGGCAAATCCTCGCTGTTAACAGCGACTAGGAGGAGAGAGGATTGACTGAATGTGTTCAGAAGGCTTTGGAAGAAGGCAGTGCTACAGGGAACCTGTTGAGGTCCCTCGTGGTCATGACTACAGGGTGCCTGTACCTCCCTCTATCCTCGTGCAGGTCACAGAATTATTGAGGCTGGAGTAGAGCCGCTCAGATCATCAAGTTCAACCTATAGATCTCTTCCTTTCTCTCCCAAAACCCTTCCCCACAAGCCCCAGGGTTGCCAATAGTCCTAGGAAACATGGGTGGTCTTCTGGGGAAGTGGAGTTCCCTCAGAGACACATCACCCACCCCACATATCACCACCCTGCCAATATATTAAGAGATGGGCATTGCGAAGTAAAAACTATCCTGGCAGCAGGAGAAGTAACATCCACTGCCTGCCCTCAGACACACAGGTCCAGCATGCTGAAGACACACTGACCACACCAAAGTATTTTTTTTCTAATGGCAGCTGCCAAAATACACTACAGGTGGCACAGATGGGCCCTTTCAGATCAAACCTTGGACACTTTTCAGGAGAAGGCTCTTCCCTGAGGGTAGAAACTCTCCGAAGTGCACCAGGAATGTGCATCAGAGGCTTGGCAAGCAACCCAAAAGCCAGCATCTCTGCAGCAGGGCTGAAGGGCAGCCCCAGGAAAGCCAGAACTATTCCAGCCTTACATCAGCGTAGGAGGCAGCAAAGTTTACCCTGGCCACTGCCCATCACACAGGCAGAAGGAGCAGGACTTATATCCAGGGAAAACAGGGCTGATGCTACCCAGGTACAGCCCTCACCAATTTAATGTTCCTTCAGGAGCTTTACATGTTTAATTTCCCAACTTCTATGCAGTTTGATTCTTAACCATCATGCCTCACTGATGTGTTTTGTCTGATGGATATTTTCCTCTCCACGCCAGGTAATTAGAGCAATGCAATGCAATAGAGCAGGTCCACCAAAATTCACAGGGTCTGCTGACCTGGATTGTGATTCAGAGCTACCCCAAAAATTCTGGGACCAGTGGGGATCCCTCTGGACCTGGCACCCAGTTTGTGAGCATATAGAATCACAGAACTGTTCCTGTTGGGAAAGACCTCCAAGATCAGAGCCCAACTGTCAACCTAATACCACCATAAAACCATGTCCCAGAGTGCCATGTCCACACATTTCTTGAACTGCTCCAGGGACAGTGGCTCCACCACCTCCCTGGGCAGCCTGGTCCAATGCCTGATCACTCTTTCAGTAAAGACATTTTTCATAATAGCCAACCTAAACCTCCTCTGGCACAGCAATTTCAAGTCATTTCTTCTTCTTCTGTCACCTGATACTGGGAACAAGAGGCTGACCCCCACCTCACTGCAACCTCCTTTGCAGAGAGAAGTGCTGTGCCCTTTCCAGCATGGGTAAAAGCTGCCAGCACCCTTCCATCCCCTCCTGCTCTAGCAAATGCTGCTCTCCCACTACATGGCGTCACCCCAAGTTAGGCTACATCAGAAGATCACAGAATGAATCAGGTTGGAAAAGACCTTTCAGATCATCAAGTCCAACCTATCACCCAACACCATCTAAGCAACTAAACCATGGCACCAAGTAAGACCATCGAGTCCAACCACCATTTAAGTACGAATCCAACCATTATCCAACCCTACCCAGCCTGGTGCTAAACCATGCTCCAACACTGTCACGTTTCTGAAAGACAGACAAGGAAGTTATGGATCTTTTCCTTCCCCTTCTCATGCCCCCACCAGCACACATCCAACGCGAGGTTTCTCTTGCTCCTTCTTGTAGCTGTATTCTGAGTGGAAGGCATTGAAGGTTCAGCAGTTCATCAGGTAGCTGTGGCTGCTTCTCCTTCCTGGAGCTTCCCAATGAAATAATTACCTCTGTCTCTTGAGTATCACAGAATGTTGGACTAGACCATCTCCAGAGGTCCCCTCTGACCTCTGCCAATTCTGCAATTGGACAGGGCAGCCACTCTGGACACAGTGCTGAGTGCTGGCTGTGCCTTGCAAGCCCAGGGAAGAGGAGGAGGAGAAAGAGGATGGCAGCAAATCCACAGGGCTGAGGCACACTGCCCCTCCACCTTGACTGACCAGGGCGGGCCGCGCACCCTATCAACACAGTGGGAAGGTTAATGGGATCACCTCCTTCCGACTCTATCACAGTAGCCGTGGGATTTACAGCCACGCTAAAACACTGACCTCTATCTGTTTTATGCTGATCATTAACCAAGATTATCTCACACCAGAGATTTGCTATACCAAAGAGCACTGACATCACTAACTGCTATTAAGCGTATTATACTTAAACTCCATAAAGGGGAGCAAGAAACCCCCATTGTCAGCAGCATGGGGAAGAGGCAGGTTACCAGGCAGCCTTGGATTATAGACATAAAACAGTAAAGCAAAAAGAGCAGTTGCCTGCAGCCTTCTCTGTGTCTGGCATTTTCGATTGCAATATTGAGAAAAATCCTTGAAAAAATGTTTTCAGGCTCAGAAATCCTCCACACAGACACCCAGACAAATGCCCTGTAGCTAACAGATGCTGGTGGGGATGGTTTACGTTGCACAAACTCCCCAGAGCCTCTTTGTGGTAGGTAGGCACTGTAGGTATGGGGCATAGAAAAGCAGTGGATGAAGGCACCCTGTGTCCCCAGATGGCTCGGGCCGTCTCGCATCACCCGCGCTGGCTCCACTCGCTGCCCTCCTCAGCTCTCCCAGCCACACGGCTGTTTCTGGGCAATGGCATATTTGTTGACTTGCTCTTTTGGTGACATCTTCTTTTAATAAGGAAATCTGTCTCTTAGCAGCTTCTTGCCTAAGGCTGTGCTTAGTTAAAGTGTAAAATGTCAAACTTTAGCAAGGATGACAATAACCCTGCTGGGTGAAGAAGAGCCAACCACTATATTATTAGCTACTCAAGGGAGAGAGGAGGAGTATTGACCTATTCCACAGAGGAAAAACACTGAAATCCCCCAATCTGCTCACTCCCCCCCTCCCATGTGTTGACCAGCCTCAAATCCACTTCCACAGGATTGTTCCAGCAGCCAAAGCTCATGGCCAAAGCTGAACAGCAAACAGCACTCCCTCCTCGTTTGATCAAATGCATGTACATATGCAACTATAATAGGTCAAAGTGTCCTGGACTTGGCCTTTGCTCTCCCAGAATGCCCCAAAGGCAGATCCAGATGCAGGCACAATGCTGGGGTAACAAATCATGGAGCAAAGCCAAGCTGTGGCTGAAAAGCCTAAGGCAGAGAGTGGAGCAGATCTCAGCGGGTCCTCCGAGAGCTGGGGGCTCAGACAGCGGAAGGAGAAGCCAGCGGGCACCATCACAGGCAATAGCCAAGGGCAGCTGCACAGAGGAGGGCTGCCAAGAGCTTGCAGACGCAGCCGTTTGCAGAGCAGAGGAATGTTCTGTTACACTTCTGGGTCTGTGGGCAACACTTCTGTGCTGCTGAAGGCCTCTGTGCTGCATTTACCTTCACACACACACACTGTCATGTAGGTAGGTGCAGTCTTTTCACCTAGAGCACACAGGGCTGGTACTAACATAATTTACTGACTAGTTCTTCTTTGAGGTCCATCAGAGCAGAGCCATAAATTCACATCCTCAAGCCTCAGAAGGGAGAAGATTTTTAAGATCCATGCCTGAACACAGTTCACCATCAGACCCTATTCACCCTCCAGTGGGCTGTACTGAGACCCTAAGATACAAGTTATGACGAGTTTTAAGAAGCAGAGTCAACTTCCAGACCAAAACCTGGATCCCAGCTATGTAAGAACAGACCTTTGTGCATGAAGGGTGAGCTTCAGATGCACAGAAGTACTAGGAGGAAATGGGTGAAGCTTTCACTATCCCATCATACTCCAGCAAGTGCCAGCTCTTGCACCCCCTCCTGCCAGCACAGGCTTGTTCTCTTCATCAAGTGCTCCAGAACCAAGTTAAATCAAAAACACCACCCTGACTAACCACAGGATCATCCTTTCTCCTTGAAGCCTGGTCCAGAACAGGGCCACCACTCCTCTGCCCCTCAGATGCCAAGGAAGGTCAGGGAAGCCCAGCACAGCCCTGCCTGTTTAACTTGTACCCTTTTGCCAATATTGTTTCAGGGAAGCAAAAAAAACCATGCAGTGTACCACAGCATCATCACCTGCCCAGGCAAATGTGGCACTGCAAGGACAACCTTTCTGGTTTGGGTTAGAGACTGACCACAAGGCAGCAGGAACCAGAGACTCATAGAATCACAGAATGCATCAGGTTGGGAGGGCTCCTTGAAGTTCATCTTGGCCAACCCCCTTGCAATAAGCAGTGACATCCTTAACTAGATCAGGTCACTCAGGGTCCCATCAAGTTTGACCTTGAAAGTCTGCAGGGAAGGGGTCTCCACTGCATCTTTGGGCATCCTGTTCCAGTATTTCACCACTTTCACTGTGAAGAACTTCCCCCATGTGTCCTATTGACTCCTATCCCAGGTATTGCCAGAAATCCACATCTGCCCTGCTGCAAGCTGCAGCAGAGCCACAGGGCCCTCTGGAGCCTCTGGTGCAGGCTGGATGAGAGGAGGCATTTCTAGCAAGCCCCACTCTTCGGAGACATCTCATCAGTCTCCCAGAGAGGAAGCAATCTATTCCCTCCTCCTCTCCACCTCAGGATGGAGGCAGCCCAGGGGACTGCCTACATGGTTCTTCAGCGGAACTGCTGCTTGCAGCTCTCACCCCTGTCTCCCAAAAGCAACCCTCACAACCCATCTCCCTCTACGTTGCGTAACAGCCCTGACCAGTGAGGGGACGGAGCTGTAAGCGTGTGCGTGTGGTGCACGCGCGGCTGTGTTGTGTTTTCCCAGCTAACACATGTCAGGATCTGTTTGAGCCTTGCTTTGTGCTCAAATGTCACCCTGCCAGAATTCATTACATCCCATTTATTAATTAATTAAAATATATTTATACAGAACAGGCTTTATGAGACAGAGATAAAAATAACGTTTTGAGAGCTGTCCCCTGGACGGAGCGGGTGCTCTCTGATGGCAGCAGCAAGGACAGTAGCCACAGCCTTCCCTGTCAAGTGCTGACTCGCAGGGAATTGATGATATGGAAATTTGGTAATTAAAGCTGGAGGAGGGGGGTGGAAATCAGAGGCAGACTCTGGACCTGGTGCTGGCTGCACAGCAGTCCCACAGCCCCATCCTCTCCTTGTAGATGGGCAGTGGGATGTGGACATCTTCTCACGCAGAAGACCTCAGTCTGCCGAGCAAAGGGGTGAGCAGCAGCTTGCTCTGGCACATGTGATGCCCATTCCCACACCTTTGTAAAGGTGAGGGGATGAATGAGCTTCACCAGCCCCTCCTCCCAGTCCTGCAGGTACCCATGCACTGGAGCCTGCAGCTCCACTCTCCTTCTCTGCTCATGACAGTGAGGCCCTGAGGCTGGAAAGGAACATTTGTCACCAGAGGAGGTGGCAAACTGGCCAATGAGCTGAGCAGCAACACCGTCAAGGCCACAGCATGGCAGCGAAGGGAGATGGCTCATTTGACCATGCTTTGTAAGGGGAAAAGCTCCTCATCCCTAGCTCACCATGGTGCAGCTGGCACTGGCAAATGTGAGATTTCCCCTTTGCTCTCTTCTCTCTCCAGGAGCTGCCACAGTCTCCCTGGGACTCTGATCTGATGGCTCCAGAATGAGCCATGCTGAGAAGAGAGCACAAAACAGCACTGAGAAAGAGAGAAGGGGTGGGGGGGAAGGGAGTGCAAGGCTGGAGGAGACCAAGGCCGACTGAGCCTCCTCCCTAAGGCTGGCGGGGGGGGGCACTGAGCTGCAGCTCCGTGAGCCTGCCCTCCCCGCTATCGCAGCAGCCACTTCACCGCATGCGCCCTGGCTCTGTGATCCTTCTGACGGAACAACAGTGACATTTCTACTTAAAACTCTCCCTGACCTTTCCCTCCGAGCCTCTCGTGCTTCACTTGTTCTGGCGGCTTCTGCTTGCCGTCCCCACAGTGCACCTTGCTCTCACCCCGGCAAGAGGGAGAACCACGCACTGAGAGCCGGTTACAGCTTTTTGAGGTCCACCTTTACCTGCTGGCTCCTGACAGCAGAGGGAGGACGAGCCGATCTCCTTGATGCAATGCTGCATCACGGTACCTTCCTCGCACCGGCACTGGGGCTGCGGTGAGGATGCAGGCACAGGGCCAAGCAGCATCTCACCCCACTGCCCTGCTTCCCTGGTTCATCCCAAGCTCAGCTGGTATCACACAGACATCTCTGGCCAGCAGCCAGCCTGCCCTGGCACCTGCATGCAGAAGGAGTGATGGATGGCCAAGGCCAGCAGCAAGTCCACCTGCCTCTCGCCAGCACTGCTAGCTACCCAAGGATGCCCTGCAGCTCCCCGGCCGTGGGATCCCTCGACCTGTCGGTGCGCATTAGTCGACGTGCTCACCTGGGGGCCCAGCAGCCGTACACGCAGCTTCCATGGGCACCTCAGGAGAGCAAACCCACCGCAGCTCCTGCATGCCCTCACTGGGAAATGTGGCACCAGGCAAGGTAGAGGTTTGGGTGCTCAAAAGGTAAATCAGCTCCTCTGGCATTGCAGCAGCAGCAGAGACAGTGCAGGTTTCCCTGAGCTCTGCGTGCTGCTGAGATCGGCTTGGAGCTACACGGCAGGGACAGCCTTCCCGTGCCATTGCTGGACAGTGGTGGACAGAGAGAACACAAGAGCTTGTGCTCTGGGAGTCTGCAGCCAGATCTGCCCATCCACCAGCCTCAGCTGACATCTCTCTCATCTGGTTTGTTCAGCAGTGAATGAGAATAATCACTACCTTCCAGAAGCCTCGAGATGCATATCCTACAGATCAGGCAGCACTCCTCTGTCTGTGCCCAACCCTGCTCCTGCACTGGGCACCACTCTCAGTGCAGCTGTCAGCTTTGGGAAGGTATGGGAGGAAAGACCTTCAGGTACCTATCACATTGCAGAGAAGGTGGGTCCTGGACTGAGGGACTGAAGAGATGGAAACAGGGAAGAGGCTTGTCTCCAGCACCACCATGCCCTGCTCCCCAGTGACCAGCTTGAATTACTCAGAGAGCAAAACAGTATGAAAAGAGCTAGTGGTGCTGTCAGGTGCTAGCTATCTCCCAACCACCCAAGACAGGCAGAACAGCCCTTGGGACGTGCCAGTCTCTCCTCATTGACTGAGAAATGGTGGTCCCCCATCAACAGGTGTGGACTCCATCTGTAGTTGAGATGATTTGTCCCATATCTTCCAGGACAGAGGCAGGAGCTACACTCCAGATCTCCCAAGCCTTCCATGAACACGGCCACTTTTCTTTCCACCGTCACCCTACACAGCCACTGCACTACTGTTTCGTGGAAGGACCAGGTCATCTCTTCTGGATGTCAGCCAGCAGAACTCTGCTGACCTTGGAGGAACTCTGCCAACTTACCCTGGCTGGGGACATGACCATCTATTATTTAAATAAGAAAATACACCTGCAGGTATAAATGGAAGTAAATCCACCTCAGTTTTTTATGTAGGCAAACTTATCTCAGCAGATCCTTACTGGAAACTGGCCAGAGATGGCAGCAGCAAGGAAGGAGAGTCCTGAGCCTCTTGTCAGAACCATGGAGGAAGAGAGGGAAAAGCAAGGATGGGGCAAGAAACTCTCATCCACAGTGGCAGCATCGGCTCCTGGCTGAATGGACACCAGCCAAGGACTATACCTCCAGCCCTGGCTGTCATATCTCTGTCCCACTCCATGAGCTCAGCAGCTGTGATGGAGGATTTTGCCAAGTGATGCACCACAGCCTGCGAGACTCCCTCTTGCCTCTGATCATTCTCCATCACTCCATGGAGTACCACACCCTGGGCAAGCACACACCACCCCCTTTGCACCATCAGAATTCCACACATCCCAAGGCTCTGCTCCCAGGCCACACACAACCTTTGCTTGTACTGAGTGTGACCTGCCAAATCTCCACCAAGCAGCCCTCTTTTGCTGCACAGGGCTGGCTGTGGACCATTCGTCATCCCTCGAGCTGGCAAGTAAACCACACGCACGAGGGAAGAGCTTCCCTGACTCAAATGATTCTCATTTTTTGAAGGGCAAATTTCCTTAGTCTGCCCACTCAGTCTTGACAAGGACAGCAGGAGACCCACCACATGAATACTAATGGCACCAGCAGCAGGGACACCGGGGGTGGGCACTGCCAGTGGAGCAGCAGGGAACTGAGGAGAAGAGGCCAAGATGTGGTGTGGGGGTGCCAGGACACCGGGACCCCCAGAGCAACACATGTAGGATGCCCAGACCCAGAGGGCAAGGGATGAAGGCAGAGCTCTACCAGCAGCCAGGAGGTCATCAAGACACATCAGGTGTACTGGATGGGACCTCCACAAGGGCACCTCCAGAGCACAGGGTGCAAAAAGGTCATGCTCTCCCCAGCACCATCTTTGGCCTTGACCCCTTCTACCGCCCCAAGCTGCTGTGATGTCCCTTGTGCTGAATTCTTATTCAACTTCAAACTGACAAACTGTTTTTAATCTTTTCCTTCCATCCAGCTTGGAGATTGGGAAGCAAAAATCAATACAGGCTGGCAGGTGATCAAGTTGCTTGACAGTGGCTTTGAGAGAAACAGAGAGGGAGGGAGTAGAGTGGGGGGTGAAGACAGGCAGGAGGACGGGGGCCACCAAGCACCCTGTATTACAGGGCCTGGCTGGGAGTGTCCTGCTAGTCCCCATCACCAGCAAAGCTGCTTAGCTGGCCTGAGGGTGTTGTGTGCCCACATGCAGCTGGTGGGGTGGAAGGAGAGGGCACTGCAATCACACCTTGCTCCCGTTCCTCTGTGCTCCCCAGTGCTGGCTGCCAGATGCCTCATGTGCTAGTGGGGCTTGGTGCAGTACCTGGCCATCCTAGTTGGCTGCTGGCTGAATTGCCACCAAGGACCCTCCATACTACCTCCTCCACCTCCCATCTGCTGCAGCCTAGTGGCAGTGACAGCTCAGTCAGCCTCTTGGCACCTTTAAATGCGGAGCTTGAAGCCCTGCTTTAAGGGACTTTAGGCATCAGGGGAGCAGCACTTGTTTCCCAAGGTGACTTTTACCAGGGGGTTGGTCAGGCTGGGAGGGGAGCAGTCACAGCAAAAAGCAAGATTCTCCAAAAATTCAGGCACTGTCACTTCTGCAGCCTCTGCTCCTGACATGCCCCAACCTGGTCCCCACCACCCTCCTTCATTCAGTGCTCAGGGGACATGCCAGAGCTGAGAAAGGCGAGAGAGACCAGAGCTCCTGGGCTGCTCAAAGGATGCAGAGGGAAGAAGCACCCAAGAGAAGAGGCAGCACCCCAGAGAAGAGGCAGCACCTCAGAGGCACCCAGCAGTTCCCCAAGGAGGCAGGTGGCAGCATCAGCACTAGACCAAGCACAAAGCCTCATGGAGCCACCTAGAAGCAGCAAAAGGCTCTTCAGCCCCACGGCACAAGTACAACTGTAGAATCATTTCTGCTGAAAAAGACCTTTAAGGTCATCAAGTTCAACCATTATTTAACTCAGCCAAGTCTGGTGCTAAACCATGTCCCTCAGCACCACAACGAGTAGGGCCAAGCTGGCCTCTTCCACCCACACACCTCCACCTCACTTGCCTTCTAGCACTTATGCCAGCCATAGGCTGTCTCCCAGAACCCCTGAGAGCAGAGTTGACATTTGCAAACGATCAGTTTAGGAACATCCCCCCACTGCTCTCCTTCGTGTCCCCTTCTTATTGTTACTGTTCCTCTGAGCTTTCATCCTCTAACTTGGCAAATCTCGAGGAAATACGGCTGTGTTTCTGTTGTCACTTCTGATCAGAGGGATGCCAGCGGGGTGAGGGGACTGAGGGGGAGAGGAGGGGGAAGGGAAAGGGAAAAAAAAGAGGAAAGAAAAGAAAGATTGCCTGGGGCCCCACAGAGAGCCAGCATGCAAATGAGTGCCAGCTCCGTAAAAATAGCCCCAGCAGTCACATTTTATTACAACCGAATTATTGGACCTGGGTTACAGGGAACTGGCACTGGGGAAGGCAAGAGAGAGAAGGGAAGAGAGGGGGGAAAGGGTCAGGTGCTGATTATTCTGAATATTTGAACCTTGAGAGTGCCAAAGGGCTCGTGACCCCTCCGTGTGCCTGAAATTGCCAGTGTGCTGCATGCACCACAGCCTCCCTGGGCCCTGGCATGCACTCCCACCCTGTGCAGAACCAGAAAAACACATCCAGGGGCTTCCAGCCCTGCTGTATTTTCCACCCTCTCCTCTGAGCTGGTGCCACTTTGCTGTGTGGACACCCATGGCAGGTGCTGGCAGCACCCCAGAGGTGCCCACACTAGGTGGCCTGCTGCTCACCTCCCACTGTGGGCTGGCAAATGAGGGGATGTGAGGCACCAGCTATGCCCAATTTCTGCAGCACCTCTGAACCACTGCTGGTGTCAATGGGGAGTCTGCAGGTATTGCATGGGAAAGAGAGGGTTAGAGGTGGTGGCCATATGAGTTTGGAGGTGACTGCTGTCCTGCAGAGCCTGGCAGGAGGAGGTGCTGCAGCAGAGGCTGCTCATGCCTACACCTTAAGGACAGTAGTTGGTGGGAAGCCTCCATCAGTGCCTCCTCCAGTGGTCTGGACACCTCCTGTGAGCCACCTTGCCCTGCAAACCTCTTCTCAGTCAGTGTGTCTCAAGCAAAGACAGCACACAAGGACTCATTTTGTCACCACCATGGCCGCCCTCCCAGGCACTGAGTGGCAGCCATGAGATGTGATGAAGCTGCTTGCCCTCTGAGCCTGCAGGAGAGTTGAGGGAGGGAAGAAAGGAAGAAAAGAGATGCTGGGGACAAGCTAAGGACCTGGGAAAGAACCCCCAGTCACAGACGTGGCCAGCCCAGAGCAACTCAAAATATCATCATTGCTTTCCCACCTCCCCAGCAGACCTGCCTAACGGTGGGGCTTATGGTTGCATCTCTTGCAAGAGTCGAGGCTGCCCAGAGCAGAGGCCAGGCTGGGAGAGGCGATGCCCTCCTCAGGGCAGACAGATCCTTGCAGCACCTTCTGGAGCCAGGCGGCTGCTCACGCTGCCGGAGCTGCGCAGCGAGCGCGGCAGGGACGCGCCGCTCATTCCATGCCTCCCAGTGCTCCACAGAAAACTGGGGCAAGATTCTCTACGAGGACAGGAGCTCGAGGCTTGCCTCCTCATTGCGGCAAGCAGCGCCCCAGCAGAGCAAGGTGAGCAGGGACAGCGGAGCTCTGCCCTCTGAAAAGCCAGACGCGACAGAGCAGTCTGGGAAGGGATGCGATACCTTCCTCTCTACAGCCAGAGGAGCTCCAAGGATCAGTGGATCCCGGCGATTCCAGGAGGGCCACTACCTACCCACCAACTCCTACCAACAGGTGCACCTCTGTAAAAGCACAGTCACTATTCAAGAGTCACCTGGAAGATACTCCACATCTGGAGTACTGCACCCAATTCTGGGCTTGCGAGTTCGAGAGGGACAGGAAACTACTACAGGGTTTCCAGTGAAGGGTTATGAGGATAATTAAGGGACTGGAATATCTCCCCTTGAGGAAAGGCTGAGAGACCTGTGGCTGCTCAGCCTGGAGAAGAGACAACTGAGGGGAGATCCTATTAATGATTACAAATATCTGAAATATCTCACTTGCTGCTTTTTCATTTTAAATTAAAAGGAATAACCACCTCAGGAAACTCTGAGCCTGTGCTCAGGGCTCCCTTTTGCCCTTCCACCCCAGGTGCAACCACCAGTCCCACCCCTTTGAGACAGCACAGGGCTGTGAAGTACAGAGAGAGGATCTGCCATCCTGGGAATGCTTCTGCAGTCTCTTTGTATTCTATCTCAGTTTCCTCCCCTCCCACCCCGGGCACTGGTCTTGCAGATGTCCCAAGACATCTTTAGATTTTCACAAAATACAAGAAAGAAACTGCTAGCACCAGCCCCTGCCTGGGAAGCAAAGATCTTCATCTGCTTGGTGTGCTGGGGGGACAGAAATCGGATTTTAGAGCAGTGCCTTTCATGCAAAGCTCCAAGATCTTCAAAGGAACAAAAGAGAGGAGAGCAGAGCTCCACCCTAGGCTTTACTGTCAAAAATCTGGTTTTGGAGCTAATTTGGGAAAGGCCTGACTCACTCTTCTGAAATGCCCAGGACTCATCTTCCTGCTGATGCTGCAGGAGCAGGAGAGATGCCAGCCAGCTCCTGTTATCACCTCTGTGGGACTGGCTGGCGATTAAAGGCATCTGAGTTGCAAAGCACGGAGGGAACAACATATGGACAGGAGCAGGGGACTGCTTTTCCAGCCGCTCTTTTTAGACCATAACTGCATTTGCAAGAGGATCCCAGAGCCGCAGTGCAGTTCTTATTCAGTGCTATTAAACTTCATTAACTGATATATCGTTTTGTGTTGACTCAACAACTCTTAAACCCTCTTCCAAGGGACTTCCTCGAACACACTGTAAATTGCCAGTAACTGCCTTCCACTGGGAGCAAACTACTCCAGCCCCAGCATGGTCCCACTCCCCCACCCTAGGATGAAGCAGCAATGCAGGCAATGATGTTCCCTGCGCTCAGGAGGCTGAGATCTCCTTGATTTATCCTCCTGCAAACCAGGGAAGGTGACCAGAGGGGCAAGGACTGCAAAAAAGCTGCTTTCCTGACTTGGCTCCAAATGGGGAGGAAACCTCCCCAGAAAGTTCTAGATCCCATTCATGGAGGAAAAGCTCCAAAAAATTCCTCTCCCAGTGATCAAAGCCCTTTTTGCCACAGAATTGACAGCTCTGCTTCCAGCTGAAGGCTTTCAAGGTTTGCATTGTCTTATGTAAATGCAATCCAAAACGATCTCAAATCCCCCCAAATGAGAAGCCCTCTTTTGAACCTAAACCAAACTAGGTTGATTTGGCAGCGTATGATTCTGATTTTTAGCCTTTCTTCCACCATCCCCCCCCAAATTCAAACATTAGTGAGCCCAACCTCCTTTCAGAGAGCTGTGTGCCTTTGATGCTGTGGCATACACAGATGGAATGCATTTCTGCATATTCCAAGACACTCTGGGATAGCTTCACTCATGTAATTATTCAGATAGGCTAACCTGAAAGCCAGCGACTGCGCTGCTCCTCTGCCAACTTCGAGAGACCTTGCTTTCAAAGTCTCTGCAGGCACTTTCCCCATCACAGGTGACAGCTGCCAGGCTGTGGTCCCCAGTCTGTCTCCAGTGAGAGCTCCAAGGGAGGCGAGGAAGGGGAGTAAGGTCACAACCTGGGGCTTGTTCCCCTCCCGCCCCCAGCCTCACTCCTTGCCATTTGGGAAGGAACAGCACATGGGCAGAGGGGTGCTGGAGATGAGACATGCCATTAGCGAGAGGGCTGGCTGCCTTCATGGAGAAGGCTGTACTCGATGTGCTGGTGGCACATTCCATGTACAAGTACACTAAAGGTGGTGAAATGATGGCCTAGGTTGTCCAGAGAGGTATAGCTGCCACATCTCTGGAAACAATCCAGGTCAGGTTGAATGGGGCTCTGAGCAACCTGATCTAGTTGATGTCCCCTCTAACTGCAAGGGGATTGGACGATATGACCTTTAAAGGTTCCTTCCAACCCAAACCATTCCATGATTCTATAAATGGGTTTGACACGGGTGGGTGAAGCACATGAGAGGGCAATCTCTGCTACAGAGTCTTCTCCATGACTGCAAATCCAGCCACAGACACATCCTGGACAGCAGCAACTGTCCAGGGAGGTGATCTGTTGAAAAGCAGCCCTGTAGAGAAGGACCTGGGAGTCCTAGTGGGCAAGAAGCTATCCATGGCACAGCAATGGGCCCTTGTGGCCAAGACAGCCAATGGGATCCTGGGGTGCATTAAGAGGAGTGTGGCCTACAGATTGAGGGAGGTTCCCCTCCCTCCCACTCTGCCCTGGAAAGACCTCACCTGGAGTAGTGCATTCAGCTTTGTGCTCTCCAGTTGGAGAATGACAGGGATTTGCTTGAAAGAGTCCAAGGGAGGGCTACAAGGATGGTAAGAGCCTGGAGCACTGCCTCCTGGGGCTGTTTGGTCTGGTGAAGAGAAGACTATCGGGGACCTAACCAACATTTATAAATATATGAGAGCTGAGCGGCCAGAGGGAGGGGACAGGCTCTGCTCAGTTGTGCCCTGTGACAGGACAAGGGGCAATGGGTACAAACCACAGCACAGGAAGTTCCACCTCAACACGAGGAAGAACTTCTTTACTGTAAGGGTCACAGAGCCCTGGAACAGGCTGCCCAGAGAGGCTGTGGAGTCTCCTTCTCTGGAGAGTTTCAAGCCCTGTCTGAGGCATTCCTGTGCAACTTGAGCTGGATTCTATGGCCCTGCTCTGGCAAGAGGGTTGGACTCAATGACCCACAGAGGTCCCTTCCAACCCCTAACATCCTGTGAACAACCCACGGGGCACCTCGCGCCTCCTGCTGCAAACCAGAGCGCTCATTCCCCTCCCTGTCCCTTTGCACCAAGTACACTTTAGGAGCAGTTCCCACACAACTCCAAGGTCACAAGAGGATGGCTTTACTTTGGCCGGCAAGGCAGGGCCGGAGCAGCAGCAGGCAGGGTAATAGCAGGGCTGTGTGAGTGGCAGGTGGGCCACCACGCCATCCATTTACCACTCACCTCCGCCAAGCACCGGCTGTAATTATCTCTGGCCACCGTATCATCACAAAGCGCCTTTCTGCTGAAATTACAATGTGTCGCCTTTAATTACGCTAATTGTTAATAGGGATTCTAATTTTGGGTTCGTTTTTCACTGGTAAAAAAAAAAAAAGAAAAGGATATTGGAGGCAGCCCAGGCCTCTCTGCCTGCCCTGGGATCCCTCCCACCGGCACTAATTGAAACGTCGCCCCGTCCCCTGCTGCTGCACGCTGACAGTGCTTTGCCCCTTGTCACAAAATCAATGGCCTCCCTCTCCCCACCCCGTGCTGGCTTCTCTCTGGCTGCCGGGGCGCCCTTCCCCACTCGCTGGCTCCCTTGGAGCAGCAGGGTTAAATGTCCTTTTCATACCGCCCGGCCGGACTGTCAGGAGGCATTGAGTGACTTCTGAAAATGAGCCATGTTAAGTGGACTTGATGGGGGTTACAACCACCATTACTGCTATCACCACCGTGATAAAATGGAGCCGTAATGACGGGGGAAGGTACTTATCATTGTCTTCTGGAGATCACTTAAGATGGCTTGGGTCTGAAGCTTCTCACCGGAGATAAATGGAATGCACCGAAGATAAACGGCACCAGGACAGAGCCTCCCACCACGTGTGGCATGTGAAACAGGAATGACCTGGCTGCGGTGGCCATGTAAAATGATCAAATTCCCAAATCCTAAGTTGCCTTTTCCTGCTGCAGCCATGATTGGAGGTGCCTGAAGCTATTTGGGCAACAAGGTTTGCCCGGGCAGATGCCAGCAGAAGGGTGTGGAAGACAAAGATGGGAAAGCAATGAGAAATCAGCTCTTTACCTTGCAGCCTGCCTGCAGGTATCAACAGCCATGCCATCTGAGAGTTATCTTAGCAAACCAGGTCGTCTTTCCCAGATCTCTATTTCACACAATCATAGAATGGCTTGGGTTGGAAGGGACCTTGAAGATCATCTAGTTCCAACCCTCCTGCCGTGGGTAACCCTGCCTATAAAAGCCTCATGCAGCCTGGTCTTAAATGTTTCCAGGGATGAGACATCCGCAACTTCTCCGAGCAAGCTGTTCCAGCATCTCACCACCCCCCCATTCCGCTAAGCAAGATGATGTTGGACACCAAGGGCCCCCTTTTCATCTGTCCACTGGGTTCTTCCCTGGCCACTGAAGCTGAACCAGGAGCAACACTACATCTGGGGTCAGCACCCAGCCCTTGCAGCACCTTCCATCCTTTCTCTTTCCCTCATCCCCAAACCAAGAGTGAATTCAGCTTCAGCAAAAGGAGCACAGCAAAGCAAATTCCCGTTTCTCCAGCGCTCTGGATCTGGATCTGCAGCACAGGGGCCCCAGAAAAGACATCTGTGCAACATAAAGTGTGATGTAAGCTCACGTTAGAGGGTTTCTTACGTGGCATTGCTAAAGAGAGAGATGCGATGGGAGAAAACCCTTTTGTGTTTGTTGCCGTTGGTCCTGCTGCATATTAGACACAGCAAACCTGAACTGTCCAAACTCTCTCACACTAGCTGCAGTCTTGTCTGGCATGGGCAGAGGAATTCGCTCCTGACTACACTGGGTGTAGAGAGTCCACGTAGGAGGTGAAAACACCACAGGGTACCAACAAGCTCAAAGAAGGTCCCAAGCACCAGTTAAAATCTTTCAAAGCAGCCCCCACCAGCCCAGCCTGGGCAGACCCAGCAAGAAGGACTCACACCCTACACACATCCAGAAGAAACTCAAGTGATACCAAATTCTCTTCCAGATTTGAGCAGTGAATCCAAACATTTAAATCAGGCAAAGATTTAAAAAGCTTACATGAAGCATATCATGTGCTTGGAGAACACTAAATGGGAAGCATCACTATGCACCAAAGCAACAAGAACCTGGGTGGCACCCCCAAAATACACACACCCACCCCCCTCCCAAGCCAAGCAGAACCCCATGGCAAACTCCCCACTTCCCACAATACTCACAGTTTATGATCCACAAGCAGCAGAATCATCCCCGTGGGGCCCAACAGCTCACCTGCTCCAGGTCTCCAATGCTTTGCAGGGGTGGGTCCCCTGACACTGAACATCCTCAAGAGACAAAGGAGAGCACAAACAAATAAAGAGTTCACTTAACCCTCTCCTAACTCCTTATATCACCTCATCTCCTTCCTCCCAACCACACCAAGCTGTATTATATCACTTCATTATCACTTTATTGAGGACACAGGTGATGCTCTTTCCTCCTTAAACACCTGGCAGCCCAAACTGCTTTCTCCCTGCCCTGAAAACATGCAGAAGGCACCATCCAGGTGGGTCACCCCAAAACCAGCACCTTCTTTTAAAGCCCTAGCTGCCTTTGCAAGGGAAGGGAGAGGGTGATTGGAGAGGTAGAGATGCAGAGTGACAGCAGCTCCAACGTGAGTGGGCAAAACATACACTGCCCAGGACACCCTGCTCCCCACTATCCATGAGCACTTTGTGAACATGGAGCTTTCCCCTGCAAAGAGGCAAGACATAAAAAGGAACACCCCTGTCAAGTGGTTGAGTCCCCACAAGGAGCCTCCAAGCTGGGAAAGGAGAGAAAAAAGCTGAGGTTTAGCCTGGAGAAGTGGAGGCTCAGGAGGGATCTCATTGCTGTCTGCAACTACCTGAAGGGAGGCTGCAGCCAGGTGGGGTTGGGCTCTGCTGCCAGGCAAGCAGCAACAGAACAAGGGGACACAGCCTCAAGTTGTGCCAGGGCAGGTTCAGACTGGATGTTAGGAGGAAGTTGTTGGCAGAGAGAGTGATTGGCATTGGAATGGGCTGCCCAGGGAGGTGGTGGAGTCACCGTCCCTGGAGGTGTTGAAGCCAAGCCTGGCTGGGGCACTTAGTGCCATGGTCTGGTTGATTGGCCAGGGCTGGGTGCTAGGTTGGACTGGCTGAGCTTGGAGCTCTCTGCCAACCTGGTTGATTCTATGATTCTATGACATAAAAGGAAGAACCTGCTTGGGGAAGTTGGGAAGGGGGAAGACCTGAAGCAAAACCCACTGTCTGGGAGTTGTGAGAGCACTGCTGACCGGAGTCTTGTCACACCAGCCCTGTCAGCTCCGCTTGGGCGTGGGGCTGAGATGCCAGTCCCGGGGTGCTTTCTCCAGCCCCCCTCCACCCCCCGTCATGGCGATGGTAGTGCTGCTGGCAATATTGACAGCCAGAAGGATTGCTCATTTCCCACAGCCCCACAAGGTAAATTAAAAAAAGGGAAAGTCAAAGCTATCTCTGGCTGCTCGCACTCGGGGAGTCCCAACTCAATACATCTTGGTTACTCAGAGAAGATGCTTATTAATAAGGTAGAAAGACAAAGTTAGTTCTGCAGGCTGCGGGGTCGCCAGCTCAGGCACCCCTTGCTTTGCAGACTTCACAGAGTGCCTGGACAAAACCAAAGGGCTTGGCTAAGGCTGCTTCTACAAACTCTTGTCCATGTGGCTATTTTGTTCTGGCACGCCTGAAGCTGGCAAGGCAAAGCAGTGTTTGCTTTATCCAGCTCTGTGATCCCAACCGCATGAGCGCTGCCTCCCCAGCCAGCACAAACATGGCAAAAATGCAGTGCTAGCTGCAAACCAGGCACCAGGAGAGCTTCAGTCAGAAACCACAGAAAGTCCCTGAAATGTTAACCACCACAGAACTCTGTTTCCAGACTGACTTCAAGGCAGCAGAGCCTGCACAAGTCATACTAGTGGCCATGTGCCTTTTCTTCAAGCAAGGACTTCCTGCTGTTTCCTAACCTCAAGGCAAAAGAGAAAACATCCCTGCTTTCACCAGCTGTATTTCCATGCCAAATGAAGAGCTGATCCTCCTCTTTCTCTTTTTTTCCTGTTTTTTTGTTTGGTATCTCAGTGTCACAACATGATCTCCAAGGTGTTGCCTTCCACTGGTGCTGGTGGGCAGAAGCTGCTCAGGGCACAGCCAGGTGCCACCTCACCAGGGCTCTGCAAGACAAGTCCTGGCTGTGAATATTGGGTTGTTCAGTGCAAGGGCTGTGGAATGGAAGCTGCAGAGCATTCCAGCCCTGGTAAGTGCTGTTACAAGGCAGAGACCAAACACGTGGTTTGGCAAACAAAAAGGCTGTGAAGACAGAAGAGGGCTTTTGCCTTTGAGCATGCATATGGGTGTCCCACTCTAGCTGTCAAATTGTCTTGGTATGATGAGTCCATGAAAGACTTTGCTACAGGGATTGTTGTTTGCATTAAAACTCAGAGGAAACAAGGTTTCCTAAATATTGATGTACGTTCCCCAACCAGGAGAGGACTCTGAGTCCCCAGCCCCAGCCATCCAAACGTGGGCTGTGTAGCTGTAAAAAGCCTCTGCTTTTCCCTCTCCACAAAAACACCTCAGAAAGCCAAACTGGGTTTCAAGGTTTGCCTCTCCCTAGTTGCAGGTGGGTAGAAAACAGGGTGAAGAAAACTATAGGTTTGTGCATGAGAAAGGAGGAGCCACTGCAGTCTTCACACGCTGAAAACAGGCCCCTGGAGACCTAGCTAGGACCTGCACAACCCCTTTGTAGGCCAGGCTGGGCAGGTACCACAAAGCAGATGCTGAACTCTGAGCATGCAGCCTAATGCATAGACACTTCTGAGACTTCAGCAGCCTTTTTTCTGATAGAAATCTTGTCCCTACAGGCTTAACATCTCACACTACCCAGCAGCATCCCCTGAAGGTCTGGTGGGTGTCATCCCGTGGTAGGGTTGGACCACCACATTCTGGTCTCACTGGACCTCTACTGGATGATCTTCCACTACACCTTTGTGCAGCACAGAGTACCCAGCAGCAGCAGCAGCAATAGCAGCATCTCCACCTCTCCAGGGCTACCAGGAAGCAACTTCCACAAGACATTTGTACAGCTCTAACAGACACATGCCCCTGGCCCACCAGACATCTTCCTCCCAGCATTTTGCTCATCTTCCCTCTACCACCCAGAACTCCGCTGCAGAGCAAAAAGCATCCAAACCACTGAGGCTGTGACTTTCATGACACTGCTGCCTGGCTCATTTCTCTGCTGTCCTCTCAGCTTTGTGAAGGTGAAAGGCATTCTTCCTCGGCGCCTGTCAGACTGTTATCTGGGCTGGAACTGGCTACCCAAGCTCCACCAGGAATATTTCATGCAGATTCTCCACTGCACCTCCGATGGCTCATCAGTACCCAACCTGCTGCTGGTGCTGCCTACCTTTATTTCCTCAGAGCACACCTCTGCATCCGTGCCCCTTCCCTCCACTCCAACCTTTTGCAGGTGTAAAAAAAGTGTCTTTCCTTCTTCCCTTGGAGTAAAAAAAGTGGATTTCCATATTTCCTTGGGTTTATGCAAGGCAGGGAGCAAAGGTTGTCCTGTGCCGTCCTCGAGGGTGTTTTGTGAGACAGCTGGGATGGACATAAGTGTGGGTTTTTTTCCCCTTTGTAAAACTGGGGCTTTTTGCTCTGGAAGACAGGAAGAGCAGAAGACCCCTAGTGCTCTGCACCAGACTTTTACTCCCAGCACTCTCCTCCTACATACCAATCCAGGATGGATAAATCCCCATCTCCCCCTGTCTTCCCCTTAGGAGCTTCCAAGGCACCATGAAGAGAGCAGACAGGCAGCACCAGGCACCCAACCTGGTCTTCCTGCTTCCTTCCCCAGGTAAAGAGGTGCACAAAGAAGGGGAGGAGAGTCCATCTTGCTCAAGCAACTGCAAATCTGAGGCTGATTTTCACACGCGTGTCCAAAAGACAGTCTGTTGTTATCCTGGCTAGCTGCTTGTTTGGACAGAGAATCATCCAGGGTGGGAGCTCGTCCCCAGCCTGGGCATTCCTGGGTGAGCCCAGGCTTGAAGAGGTGGAGGGCATGCACTCACCAGCATCCCCATGAGCCCAGCCCAGCCTCTCAGAGCAGCAGGGCAGAATGCACCACTCAGGCAGTTTTCCACTAAACGCTGATTATAAATGTCACCATTCCAGAGGGGGAAAGGGAACAGCTGGATTGCCAGACAGTGGCACTGGCAGCTAAAAAAATACCATCTTTTAATGTGTGAGCTGAGTAGGGAGAGCGTGAGAACAAACTGGGGACCCTGTGGAAACGTTTTTACAAGTCCCCTGGCTGACTGTTGGAGCCCTTTAACTAGCACATGACTGAGCGGCCCCGTTTCAGGGTCCCAGCAGCACGCCCAGCTCCTCCGGGGATCGCCAGGCTTCAACGACAGATGGATCCAAGCAGTGAAGCTCACATCTAGATGGAAAGTCAGGGGGACTTGCTTTTGGACCCATCCCCAGGCCTAGTTTGACACTACACTGGCATGAGAGGCTGCGCTCCTTTGGCCACGCTTCCCCAAGACCATAAATCCAATTTTACGGCACCCAGTCCAAGCCTGAGAACAATGCAAAGTGCTGAACAGATATAAACCCTTCTGCTGCTTCACAAGATCTGCAAAGGGGCCATGGCGAGGTTCTGCTGAATCAGGTCTTGTGCTGTGCTCCCGGCCTGGCAGGGAGCCAGAGGCACACCATATTGTAGGAGCTGGGTAATTTGGCAAAGATGTGATCGTGTGCTCACCCCTGATCCGGACCCAATTCCTCCCATGGGCTGCCTGGGTAATGTGCAGATCTGGTGTTAATTAACTGGAAACCACAGCCCCAGGCAGTGATCCTTCATCCTCTTCTGCATGCAGCTTGTGCCTGCAAAGGGCTTCCCTACTCTGGGCTGCGCATCTCTGCCTGCAGGTATCACCCCAGGTCTGTGTAACCCCCAACTCTCTTGAATTGGACTCAAGTGCCTAGCCTCAAGAGACATTAAATCCATGATCCTACTCTTGGCTGGGAGCAAATTAGGGAGCAGCAGCAGCACCGAGCAACGAGCTCACACCCAGCCCTCATCCCTGGCACTGCATCTCCAGCCGAACCTCTGACGGCACAGCCCAGGCAGTGCTGAATGGTTTGGGAAAAAAACACCTCCCAGGCTGCAGTGGAAAAGGCAGTGCTGGTACCCAGTGTGCCAGAGATTAAGCAATTTACTGAGTCAATTGTCTTCTTTCCAAGGACAAACATGTGTGATAGAAGATATCCAGACCTGCTGGCACACTGCAAGCTCTGGGCCATCAGCCCTTTCACTGTCTTAGTTCATCTGTCAATAAACCACCATGCCCATTACAGCTGGAGAAATGGAAAGGGATATTCATGGCCCACCCAGCAAGGATTAAATGTCATGTTGCACAAAGGATGGTTGCCCAAGAGTTCCTAGCAGAAATACTGAAATTCCTGACCACAGCTCACATTGTCCTCCTCAGTGAAGCAGGAACACCAGGAACATTGTCTGGTACCAGAAAGCCCTTGCAAAAGGCAGTGAGACCAGTATAGGATCTCAGTGCTTCATGAAATACCAGGGTAAGGAAACCACCTGGTGCCAAAACAAAGAGCAGATTCCCCTCAACAGACAGGGAAGACATGAGGTGTCTGCTTGATGGAGGTCAACAAGTGATGTTCAGCTTCATCCCCAGACTATCACAGTGTCTCTAGACTTATCTCAGCCTTGGACACCGCTTGGGCAGCCAAACTCAGCTTGCCTGGCTTGCCCAGTGTGCATCTCAACGCCAGCGGGCCTGAGAATGTCACTGCCACCTCCTTCAACCCTGTTCATTTGATATCAGCCAGTGGGTGAAGTCAAGAAGAAAAGGAACTGCTCTCTAGCCCATCTGGTATCTTGTCAGAGCCTGGTGGAAAGGCTGCAGGGGAAGGCAGAAGGGTGGGAGAAGCCTTGCTTCCACTCAGGATGGTCCCCAGGCAGCGCCTTCTTCCTGGCTGTCCTTTAACCTGCAGCAACAGGGATGTGAAAATAAACCTTAATGAAGTTCCAGGCAATGAGCATTGGGAGGACACAAGCCTCCCATGGGATTCCATTATTCCATAACAGCAGCCCAGGATGGGTCTGGCAGGAGGAGGGGTAGAGGGATAAATTATCCAAGAGATGCTCATTTCAGAACAGTTTGGGTTTGGTTTTCTGTTGTTTGGTTGGTTTTTTTAACAGCTTCCTCCAGGACATATACCTGGGGCCTGCTGGGGATGAGACATAGCAGCAGGAATAGCCCAGACCTGAGCCTCACCACCACATCACCTGCTGTAGCCCACTTCACAGCCCTTTTCCCACAGCATCCTTTCCGACTGCAGTGCAAACTGGAAGTCAGAGCTCAGTCAGACCCTGGGGACCAACAGGTTTGCTTCTTCCACAGCTCAAAGCCACTGCCTGTGGTGCTTCGTTACAGCTGGGGGGAAAAGCAACAGAAACTTGGGGCAACACTTTTTGTCTGTAACCTAAATCCCAGGCTCTGCCCCTTCCCTTGCCAAGTGCCTAGGAGAGGAGAAAAAAAGCCAGGAGCAGATTTATTTTTTTTAGCTCATAGCAAAAGGGCTAATTTAAAACAATTAGACAACAGCTAATTAAACTCATCTCCGCGTCCTAGAAGGGCGACTGGCCAGGTACTCAGCATGAAGCGTTTGGCTTTCTGGAGCAGCATCTGACTAAAACCCTTCACCCCAGAGCGGTGGTGGCTGGACCCATCCTGCCCATGCCTGTGGAGAGAGGCTGATGGTCTTCCCAAGCGAGTGCTCCCAGCCGCCCAGCCCCGCCAGGTACCGGAGGCACCGGCTGTGCTTTATGGAGGCTGAAATTTTCAACCGGTTGTGTCTTTCCATGCAAACTCATTAGACACTATTTACACCCGCTGCAGCTGTGCAGAGAGAGGTTCTGAACTCTGGCATTCTACAGTAGGCTTTGTTTCTCATTTACATTTGCATATTAAAGTGTTTGCCTGAAATAGGCTATTGAAATTAATTCAGGATTAATTGGTGTCTTTATCTCATTAGGACAATCTAATTTAAGGATGATGAAATTGTTTAGCCTCCCGTTTGCATAATTAGATTGCTTTGAATTGCTGTCATTATTGTGCTCTTTAGCATCATCTGTAGGCCTCAAACAGACAAGAGTTTCAACCTCATAAAGACCAATCATGTGTTACAGCAGAGAGCTGTTAACCCCTTTTAACCCAGACTCCCTCCAACATGCCGCCGCACGATGCAGCGGACGCTCCACGGCATGGCCAGGACACGCAGGTCTCCACGCCCCCTATCACAGGCCGTCCCCTCCTTCCCTGCACACGTGGCAAGGAGCAACCCCAGGAGCTGCTGGTGGGCAACCCCATTTCACCTGACTCCTCTGAGAGGGGCAAAGGTTCTGGTTTCACACTGGTGAAACCCTTCACAGTCAGACGGGGCCATAGGCTGCTCCTATCCCAAGAGGATGAGCAGAGCCACAAGTGCTCACTGGAAAATGTGCCCAAGGACTGCCTGATCCCACCCCTCCTGCAAGGCCTTGGGAAAATACCTTAGGCTGGTGGCTGAGAGACCTAGGGACAGCTGGGCTCCCTCTCCACCGCAGCTGGGGCTGCAAAAGATGCTCATGGCCACAGGCAGCATGGTGCTTTGTCCCCTCCAAGGACTTACCAAGCTCCATCTCCTTCCACTCCAGCAAGGAGGGTGTTTCTGAACCTCCAGCTGAAAAGCATCCCCTGATGATATTCTGGCCAACATACAGCCCTTGAGTCTGGTATCAGCATGACATTCTGATCCAAATAGTTTTCTTTCCCCTGCATGTACCTGGATGCTAAAGGGAAAGAGGAGACCTGCCCATCCCTGTGCAATGGGAGCATGCATATGAGGAAGTATCACCAATGCCCACGAGCTCGGGAAGAGTGCAGGAAAAGAGAAGCAGCTGTAAGGCCAGACTTCCACACAGGAGCATCTTTAAGCCAAGACTCATCCTTCCATCCTAGTTAATTCTGTGATTCTGTGATGCAAGCACTGACCTGACACTGCACAGCAGTGAAGAGAGCCATTCCAGCCTCACACTGGGCCCACCTTGCACCCTGCAGGATGGTCGTACTCAGAGATTGTAATCAGGGTGCAGATCCCCAATGCTTCGTGCGTGTCCCAAAACATCACTCAGTAAGCAGGCATCAAGGAGCATAAGGATGTGGGTTGCGACAGTAGCACGTGCAGAGGACATCATCCAAAAGCTGCAGCCATCCTGAGGTCCCTCGCAGCCCAAAAGGGACATGGTTCCTGCAAGCAGCCCCTCAACTGCTTTTTGGCATGATCTTCCCCATCCCAAGCTCCCTGCCCATCCAGGGGACTTGGCACCTCACAGCCTCAGAGACACACAGACCGGAGCCACCTAGAAACAAGCACCCCAAGTCAGTGCTGGCTCCTGGCAGAGGGTACCAGTTTGGCATCCTGAGATAACACCTCACTTCCCCACAGATCTCTTCATTAAAAACCAGCCTGTTCAGCAACACAAATGATCCACACATACATCTCAGAAGTATTTTTACACGATAAAGCATCCTACAGCACTGTAACCAGCTTCTTTGCTAGCAAGGACTGTGGCCTTGTGCTTTCCCCCCCATACCAGCCTGGAGTATCTTTCCAGATGGTCGCCAGAAGCAAATAGCCACCAAAGTGCCTGAATTCAGCCCTGGAGATGCTCCCTGGGCACTGAGAGCAGGCAGGGGGTCGAGATGGCAGCTCTGTGGTTGCTGCTAGGGATGATCCCCGTCTGCCCGGGCCCAGCTCAAGGCGAGAGACCTGCTTCTCATTAGCGGGCAGCTGACTCCGGAGGTGGGGGCTGCGCCAGGCAGGCTGCTTCGCCAGTCGCTTCACGTATCCTAACATCTGGTTGTGTCTCATCACAGTGCAAATTTATGACCCTGGAAACAACATGTTGATGATACACTGGGAAGAGGAGCTGGAGCCGTAATCCCATGTCCAGAGCAGGGATGAAGGGATCCATCATGTGAGGACTTTGGAGGGAGGAAAAGGTGAGGGAGGTCAGACCTGTGCTTCCCAGCGTGGCTGGGGGTGACCCGTAGTGGGGGGATGGAGCTCCCGATGGTGCAGCACAGCAACATTGTTCACTCTAAACCTTTCTCCTCTAGGAAAAAAAACTGAACTCAGCAGTGGCCAACTTTGCACAACTTCATCTCGACAAATTGCCAACTTCCAAAGCAACCACCAAACACGAAACCTTCAGGACAATAACCGAAAGATTCCATCTGAGTGTGCTGCGAAGGAGCACTTCACTCGCAGTGACTGCCTGGCTACGCCTTCCCCTTCAGCATTCAACGTTACACAGGCATTTAAAACGGTTTGAAACGGAAATGACAGATTGCATTTCAGGTCCTGTAAAGGGAGTTTTGTTTGCCCAGGATAAGTAAAAGTCTTTTGGGTTTGTTTTTTTTCCCCTTCGGGGATCAAATCCTTCAGCCGAACAAGAGCAGAGCAGGGCTTGGGAAGTCTTGTTTGCAGGTTCACACCAAAGATGTTTTCAGTTTCCAGTTTAGCCCAAACAAATGGTTTTCATTATGTCACTTTGTTGGAGCTCCAGTAGAAAAGAAAGAAAGAAATCCAGCTCTGGATGCCTTACTGTGACAGCAAAAGAAGGAAAAAGAGCCTCCTAAGAGTCAGTGCAGGAGAAAAGTCTTAGAGGGAAGAACTGTGCAAAGACTGCCTGAACCCTTCTGTTCTGCAACTTATTTTTTTACCCCCTTGGTACCGCCCTCTGCCCTGTTAATCTACTGCAGAGGACAATCCCTGTGTACATGTATCTAACCCCACATACACATCTTTACCAGCATAAGCTTACCCAGCACAAGGCAGAACAGGGAACAGAAGACATGGACTAGACGACATTTAAAGTTTCCTTCCAACCCAAAGCATTCTTTGATTCAAAGTTCAGCACTAGCTAGGAAGCTGTTCAAAAGAGGTGGGATGAAGTTCTTGCCCTTTGCTGTCCAGCAGCTCCACAGCATGAGGGCCACCTGGGAGGTAATGAGCAGGAGAAGAACAGCTGAGGGTTAAACTGGACCATGGGCAAAGAAGATTCAAACTGGTGTAAAAAGGGCCACTGCTTCTCAAGCAAGATCAAGCACAGCTGAAGCAAGCTTGAAGAAAATAGGTGATGCTGTCTGGAGTTCCAGGAAACACAACAAAGAAAGGGGAGACAGGATGCAAACACGCCTGCCAGTGCACCGAAGGCTTTTCTGCATCTGGTCAGTGGAGAATGCCTAAGAATTCACGTGCCAGACAACCTCCAGGAGAGCTGAGCTGAGAGCTCAGGAAAAGCTGCCAGTGGTGGATACCATGGGGCAGGCACACAGCTTGGAGCACCCACAAGCGTGGCAGACATGCTGGCAGCAGCACCGGTGCACCTACCACAGCTCTCCAGCATGGCCCATTCATGAACCCCTGTGGCTTCACAGTGGGCACACCGGTCCTGTGCAGAGACATCTCAGTGCAACAGCCTAGCTCAGGATAGTGTTGCAGCTTACAGTGTGGACAGCTATGGAAAGCACTGTCATGGCTTACCAGCAGCCCAACTTACCTTCAGCCTTGGCAGTGAGGTCTTGATGAGAACTTGATGTGCTAGTGAAGTCACTAGCAAATAGATCTTCCTCTGTTCCCTCCAGAGCCAGCAACCTCTGCTCTTCTTCCCCTGCACTAGTCTTTTGCTGCTGCTGAGCATTCCCAGAGCCTGCCAGGACAGAAGCAAACAATGGGTCTGAAAACCAAGAGAGACTCTGGGAATCAGAGTGGATTTGTGGTGGCTCACAGTACAATTGTACATCACTACAAAGTCATGTAACCTCTGCTGGAAGCCCCCTAGACCTGCTGTTTCTTTCTTTTCAGAAGTACAGGTGAGACCAGGTGGTTATGTTGTGTCCCAGCTCAGCAGAGACGCTGTTAGGGAGATACCTGCTGAAGGGAACAGAGATGAAACTTCCCCAGAGAACAGAAATGGTTAAATTATCCCGAGCCACAAGGACAACCTTTAGGTCCTACTCACCCACGAGGAGGTACAACCCTTACTGCTGTCCAGGGCTGTCTGGCAGCAAGGGCAACTCCTGTACCAAAAGGACAAGCATGCCTCTGTCATCTGCTGGAGCACTGCGGTGGTGACAGCAACAGCAGAACACACAGCTCCTGCCAGATGTCATGCAAAGTGTCCAGGAGCCTTAGACCAAAGATCAAATACTCTTTCAATACTCAGTAAGTTTACACACGCTGGTGTGAGCCTTCTGCTCCAAAGCCAGTCACAATCAGTAGCAAAGAGCTGCAACCAGTAGCCATGAGCAAAAACGCAGGGCTGCTGAGGAAAGTCCCACACAGGGATTTTGGTGTGCGGCTCACCACCCATCAATGGTCTCACGCAAACGTCAGCCAAGGAGAAGGACCTCCCCACACTCTGCCTCCAGGGACACCACTGGATGAGGAGAACAACATCATGTGTTTGGAAGGACCATGATGTCCCTTGGCTCAGCCAGAGCCTGCCTGGAGGGGTTAAGCAGAGGCCAAACTCAGATTGACAGCTACCCAACCTCTCTCAAGTCCATGTGCTTCAGCCTGTGTGCTTCAGCTCTTCTTCCCAGGAGGACTTTATCAGCAGAGCTCAGTAACAGATCTTTGTGCTCACTCCTAGGATGCTTCTTAGGGAAAAAAACCAAACAGAAAGCAAAAGAAATAAAGACAAGGCCAGCACTGCAGCATCTGAGGTTAAGTAAAACACTTTCTTTGGTTTTGAGAGCGTGAAAGAAAAACTGGGGAAAAAATCTGATTTCAAAAGAAAAAGTCTTTTCAAAGCAGAAAACTCAGACTTTGAGCAACACCGCATCGAAATGTTAGGACCAGGTCACACACACGCCCGTACGTTCTCCAGTACAGCACTCTGGTTTTTCCCCGTGGGGGTGAACACAGCCAAACAGAGACCTCCCTGTGCCTCTCAGCCCACACTGGGGAAATTCTGCTCCCTAGCTCCACGCAGGTCACATCAGTGCAAGAGCAGAGGCCTGGAAATGGCAGTCCAGGCCAAGGTAGTGATCTGCACTAGCAACCAAAGCTGAGGGTGACCAAATCCCTAGCCTGGGACACTCAGGCTCCCTCCTGCCAGAATAAGGAGGTGCCCATCTGGGAGCCACATCATAGAATCACAGAACTGCTGAGGTTCAAGGAGACCTTTGATATCGTCAAGTCCAACCGCTCCCCTAAAGCCCACAAGTCCCCCAGTACTGCTAAGCTACCACCACTAAACAACTTCCCTCTGGCCCACATCTACGTATCTTTTCATTACCTCCACAGCCAGTGACTCCAGCACCTCTCTGGGCTGCCCTTTTTTGACTAGCAGCCATTTCAGACCATGCCAGCACCCAGGTGCATGCCCCCAGGAGTGTCCCCCACCCCTTGCAGCTCCTGGGGCTGAGTGAGCTCGCTGAGCCATGGCTCCAGCATTTGGCCAATGACTTCTGACTCGTGTAGGTTGTCAGTGTCACAACCGCCCGTCCTGGGCTTCCGGGTGCCAATCAGGCCTCTCCTTTGATCAGCCTTCTAATCAGATAGAGCACTGCAGCATGGATTATTAAGTTTTAACAGTTGACACATCATTTCTGATACCATAATCTGGCAGCACTTTACAGTAAGTGACAGGTCCTCACTAATTCCTTTTGTATTCACTGTAGCAACGTTAATCATGAGTGATGAACTTTGCGTATTCATATGGATGTAATAGGCAGTTCCCAAGGACTGAGACTGTAATTTAGCTTTAACCTAATGGGCACTGATTGTAACAATAAGTAATTATGTCAGCTAAATGCAGTGTTGATGGCAATTGATGACAGCAGAGAAAGCCACGGCACCCTTTTGGAACTAAGCTTAGAATAGTCATTTGTAAAGCCATAAGGGCCAAGACGAGGAACAGTGTGTCCTCTCCTGTGGATCCCATCACCCAGCTACCTTCAGCCTGCTGGGGACAGTCACAGACGGGACAAACACCCTGTCAGCTCTCTCTTTTACTGCCTGGCAGCTAATTTCAGGGCAGCCAAAAAATTCAGCCTGCTAGGTGGATGGGACCAGTAGCACCATGAAGGTTTAAAGAGAGAAGTATCTCATAGAACCATAGAATGGCAGGGGCTGGAAGTAACCTTCAGAGATCATAGTATCATAGAATGCATCAAGCTGAAAGGGACCTCAAAGCTCCCCTGCAGTAAGCAGGGACATTTCCAGCTAGATCAGGTTGCTCAGGGCCCTATGAAGCCTGATCTTCAATGTCTCTAGGGACACCCTCATCTAGTCCAATCCCTGGATCACCTTAAAGTCCTTTACGCAAGCCACATCAAGTGATACCTGGCCAACATCTGTTAGTGTCCCACAGAGCAACACTTGCTGCTCCCCACAGTTACAGCCCCTGGCTCTGTATCCAGCCAGCAACACAGCGACAGGCTGCAGAAGACTGGAGACCACCACTGAGCTTGGAGACAGATGAATTAAGTGGAGTACAACTAGGAAAATGCAGGCCTGAGGAGTGTGCTTGATAACCCAAACCATGGAAAGATGCTGGTGTCATCTCTTCTTTGGTTAGAGAAAAACGAGGATGGGATATTTCAAAGCCAGAATATCTGGATTTGAAAGGGGGACAACGGCAAAGCCATCATAATAATAGCAATAATCATGTTAATGGCAGTAATAAGACCGTTAGGTGCCGGTGTCATCTTGGAAAAGTGATTTGTGCTGCCAGTAAGGATCCCGTTTCCCTGTCACCACTAAAGTGGTCAGAAGAGCTAGGAAAACAGAAACAGAAAGTAGCCACAATGAGACAGAAAAGACAGTGTTAAGGAAGCACTTTAGGGGAATGACAGTTTTGCCCCTACCAGACTGTGAGGAAGAAGCCACCCACCTCCCTTGACATTAGCAGGCCCTCTGGGAAGCCAGCAGCAGGGACCTTCTTCAAAATAGACAACAGAATGCCTCAGGTGCTCTATTTGCTTTCTGTTCTAAGTGATTTCTCAGAATCGAAGCTATCAAGGGGTGGGGGGGATTTTTTGGCTGGTTGGTTTGCTTGTGGGTGTGGAGTGTTTATTTGGGGTTCTTTGGGTTGGGGTTTTTTGGTTGGGTGGGGGGGGAGGTGTTGTTTGTTTGGTTTGCCTTTTGTTTTTTTGGTGGGTTTTTTTTTGGTTGCTGTATAGATGAGTGAATTTAAGAGAGGCTGGATAAATGCCTGATGGTGTTGAGGACAAGTGAGCTATGGGCAGGCAGCTGCCTGCAGACCTCACTTACTCTTGTATGTGGCAGCAGCCAGGGCAAGAAAAGGACACCACTGGACTTGAGGCTATTGCGTGATGCTTTTGGCACCATGGCTGTGGAAGCTAAGAGTCAGAGAGGTCCCTCCTGACCCCTGAAATTCACAGGGCTGTCAGCTGTCCTGCGTGATGTCACTATTTGTAGTATCTCAGTTTTCACTTAAAGGTTCTGGCTATGATTTCTAGTAAATGGGGAGATCCATATGGAGTTCCAGCTCTGCAGAAAGCACCTTCCTTTACTCAAATCCTCCTGTTCAGGGTGGCCTGACTGTCACCACCACAGCTGTGATGAAAAGAGGGGGGTCAGTCACTATCTTTTGCATCCAGCTGCTGACTCCCTGGGATGTCCATCCACAATGCTTTTAAAATGTGCTTAAAACTCTGCCTGGCAGAGAGCAGCAGGGCAAAGCTGTGCTTGCAGAGGTGCACACAATGTGGTGAGTACCTGGCAGTCCCAGCCCCAAGGAGAGGCAGCTCAGCTGCACTTCAACTTGCTCAGAGAGTGGGAGCTGAGCTATGATGGCAGGAGCCAACTTTTTCAGCAGAGCAGATGCATTAGTAGGGCTTGGTAGCCTCCCAGGACCCAAATAGCTCCAAGGTTTGCACTTTTAAATGGGCCATTTGCTGGAGTTTTGTCCCAGAGGTTGCTTTGTAGAAGGGGGGAACATCAGTGCAAACCACACTCCAGATGCTGGGAGGCCTCACAAGAAGGAAGGTCCCACCGATGAAGAAACCACAGAGGAAGGCAACACAGATGAGGAGAAACCACATTAAGACCTCATAATAAAATACTGACATCCATCGCTCACCTTGGGACTAACCAAATGTCAGTCCACAGTGGTAGCCATGGAGAATGGTGGCAGCACAGCAAAAAGCAGGGGCAGATAAAGCAAGAAACATGCTCAAGGCTTGCTCCTGATGACCAGGTTCAAAGCCAAAAATAGCTGCCTAGGTCCCTGATTGCAAGAGATTGGTAAAATACCCCAGACAAAGCTGACAGTGCTGAAAATGCAGCAGGGATGTGCAGCTACAGGCAGAGATCTCTTCCCATAATTGCAGATGTGCTGTCAGGGGGATGCCTCGCTCTTGATGCTGTGCAACCAGCTGATCTGGAGCAAGCAGCAGCAGCCCTCACAAATGCAAGGCAGGCATCACATGCTGCTTCCCAGGAGGTGGGAAGATGAGAAGGAGGGAAGGCTGCAGATTAGTGTGCTGATGATGGAGAAAACAACATTCCCCACCTCGCTGGCCAGCCCCAACACCAAGGTCTTTCATCGCCGTTGTAATCACTACTGAAATACGCTGCCCACACACAGAGCCGCTGAGAGGAGGAGGGAGAGGAGCTAGGGAAAACTCATAGAGGGCTCTTGAAAGCGACAGAGTTGGTGGATATCGGAGAACCAAGATCTGCAGGCGGAAGGACGAGTGGAGGTGGACTCCAGCAGTGCTGTGACCAGGACTCGTGGTGCTGCTCCTTTTGCTGTCACCTACATCAAAGGTACACCTTGTACAGGAACTCCTTTCTTACTCCTAACTCACGTGGCTGGGATGCAGACACCTCCTTCCCGAAATAAAGCAAGACCAGACCTTGTAGGAATCACAGAATGCCAGCAGTAGCTTGGTCATGCTGTTCCCGCAGGAGAGGACCACTTAGCACACAGAGCAAAGGCATGGTGCCCGGTCCTGCTACCAGGACATTTGCAGCCACCTCGGCGAGGTGTCAGCTGCGCCTTCGGGAGCGGATTTGCAATTGCATGAAGCAAGTCTGTAAGGGTGCCAGCCCCCTCGGAGACAATACCTGCAGCCCCCTGCTTCTGAAAACGCCCCCGGGGCTCATCCCTCTGCTCCTGCACCCGGTGCAAGCTGGAAGCGCAGTGTGACCTGCCGCCTTACCCCAGCTGAGAACCGATGTCTCTTAGGGCAGAGAGCACCCACTGCCGCCGGAACTCAACGCCGGCTGATTCAGGCCAAAGATTGCAGCAGCCGAGCGCTTCCTCAGACAGCTGCGAAGGAGCTCGCTGCCTCCGCCCCAGCTTTGGCAGGCAGTGCCGGTGACTGCTCATCAGGGCCCCGGCACCGCGCAGGTGCCAGGCCGATGTCAGAGCAAACCACGACAGCCGAGGCGGTGCCCGGCGCTGCGCGGGCGCAGGGCTGATTGGCAGCCTGCGGCAAGCGGTGCCCAGAGCTGGAGCCCGCCGCAGTTAGCGCTGCCCGGTAGCGTTCCCCCTCCTCACGCGAGGAAGAGAGAGGTGGGCAGCAAGTCCTGACTGGCAGCAGCCTCGGAGGCCAGCACTAATGACAGCAGCTTGTCACAAAGTGCACTGCCCCCCCTGCGGCAGATGTGACAACCCTAAAGTAACCAGGTACCCGCTATGTCCCCGCTTGCTCTCACACGAAAGTGACATGAGGGACAGGCAAGAGAAGTCCAGGCCAAATGCTTGACAGAGATCTGCTGGCTGGAGCTGCTTCATAACGCTCACCTCTCTCTGCCACTTCATTCCCAGTAAGTAGCCACCCCAGTGGGAAGGGCAGTCAGGCAGAGCACGCTGCCCGCCCCAAAATTCTGCCAAGAGAGCCTATGCTGCTTCTGCACTTCCCTCCAGCTCACCCATGGTCTTCCTCTTCTGCATGCCCAGAGGGGAAACTGAGGCACAATTCAGCACTCCTCTGCCAGATGCTGGCAGTCATCCTGGGGTCCATCCTCAGCCATCCTGACACAGCCCAGTGCACCAGAGAGAGCAGTGAATGCTGCACTTAGACCATGTCCAACAGCATCTCCTGGCCACCCAGAATTCTTCCTCCCAGGCTGTTTTCAGCTAGCTAAACCCAAACCTTTCTCTCACCACAGGCGCAATCCTTTCATGACTGCAAACCCCTCTTTTATTCCATGGCCCAAATTATACCCTAGAAAGCAGAGATGTGGTGGTAACAACAAAAACAAGAGAGCAGAAATAGCAGCAAGCTGCTGGTGGCTTGGACAGGGCCACCCAAGCAAGCTTGCAGCTGGTGCCTGGGGAAGAATGAAGATAACACTGAAGCCAGCAGCTCTGAAAGGTTCTTGCTGCCTCCCACTACCAAACCCTGCTTGCCACCAGCTCCACACCACCACTATGATGCTGTCTGCCCCCATGCCCAAGCTGTTCCATCTCTGCCCACAAGGTTTAGTCTCCATGTGCACTGCAAGATTTTGTGAGTGCTCCAGCATCTTTCTTCCTGATTTGGGTGCATGTGGGCAATCATCAACCCACGACTGGAACTCATCCTCGCTTTTCCCACAGGACAAACCTCCCCTTTCACTCCTTAAGCATCTGTAAACTCTGGTCAGTTTATAACAGCAAACCCTTCTGCACTTCATATCTGCTCTCTCCTCGACCCGAGTTCCTCTTTCACATCAAATTGGAGCAGTGGGCACAATTTCAGGCTAGCTCTAGGCTCTCTCATCCCTCTCTCATTATTGTGTCTGCTCCAGCTTCCTTTCCAGGAAGGCTCTGAGGATTTCTGTTCTCCCACAGATCTGTAGCAAACCATCTTTTGGTACCAGGAGGAAAAAGCTGAGTTCCCATCACAGCATCATGTTGTTTCCATTCCTGCCACAAGCCCTGAACGTCTGCTGTTCTGCCTTAAACCTCAGGAGATCTATCTGCTGGCCAAGGAAAGACTGCCCACTGAAAAGTCAGCCTCTTAAAAGGCACATGAAAGGAAGCAAAGGGTCAGGAGCCTTCAGGGGCTGAGAAAATTCCCCTACCAGGCCAGAGCTGCACCCCTGTGGGTCACACTGCCGCGGGTCACAGGAGGTGTTGGGTGTTGCTGCTGCCTAATCCCCCGCTGTGCTGAGGACAAATAAAG
This sequence comes from Tricholaema leucomelas, assembly GCA_013400475.1. Taxonomy (NCBI): domain Eukaryota; kingdom Metazoa; phylum Chordata; class Aves; order Piciformes; family Lybiidae; genus Tricholaema lacrymosa; species Tricholaema leucomelas. Next base: position 374,740 of record WAAF01000418.1, read on the forward strand.
GACGTTCATCTCCAGGGCTGGAATTCACACAAAGGATGGAAGTTAGGGTGAGCTCAAAGGCAAAGCTTGTCATTCTCACATCAAACCTCCTTCCCCCACTTTCACTTCCCCGCAGGACGTCTCCCAGCTGACAAAGCTCTGGGCCGGCACAGACCCTGCTGAGATGACATCAGGTTTCCAGCAAGGGGGATGCTCTTCTAGTGCAGGGCAAGCAGCTGAAGTGCCATCAGGAGAGACAAAGGCTCCTGGCAAACTTTGAGAAATGCCTCTCATTATTTACAGAACGACACAGGAAAACTTGAGACTGAAACAAGAAAGGCAATTAGTTTCCTGTACGGAAACAAAGAGACATCTGTGCCAAGTATGCTAACATATACACAAGGGGCAGGTATACAGTACATGAGGAATTTCTTCCAGCTGCAAATCCACCCCCAAATTCTCAAGTCAATCTTGAGTACTACGACACTCAGCAATCCTCTTAAAAGTGTCCAGATGCTTTAATAACTTCATTCTAATCTTCTCAGGCACCATTTTCCATTTAACTGCTGAAGCACTGGAATGCAACGGAGGGGTCAGGACTGAGGAGCCACGGTGGGGAACAGCAGCCTTGCTTCAGAAGTCCACGAAGGCCAGCCCGGTTATGCTGGTCCCAAAATCATCATGGGCTTTGCCTTGTGCACCGTGCATCGCCTGTGCTTACAGATTCTGATTGTTACATGCTCCAAGCATGCTCTCCCTCTTCCCCAGCTGGCATTCAGCCCCACTGGAGCTGGACTCAAGGCTGGGCCTTGCAAATATGAAGGGCTAAACTCTACTGGTGGGCTGGGCTGCTGGGCACATAGCTCAAGATCACAGAACCTTAGAGGTGGGGAGGGACCTTCAGAGATCATCGAGTCCAACCCCTCTGCCAAGGCAGGATCACCCAAGGTAATTCACACAGGAAGACATCCAGGTCGGCTTTGAAAGTCTCCAGAGAAGGAGACTACACAACCTCTCTGGGCAGCCTGCTCCAGGTCGGATGGGTCAGACGCAAGCAGACCCCACCAGTGACAGCCTGGGTTTGTGCTGAAAAAAAAATCTTCAGATCTCATCCTCCTCCACAGCTGTTTGATTAAGACAACCTCATGCCAGAGGGCAGAAGGTTTTGGTGGGTGAGATCTACACCAGGAGGCTGGGACAGCGCTGGAGCAGCTGCAGACTCTGCATACTCACAGGGCTGCGATGCTCAGCCAGCCTGATGTAGAGCTGGGGACAGTCCCACTTCCAATGGGAGTTTGTGCTGGAGGCCTGCGGGGATCTTCTCCAAATGCCATTGTTGTGGTGTGACAGGACAAGGAGTGATGGGTTTAACTTAAAACAGGATAAATCCACACTAGATATAAGGAAGATTGTTTTTTTACACTGAAGGTGGTGAAACACTGGCACAGGCTGCCCAGAGAGGCGGTCAGTGCCCCATTTCTATAAACGTCTGATGTTAGCTTGGATAGGGCCCTAAGCAACCTCCTGTCGTTGGAGATGTCCCTGCTTCCTGCTGGGGCTCTTTAGCTTGGAGGAGACTGAGAGGTGACCTCAGCAATGGTTATCAGTATGTAAAGGTGAGTGCCAGGAGGCTGGAGCCAGGCTCCGTTGGGTGATGTCCAGGGACAGCACAAGGGGCAATGGGTGGAAGTTGAGGCGTAGGAAGTTCCATGTAAACATGAGGAGGATTTTTTTCACTGAGGGTGACAGAACCCTGGAACAGGCTGCCCAGAGGGGTTGTGGAGTCTCCCTCTCTGGAGATATCCACAACCTGCCTGGGTGCTTTACTGTGTGAGCTGGTGTAGGTGACCCTGCTCTGTCAGGGGAGCTGGACTGGATAAGCTTTTGAGGTCTGTGATTCCTGCAGGAGGATTGGACTAGATGACTTTTACAGGTCCCTTCCAACCCAAACCATTCTATGGTTGCCTCAGACAAGAGTCTAAGCCTGGTTTAGAAGCAGCTTACCTCCATGCTATGCTGGGCAGGCCTGATCCAGCCTTGCTTCACATCACCTCCCACCCCCAGCCATCCTCACCCCCCACTTCCAACAGATCCCTCCCTCCAGACAGATTCCCAGCTCAGCCAGCAGCCTTTCAGACAGCATCTTCTCGAGACTGTTTCAAACAAGTGAGGAAATTTTGGTGACACTTTAATATGTAAAGTGCTTCTTATTTCCTCCGTGCCAGGGAGCAGAGCTTTCCAACACGCTTCCCCAGTTAACACCAGGCGTTAAACAGACGCACGCTTTGTTTTAGCGGGAGCCCACGTTCCCTAACAGGCTTTCTATCTAACAGCTTGATATAGCCTCTTCCATTAAGCATTTATTGCTAATGCATTGTAAAGTGTAACATGCTATATGCGCTGTGAAAGAATGGAGCTGCCATCTACTCACCCCTTAATAATGAAACACTTCTGAACGGGAACCTGAGGTTAAGGAGTTGTGAATTAAGTTTAATCTCAAAGAGATCATCTCGTGCTCTGCCAGTACATTGTGGAGTCCGTCAGTGGGAGGGCTGGGACCTCAGCCCCCAGGAAACTGCTCCCTGCCTTTGCTTTGGAGAAGACCTGAGGGCAAATGCCTGCCAAGCAAGAATCACAGAATGGTAGGGGTTGGAAGGGACCTTTGGAGTCCAGTCCCCCTGCTAATGCAGATACATCTAAGCCAGGTGGCATCCAAGCAGGTTTTGAAAGTCTCTGGAGAAGGAGAATCCACAGACCCTCCGGGCAGCCTAGTCCAGCACTCTGGCACCCTCACAGAAGAGAAGGTTTTCCTTAAGTTCAAGTGAAACCTCCTGTGTTCTAGTTTGTACCCACTGTCCCTTGTCCTATCAGTGGCCAGCTCTGAAAGGAGCCCAGCCCCATTCTCATGATCTTCATGAGTTTGGCTAAATACCACTGGGCTGCTGGAGATCCAGAAGAGCTCATTTGAGCTCTTCCTCAGAAGGACTCCCAGGCAGCCACATGCCCTGGTTATTGACCGTCTAGTCGTGCAGTATAAACCCCAACTATGAGAAACACTTTTGGATGAGATACATCTCTGCCTGAGCATTACCACAGTTCCTGCCTTCCTTATTCAATTTCAGACAAAAAATGACCTTCTGCAAAAGGAACAAGTTCCCTTTTCCTGGAAAGCAGCAGGGTTTGCACAGAATATTTGCCTAGGTGAGTGAACTCCCGGGTGCAAGGAGCAATGGTCTGATACTGTGGGGTTCAGCCAGAAAGGTAAGAGGCATCAAGACTGTTCCTTTGTAAACAAAAATCATCTCAGTCTCTTCCCTCCTGCTGGTCTCACCGTGCTGGGGGTCTGTTTATACACACACTGCTGCATGGCAAACCTTGCCCTTGCCCCTTCTCTGGCTTTGTGAGCTGCCGAAAAAGCAAGTTCCACATCTCCAAAACCAGTGTCCTGAAAACCCTACAGTGGGATCTTGGATTGTAGAACCATAGAACCATTTAGGTTGGAAAAGGCCTCTAAGATCATCAAGTCCAACTGTTAAAGCAGCACTGCCAAGTCACCACTTGAGGGAGGGGCTTTGGGTGGCTGCAAGAGACCACCCTTTTTTCACACATACCTCCCCACTGGCATTCTGTGGCGAGGGAATATCCAACTCCCACGTGTGTCCTTAAGGACCTACATTTATTAGGTTGAGACTGACTCTGGGCTGGGTTGAGAGAAGCTGTATTCAGAGGGCTTGTTCTGCAAGAGTTAGCTAGGAGTAACCCATCCTCCACAGGGAAAGGATGAGGAAGATTCTGGTCTTCAGCAGTGCTTGCTCTAAGCCAGCAAGCTCATGCCTGCTGAGTTTTTGTCTCACACCTTGAAGTCAGAAGCCAGTGAGGTGCTGGAGCACGCCCAGAGGAGAGTGATGAGACTGGTGAGGGAATGTCTTATGAGGTGAGGCTGAAGCACCTGGGGTTGTTCAGCCTGGAGGAGACTTATCACTCTACAACTACCTAAAAGGAAGCTGTAGTCAGGTGAGGGTCAGGCTCTTCTCCCAGGTGACAGGACAAGAGGGCATGGTCTGAAGCTGTGCCAGGGGAGGTTTAGGTTGGATATTAGGAAGCAATTCCTCACAGAAAGGGTGATTAGGCACTGGAATGGACTGCCCAGGAAGGTGGTGGAGTCACCATCACTGGAGGTGTTAAAGAGAAGACTGGATATGGCACTTGGTGGCATGGTTTAGCTGATGTTGTGGTGTTAGGTTATAGGCTGGACTTGGTGATCTCAGAGGTCTTTCACAACCTCAAGGATTCTGTTATTCAGTGACTTTTACCAATGACAGAGCTAAGTCCCAAGCCCAAGGCCTCAGCAACATCTCCATAGTGAGTTAAACGACAAAGCATTTTGGATGGTCTGGGGTTTCTAGTACCAATTTGAAGATGCTTTTAAACAGAAGTGCTCTGTGTGCCCAGAACTTCCCCCAGACAGCCCTCATCCCTGTGGTGAGGAAGCCCAGCCCTGTTCCTTTTTGCTCTGCCTCCACTCTACTAGTGGCTGTGCTGGTGGGAAACATGGTACTCAGGGACAGCTTCAGCACATGAAGCACGCTGGTCATGCAGGTTGTGTCAGGCTTCCCTCTGACCAGTCAGCCCTCATGCATGCAAGAGGAACCACCTTAGGACAATCTGCATCTTGGGATGCAAAAGCAAGGAGAGGCAGCCACGTATCTTCCATATAGCCACCCCAGCAGCACCAAAGATACATCAGTACAGGTTTCAGGGACAAAACACGTACCTTGAGAGGTTGGTGTGGTTTCTATTGGCACCCTCCGATGCTGCTGGGATAGTCTAGGGCTCACACCCAGGCATGGGCACAGGTCATGAAGGAGATCCCAACTGGACTGCTCCACCTATCTGGGAACTGCTTGCAACCATGGTCACCAATGCTCTCCTGAGCCCTGGGGGTACTTCAGCTACACACATGTTCCGTTGCAGTGGTTAAACAGGGCACCTGTATTTACACAAAGGCAGAACACACTTGAAAGACATGGAGAGGATAACACCCTCCCACCACCTACAAGATCTCTTCACAGTCTGAAAACAGTTAGAAGAGACCTCCCCAGCCAACTGCTCCTATCCTGGAAGACAGATGAAGAGCAGTGCAGTGGTTCCCTGTGACACAGTCCCCTCTTTAGGCAATGCTGTCTCTAAACTTCTTCTGAGCTTTTGCAAATGAAGAGGGGAAAAGCTGCTCTCAGGCCAACAGACCGGTGCCCTCAAGGCTCACGGGTGAACTCAGAGGTGCTCTTGGCCCACCATACCCTGCATGGCTATAAAGGAGCCCATAAAATCTGCCAGCACGTGGCCCCCCAAGCCCAGAGAGGTGCCAGGTCTTGGTGAGCACAGCAGGGTGTTGCCTTCCTCCCCCATGACAATGGCCTTTCCTGTCGGTGCCCGTGGTTCCCTTTGTGTTTACGATAACAGAGGGATGCTTTATTGCATTTCACCCAGCCCGCTGCCATGGCAACCGGCAGTTGCTGTGCGCTGTAAAAATAACCCTCCTTCTTTGATAGATTTCACTTGAGTGAAAATAACCCTTAAAAATAGGTTGAAATTTCCATACTAACTCTTCCAGGAGGTTCCAAGGAGGTGAAGATGAATTGCAGAAGGGGACATACGGTAGCATCACAGCACTCTCCAGCCTTGGCACCAAGCTCTCACAGAGAAGCCCGTGAGGATGCTTTTTTGGAGCCACCACTTGCTAAGTCCCCTTGGGTTATGATGGTGTCAACGTAGAGAAAGAGCCATGCACACCATCACCAATGTGGCCCATGGTGCAGTTTCTGCACAGCCCCAGCAATGGACGGGACAGTGGAAGTGGTGGATCTCCAGGACTTCTTAGTATTGATTGCAAAGAAAAGAGGTGGCAGCCCTCACTGCCTAGGATGGTGGCCTGACTGGGATAATGCTTAGCTTTATCTTCTCAGTTCCTGTGCACTATGACCTCAAAAAAAACCAGCTTTTACTTTCTCTAAGGCTCAAGAACCCCTTCCTAGAAGCTGGTGCTGTCCTTCAGCACAAGCATCTTAGAGCTGGCCATCACCAGGAAGCTTCAGCATGGGTTTTGAGTGAATAGATCAGAGCACATAAACAGCCAGCATTGAATTTCTCCCCAGAACAAAGCTCCTCTAATGCTTCAGTGGTCTAATGCTGTAAAATGATCAGTTCTTCACATGTCCCATGCCCAGAATCTCAGGGGCAGCAATACAGTGAAGCTCACAGACATGACACATGGTGATGCTAGAAGAAGTCCGAGTCTCCCTTCTTTGCTTCAGAGCATTGGTACCTATCCCAGGTTAGAATTGCTCTGGAGCAATGAGGGTGCTGCTCTCCCACCCACTCTGGACTCAAAAAAATACCTTCCTGGCTGAGGTTCTTTTTTGGCTCACATCTTCCCTTTTTGCTCTCCCAACCACTCCACTCTTCTTCCTCCAAATAAAAGCCAATTCACATTTTAGAGGTGGGCCCTGATTCCTCCCATGTGTTTAGGTGAGTCGAACCATAAGAAGTAGAGTAATGAGATTATGATTAAAAGCACACCTTGATAGTGGGGCATCCATCAAGCTGTCATAGAAATCGTATCTCGGAGGCTGCTCTCATCAATCTGACCTTTCAATTATTACCCAGAGTTCATGACTCTAAGTGTATATAATCCCCACCTCAAACCCGAGCGCACACGCCTTTGTGTTTTTGGCTTGCCTTCTGCATGGCTGCCTGAGGTCTCCTTCACCAGTGCCCCAGCGACGCTTTGCAAGGCCAGTGGACTTCAAAGAGCTCTTCTCTCACCCAGAAAGATTGGGAACAAGATCAAGGCACCACCAGGGCACCAGAAGAAGGCTGTTTGAAACCCTTTATCAGTGTCTTCATGGTTTTTTCTCTGCTTCTTTTAAAGCTAATGACCACTAAGGCTAACTTCAGCATTGCTCCCAGCCCACACCCTTCTTTGGCTTGTGACCCATGGAGAGGGGCAAGGCTGCTCCAGTCATTCTGCAGCACATCTTCAACACCAGGCAAGGCCCCTCCCATCCAGCCAGGACAAGCTTACCCAGGCATCAGCACGGATGAGGTATCATGCCTGAACACCACCCAAGAGGCTCCTTTTAGAGAGCTACACCCCAGCCAACATGGTATTTCATGAGTGAGAGGGAGCCTAATTCAGCTTTTCATTGGCATCACTAGGAAGAGTCCTCCACAGTTCTCTAGGACCAGTTCTCACCACTCAGCTCTGACCAGCTCCATGCATCCCACCTTGTCACTTGTCCAGTTTGGGGGCTATCACGTTGAGATAAGATACAATTTGTTTAGTGCCAGCCTGGTACCTTCCTGAAACCGAATCATTTTCCACAGAGGACAGAGTTACCAAACAATGAAATCCTGCCCGAAACTTATTTGTATCCTAACACATGTAGAACATCAGACTGTGTCCACAGGGCGTGCCTAGTGCCTGGGAACAGGACATCCTCTTGCTCTCTGCTGGCTCTGCTAACAGAAGAACAAGAAAAAGCTGTCTCGCCACACCAAGTTCAGAAGTTGTTCCTAGATGGAATAAAACAAATGAAGCCATTTGCTTCACGTTTTTTCCCTCCAAAGCAGCCATGTATCTTTTATAAGAGCAAACTTCCCTGCTATCTAGTGACTTTTCACCCCAAGAACCCCACAGCAGATATTCCGTGGAAGAAAAGCAGCCCCGGGCTGGTGAAGAAGACAGAGGAAACAGAAACACCTTGACCTGGGATCTCTGGCAAGCGCAGCCCTGAAGGTGTTTGGCTGGCATTGTAGTACAGTGGGGTCTGCACAGCCTCTGAAGACAGCTTTCTTGTGTGAATGAGTACTGGAAAGAAGATCTGCTCAGATGGCTGAAGTTGTGGGAATTCCCATGACAAAAGCCTTGAAAACAACCCGAGACCTCTAGTGCGACCAGAAAAGGTGCTCAGGTGAGGTCGAGACCAGAAGAGATTCTACGAGACAAAGGCACTCCCGAAAGAAGGAGCAGCTCTCAGAAGGACCCCAAGGCTAACAGGACATAAGGAGACAGCACCTGCTAATCCACACAGCCCTTCACAGTGAAGCTGAAGGTGGACTGAATAACTGCTCCCACACCACAGGACAATGCTCCCTCTGTTGCAACCTTGCTCATTTCTAAGCCACCGTCATTACTGGCAAACAAGATGCCTTCTCCAGGGAGAAAAGACTTAGCAACACTTCAGGCACAATTCTGCTTTAAAAGCCTTACTTAATGAGAGATTAATAACAAAGAGCAATGCATCCCCAGTGCCCAGCTCAGCGGTGGGCAAGGAAAGTCATCTTCAACTCCCAGACAAGCACAGGACAAGAATGTATTGGCTGTGCAACCATCAGAGTTTATTTTCTGACATAATTATTTCACCACTCCCATACCCTGCATGCAGAGCTCTGAGCACCATCCCATCAATTCTATTTTAAGTGCCTCCACAGCATGACTGTCCCAAAGGCTACCCAAGAAATTTCGTCTAGCTGCGGAACTGGATGCTTCTGCACCACACTGCTTAGTGTGAGTAGCTGAGCCCAGCACTCATGGCCCAGCTCCTTGTGCGCTGCAGACCTCAGCTCTTTGGGGACTGGTTCCACCCTGCTCCCAGAAACCCAGGGCAGGTTCTCCTCTGTCCAAAGAACACGTCATGTAGCCAGACACCACCACTGTCACAGAATCACAGAATGCTAGGGATTGGAAGGGACCTCTGGAGATCATCTTCTCCAAGCCCTCTGCTAAACTGGGGGCACCCAAAGCAGGTTGTCTAGGATCACATTCAGCTAAGTCTGAAATCTTTCCAGAGGAGGAGACTCCACAACCTATCTGGGCAGCCTGCTCCAGGGCTCTGTCACCCTCACAGTGAAGAACTTTTCCCTTGTGTTTAGGTGAGTCTTCCTGTATTTGTGCCCCTTGACCCTTGTCCTGTCACTGGGCACCACTGAAAAGAGTCTGGCCCTATCCTCTTGACACCCCAGTCTTCAAATAGTGATCAGCATTGATCAGATCCCCTCTCAAGGGGGGGATCTCTGCTCTTCTCCAGGCTAAATAGCCCAAGTCTCTCAGCCTTTCCTGGTAAGAGACATGCTGCAGCCTGTCAGCATCTGCACAGCCTCCACTAGACTCTTTCCAGTGGTTCCTTGTCTCTGTTGTCTTCTCACCTATCTAGCAGCCACATAAAACAAGCACTCTGAAGGTCACTTTAAATCTGCACTGTGGCCACAGGGCCTCACAGCCTGGCCTCCCTGATGTATCTCATGCCAGAATAATCATGAAGGTCCTGATTACAGCACCAGCTGGAGGACTTCTGCCACAAAGAGGAGATGAAACTTGCGAACAAACCACTTCCATTTTCCCATTTTCTCAGCCCAAATCTTCACTCTCAGGAATCAAGTCTCTGCTCTCTGATTGAAAGCCACTTCATTTACATCTTCATAACATCCCAAACGGAAGAGGCTAATTACAGTGATCACCTCTGGCTGCTACATGAAACGCGCTGCTGGGCTTGTCTATGCATCTGAGCAGGCAGCGTCCACCGCATCCGATGCAAAACTTGTCACTGGCAAAAGGCAGCTCCTTTAGTAGTTGCTGGCTAGGGGGGAGAGGCCACCAGCTGTGCTGCTACTGAGAGGAGTGTTCTCTCTTTCACAGGAGCAAAGGCACCGGCACACTGGCATGTCACCCTTGTGCAACCAGAATGATGCCTCCCCCAAGGCGGTAACCGTGGCTGAGCTATGCAGCGCAAGAGGGCTCTAATCCTGTTCTCATTTACTTTATCAAATTAAAGACAGAAGCATCCATGGAACACCACTGGGCTCCTGTTCTCAGGGTCCCAGCAGAAAGCTGCACGATCCCTTTGTCAAGAGTGGGGAGAAGGAGGAGGATTTTTTTTCCCCCCAGGAACATAAAATTAATAAAACAGGATTAAGGAAGATATGGTTTTAACTGATTCCTTAATCCCAGAGAATAATTAAGGAGAGCGATGCACCACTTGGCTCGACTCTCCCCACATTTGAATAATAAACAGCATCCACCACCAAAAAAAAAAAGAAGAGAAGGCAAAGGGAGCAAGGAGGTGTCTGAGCTGTGCATTGCCAACAGAAAGACCTTTTGCCATATGTATCTGTGCGTCACGTCCTGCTCTTGGATCCAGGAAACACAGGATAGAAAAAAAGCAGAGGCCAGTTCTGGCCACACACAGGTGTGTTTTAAGCCAAGGTTTAGAGGAATCTCCACACATTTGAGAGACAAAATTGCACCACAAAGTCTTGATCCATTGTCCACAGTAGGCCCTGCACTCTAACATCAGCCAAGACCAAGCTGGGTGCTGTGATTCCACGCCAAGAAGCTATCCTCAGCCTGAGCCACTTGCTCTTAATATGCCAGTCTGCATGAAATGCCTCATGTCAGCTTCTGCAGCACTTCTCCTCATGTTCCCAGCCACACCACGTGCCAAAGGCAGCTCTGGTCTGCTACAGAAGAAGCTCTGTAAAGGTGCTGCAGATGGGACGTAGGCCACTGAAGCCAAACTATCTGATAGTTAAGTATTTGCTCATCCTTAGAATCTTCTAGTGAAAGGCTATCTGAGGTCCTCCAGCTGAGGCACCTATTTTAAACTGGAGGAAACGAGATTTTGGAAGCCTGCCACAGGAGGCTAAGCAGCACTCTGAGACCAGACACCTCTTTCGAGCTCAGTGGTGACCCTGCTGCTTTGTCTTGGAGGTGGAACACACCTTCCTAGGGCACACTCCAAGAGTTGCCAGTGATCACCACATCTCACAAGTATCTCCCAGCTCCTACCCACTGCTCACCTACAGAGCAAGCAGAAGCCCTGTCACTGACCCCAGCACATAGAAGGGTCACTGCAGGACAGAAACACAGCTAATCAAAGGATGGTCTCATCACTGGCTTTTAAGCTTCTTGACATGAAGGGGAACCGAGGATGCTCTTTGGTGAGTCGTTTTTTAACTGATGAATAGATAGTAGCCGTGGAGCTATGTCAGCCTTTCATACACCACCTTGACCTACCCAAGACAAAGGCACTGTGTTTGGGGTTAGAATGCCCAGGATCCATGAGAACCATTTTAGCTGTGGAGGCCCAGAGCAGCTGACCGGGTGGGAGGTCAGAGATGTAAGGAGGAACATCTGAATAAACATGGCCTCATCCCTGCCTGCAGCCCTCGTTAAGGCAGGGCTTTGCTTTGAACTCCTTCCTGATGAAATGATTAATGAATGTCACGCAGACCTCTTCCCTTCCTTCCTCTGCTTTCACCTGCCACACAGAGCAATACCAAACGAGGTGATCATGACAAACACAGCTCTAATTCTTTATTAATATTAATCAGAGGCAACCTTTCCACTGACACCCGAACCCGAGTGAGTGCTGGCAGGGAGGGGTAACACTGCCGTGGTGACATTTCTTGAGCAAAAGATCTTCTTTCTCCTTTTTCACTGTTTCTACCTCCTACTTTCCCTTCCCCCCCTTTAATATGGGCTGGCTATACCTTGTACAAACAGAGGAAGGAAGAAGCTGATTAAATAGCAGAGTTGGAACATAATGAAAGCAAAAGCCCACTGCAAACATCTGCAGATGCTTTGAGACGGCAGGCACCGGGAGGTGGATTTCAGGTGATACCGTGCTGGCTCCTCTCCTAATCCCTCCTAAGGCAGCATTACAGCTTGCCAGCTCAGAGTGAATTTCAGCTGGTCCCTGCTGGCAGGGAGAGAGGCTTAGGGAGGAGAGCAAACCTCAGCCCCACCTCAGGAAACACCAGAGCAAGGCTGGGAGAACCACAAAGCCACACAGTTCCCCTTAGCCAAAGGGCCCTTTCCTTGTGCCCCAGCACCAAAGTGGAAATATTTCGAGTAGCAGTATGGACTCATCTGTCTCACCCTTGGGAACTCAGCAGGGTGCACAACTGCTGCTCACCTGTGGCCTGGCTTGAGAGATGAGAAGAAAGATGAAGGTCTTGCACGGTCCTCAGCTCATCTGCAAGATTTGCACCTTTACATAGCTGCTGGAGATGGGTTCAGGTAAGCATCCACCTCTTGAGATCTGCACACAGTAAACAAGCACAAGGTTTGGAGAGTGAGAACTCTCTGAGGGAGAAGCCACCCAAACCTTGAGGATCAGGCAGCTACATCCCACTCACTACCTTGGGAAAGCACTTTTCTTGGAGTAGGATGATGGTCACCGAGCACAGGCAAGAGCCCAGGACTGGCAGGACTTAGAGGCTTCCTTCACTGTCCAGTCGTTGATTTTCTCGGTTTCCTCAGCCGAACAATGTACAGCCTCACAACAGCGAGGTGTCCCTGGTTCTCAGCTGAGTGCAACTCCTCTCTCTCTGTGTCTCTTAAAACAAATAGATTTTCATTGAAATCAACATATCTTTCTGAATTGAATAGGTTTTCATGGGGACAATAAATTTCTTCAAAACAATGCATTTTTATTACAACATATTTTTGTTCAAACCAATACTTTTTGACAACCAGATATTAATGACCAGGCCAAAGCCATAAATTTGCCTCAAACTATGTGTTTTCTCATGGCAGGAAATAATTTTTCTCATACAAATACATTTTTATTTGAATCAATCCTCTTTTTATCCACCCCCCAAAATCAGATGTGTTTCTGGGAGGGAAGCAGGAAAGCTGTGCACCCAGGAAAGCCCCTTCATTTCAAGAGCAATCAAGCATTAGTAGTGAGGATTGTCCCACTCCCACCCTCCTAAGCCCAGAAGCTCCACAGGTCACTTGATGCTTCAGCTGAATGAACGTTTCCCACTGCCACCATACCTAAACCACCACCACCTTCTGGTAGGTCTTACAGAAACATAGCTGAATGTCTCTCTCCCCTTGTTTTGCTGTTCACTGCGTTGGAAATCACATTCGCATAGCCCAGTTAAATAATCCCCTCCTGCACCTCTCTCTGCACTATAGTTTGCCCAGTGCCCACTCGACCACAACACGAGACCAACATGGGCAGGCCCACATGGTCACTGGTGCTGCAGGACCCCGACACCCCTTAAGCCAGGTCTCATCTCCCCAGAGAGCTGGGCAGGGAAAAGTGGGTCTTGGTCTCCCTGCTGGATAAATCGTTCTGTGGACACCTCATTGCACAGCCCCGAGTGTCTTAGACTTCACTCCAAATGCAGCTTGCCCAGCCCTGACAGCAATCCTGGCATGGGCTATAGCTGGGCACAAGTTGCCCAAAGAAACCATGCACTGCTCAAACGCCATCTTTGGAGGATGAGGGCAGTTTGAAGGCCAGGAGAGGGAGGGCTGCCAGAGCTAAGACCTTCACATGGGGCAGAGGTGCTCAGGCAGGGCAGCCCATACCAGCTGTAGCTCACAGAGTCCATACAGACCTGATGGGGGGCTGCAGGACCCCATGGGAGCAGCAGCACCACCACAGCAATTTGCTCAGCTCATCTGGGCAAGCCCTGGGGCTGGCACTGGACTGGCTGGTGTAGAGCTGCTTCAGGTACATGTTATGAGCAGAAATTACAGCCGCCCCAAGGGCCTCTTCCTTAGCAGATCGTCACTGTCCTAGTGAACAGATGGAAGACCATGAGCCAGAAATGCTCCCTTGTAGCCAGGAAGGCCTGTGGCATCCTGGGTTGTATTAGAAGAGGAGTGGTTAGTATGCTGAGAGGGGTTCTCCTTCCCCTTTACTCTGCCCAGATGAAAGGCCGCATCTGGAATACTGCATCCAGATCTGGGCCCCTCAGTTTAAGAAGGACCTCAGAGAACTGCTTGAAAGAGTCCACTGCAGAGCCACTATGATGACGATGGAGTGGAACATCTTCCTGCTGAGGAAAGGCTGAGGGAGCTGGGGCTCTTTAGCCTGTAGGAGATTGAGAGGTGACCTCATTCATGTTTATAAAGATGTGGAGGGCAGTGTCAGGAAGATGGAGCCAGGCTCTGCTCGGTGGTGCCCAATGACAGGACAAGGGGCAATGAGTGCAAGCTGGAGCATAGGAGGTACCATTTGAACATATGGAGGAACTTTTTCACTGTGAGGGTGACAGAGCACTGGAACAGGCTGCCCAGAGAGGTTGTGGAGTCTCCTTCTCTGGAGACATTCAAAAACTCTAGATGATCTTGCTGTGGCAGGAGGGTTGGGCTAAATGATCTTTTGAGGTTCCCCTCTACTCCCTAACATTCTGTGGCTCTGTGGTCAGCTTTGAAGCTCTTGGGTTGGAGAGACAGTTTCATGAGGCAGCTTACTGCAAGCCACTGGGGACACACACTGGTAACAGACATGTACCTGTTTAATTCTGCATCTCTCCTTGTAACCCAGCTCTCAAATCTCCTTGAAGTCTACACTGGTACCTACCCCCCAGTGACAGCCCTTGCGCACGAGGAATGCTGGTCCTGCATGGCCCTGCCCTTTGTCAGCTGGGCCCAGCACTCATCCAAAGCACAAAATGAACTCATTTCAGCCAGATGTATCTCTAGCAGTGTGGGCCAGAGTGGGGCAGGAGGAACAGGGTGAAGGAGCTGTTGGTAGGGTTGAGTTGGTGGAATTGTAAATGCTTTGGCTGCTCCTGTTACTGATGCAAAGCCTAATCAGGAGCAAGCCCCTGATCCCCTCCAGTTCCACCAGCTGATCATCTCCATCAGACACAGCCCCCCTAGTCCTGATGGAGAAAAATCATTCTTTGGTAGCAGGGAGGTGCCTCCTACTGCTTGAAGCTACCTTTCAAGCTTGGGCCCGGGTCAGAACCCAGGGATCCCACGGCAGCTCAAACAGCAGGGGCTGACACAGGTTCATTTCCCGTGGCCCCCGTTGGCCACCCTTTGTTGAGCCTCCCCAGCCCATGTAAACATGCTAATTGCTTGGGCTCCGGCAGGGCTGGGTGCCGTGCTGTTTGTTTTCCCTTGAATAGGATTAGGGATTCTGACACCAGTGATTAATCGCCGTGCTGCAGACGGCTGACGAGCCTGGAGAAGCATCCTCGCCGAGCGGAGAGTGCACACAATCTCTGCCAAGCAGCTGCTGCTGACTTCTATCTAACCCTCTGCATCTTGCCCTTTATCTTCCCTCTTCTCCCAGAATGGCTCGTGTGCATGAAGCCAACCCTACACTTCCCAAGGGGCAGGGGAAGAGGAGGCCTGGGCACCCCCAGAGGTGATAGGAAACCCTGTGCTTAGCCACCACAATGCCATTTTCCTACACTGGCTCATCCCCTGCATTCCACGCTGCCAAGACCCTCCCAAGATGCTGCTATGCCTCAGCCAGCTCCTCTCAGCCCTCCTCTTGATGGCTATGGAGATTCACACAATTTTTCCAGCTCCCATCACCCTGGCATCAGGGTGTGGTGGCATCTCTATTGGCACACACAGCAACCACGTCCCTTCACCAAGTGCCCCATAAGTGTCTGAACCTATGGACTGATGCTGGCATGGAGGACTCAAGGCCCCAGGAGGGGCCGGGTAAAAAGAAGGAAACAACCCCCCAGTTTTCTGCACTTGCAAGGATGTGGGGTCACACTGGGGGAGACCCACGCACAGTGAATGAGCCCAGCCCTCCCACTTCCCAGCTCTAGGAGCTGGTTGTACAGCATTCCCACAGCACCAAGCTGTCCCACACATGCCAGCAGCACACCACTACAAACATGAAAAGGGCACCAGTGAGGCAGCCCAGTCTGAGAAGGACCACATTCAGACACTGAGGTCTGAAGGAGCCAAGTTCCATGCTTTAGCTGCCAGTCATCTTCTTACTGCAGCCCTTCCCCTCCTGCTCAGCATGCAGCCACCCATTGCCCACACAAACGCATCCAACTTTCAGGGTCACAACCAAGGCTCCCCTTGCACCTGGCCCTGCTCATCGTCCTACAGCCAGACAGAGTTAAAGATGCCCCACGACGGGCACGGGGTAATCAGCACCAGCTCCCAGTCACCTTCAAAGTCCAAAGGACCACCTGGGACATGAGCAGGGCAGGGAGCAGCAATGGTATATCTTTGCCACCTCCACACTCCTCCACTTGTAGATTCAGCATCACCTCTGTGCTCCTGTTTCCCCAGCAGCAGGTGAAGGGACAGCAAGGAAGAGGAGGCAGAGGAGGAAGGCTGGAGAAAGCAGCCCTGCAGGAGGCAAAGCATACCTTCAAAGAGTTGCAGCCTTTGAGATTACCTCTTCTCCTGACCTTGCAGAGGGAGTGCTGGAGGCAAATCCACCCATCTCTGCCGGTGCCTGGTGCGACATACTGTCACTCAGACAGGCGACGTTCTTAATGGGCTTGTGGGGAAGGCCTGGCCTGCCTTTCCATCTGTACCTTCTGCCGGCTCCCCTCTCCAGCACTGCCTCCCCATACGACATTCCCTTGAATTATTTAGACTGGTAAATCTTCCTGCATCTCACATCTTTAGTCCATCTGTTAGCCAGGGCTTTGCCTTTATAGGAACTGTCCTTTATGCATGCCGGCATCTGTCAACAGTACACTTGCCTCTTTTATTCATGATCTTCCGTGGGAGATGGTACAAGCTGCAGAAATGCCTCATTTCTGGTATGCATTTCATTTTAATGGAAGATTACATGACTGGGGCCCATTTTATTACTTCTTGCCCTGCACATTCATCCATCACGAGCCCCATTTGCTGAGCCTGCACTGGGACGGCAGCCATCAGCCTGCTCCTGCCGGATTCCTCCCGTGCCGCTCTCCCCCGCTGCGGGATGGGGAGGTTCCGCGCCGCCTTCCTGGAGGGGAAGGGTAGCAAAGGGGAAGCAAGCCGCCGCCGCCGCCGGGGCTCTGCCTTCAGCCAGAGCGGTGCCCAAAGCCAAGCAGGTTCTGGGAAAGGGGCCCGGGAAGCCAACCGGTCTCACCCTGGCGCCCGTGCCCTGCACCCCTATTCCCCTTCACACAGGGTTTCTCTCCCAGCCACTGCTCAGATGCGTACTGGGGGCACAGCTGTTACACCGAGGCTCTTTGGAAAGACCCTTCAGCCCCAGATAAACACACACATGCTCCCTGTCTGCCTGTGCTCTGGCCATTCCCGATTCCCTGCACAGCCTGCTCCTCTCCTCCCTGGCACACCCACAACTGCACCCCCCAGCACCAGCAGCAGCATAAATAAGATCAATGTGATCGAGCAGTGGTAATTAAACTGCCGGTGGTATTTGCAGGCTCACTCTCTCTCTCCTAAGGAAGGTTGGATGCAATTAGTGAAAACATTTTGGGCTGGGAACAGTGCCAGTTTGCCCTGTCCTTTCTTTCAACTCCCACAGAAACTTGAGGACCCCTGATTATCCTCCAGACTGCAAAAATAAAACCCCAGTAAAAGCATTCCACTTCTACGCTGCATTCCCCTGAACTGTGCCACGAGGCAGTGAGCAGGCTCAGAGGTGCCACAAACAGAGGCGACCACTTCACTGAGGTGCCGGAGCATGTCCAGAGAAGGGCAGTGAAGCTGGTGAAAGGTCTGGAGAACAAGTCTGGTGAGGAGTGACTGAGGGAGTTGGGGTCGTTCAATCTGGAGAAGAGGAGGCTAAGAGGAGACCTTCTCACTCTACAACTACCTGGCTGGAGCCAGGTGGGTGTTGTTCTCTTCTCTCTAGTGACAAGTAATAGGAGGAGAGGAAATGGCCTCAAGTTGCACCAGGGGAGGTTTGGGATAGATATTAGAAGAAACTTCTTCACTGGAAGGGTTCTCAAACTCTGGAATAGGATTCACAGAGAGATGGTCGAATGCCCAGCCCTAAAGGTGTTTAAAAGAGGCAGAGATGTGGTGCTGAGGGACACGCTTCAGCTTCAGACTTCATAGAGTTGGATTTCATGATCTTAAAGGTCTTTTCCAATTGAAACAAATCTATGAGTCTATGGTCTTTCCCAGCCTGCATCCCTCATGAACCATGAGACACAGGTTGCCATGTTAACCCAGGAAACAATGACTGTCCTCAAAAATCCCAGGCACAAGACCTTTCCTCAAGGGTAATTGCTTTACCACCTTGATGGCATGTGAAGGCTGCACTGTTTCCACCAAAGACAGACTCAGAAGGCAGGTCAGCCCTGGCGTCTGATCAGTATAAAACCAATCTTTTAACTCAGTTAGAAAGCCAGTTTAAAATCACAGGCTCACAGGATGTTAGGGGTTGGAAGGGACACAAGGAGATCATCGAGTCCAACCTCCCTGCCAGAGCAGGACAATCCTATCTAACACAGATCACACAGGAACACATCCAGACAGGCCTTGAAAGTCTGTTCCAGTGCTCTGTGACCCTTACAGTAAAGAAGTTCCCCCTTGTGTTGAGGCAGAACCTCCTGTGCTGCAGCTTACACCCATTGTTCCTTGTCCTATCCCAGGGAGCAGTGAGCAGAGCCTGTCCCCTCCCTCCTGGCAGCCCTCAGATACTTAGAAACATTGATTAAATTCTCTCTCAGTCTTCTCTTCTCCAGACTAAACAGCCCCAGGTCCCTCAGCCTCTCCTCATAAGGCAGCCCTCCAGTCCGCTCATCATCCTCATAGCCCTCCACTGGACCCTCTCCAGCAGATCCCTGTCCCTCTTCAACTGGGGAGCCCAAAACTGAACACAGTATTCAAGTAATGTAAGCCAGTCTTTAGCTAAGACTCCAAGTCAGTCCTTGATAGGCTTTGAAGCATGGAAAATCTGAAGCACAACCATCCAAAGCATGGAAAATCTGAACCATAATCATCACTTCTGGCTGAGATGCCAGTTCTGGCTGGGGAAGGAAAATGAGCCACTCTTGGATGACAATGGAAAAGTCCTTGTGCAACTTGCAGTATTAGTAAAAACATAGGAAAAAGACTGTCATAAATAATGTCTTATCAGCCACAGTGGAAACTGAAGGGGCAACCCTGACAAGAGGAAATACTTCAGTAAACTGTCTCCAAATGGGATGAGCTGGAAGAGGCTGAGCAGCGCCTGAAGGCGAGGGACAAGCCCTCACCAGCATCCGCTCCTACTCACATGTGCAGCGCTTCGGAGATGGTGGAGAAACCTGCAAGTAAGCGCTACACACCCAGCAGGCAGGAGGATGCCATACCACCTGTGTCCCATATGGTAAGAGAAACCAGCAAGAGTCTGCACAAGCAGCTGTAGCAGAGGCCAAGGGAAGCAGAGAAAAGATGCTCAGATCTGTTTTGTCAGGTTGCTCAGCTAAATGAGCACTGCAGGTTTAGTTTAATATTCACAGAATCAACCAGGGTGGAAACGACCTTTGAGATCATCGAGTCCAACCTATCACTAGCCCTTGAATTAACTAAACCACAGCACTAAGTGCCTCTTCCAGTCTCCTTTTAAACACCTCCAGGGATGGTGACTCCACCACCTCCCCAGGCAGCCCATTCCAATGCCAATCACTCTCTCTGCCAACAACTTCTTCCTAACATCCAACCTGAACCTATCTGGCTCAGCTTGAGATTGTTGCTGGGTGCCTGGCAGAAGAGACCAACTCCCAGCTGGCCACAACCTCCCTTCAGGTAGCTGCAGACAGCAATGAGCTCTGCCCTGAGCCTCCTCTTCTGCAGGCTGCACACCCCCAGCTCCCTCAGCCTCTCCTCACAGGGCTGTGCTCCAGACCCCTCCCCAGCCTTGCTGCCTTTCTCTCAACACCTTCCAGCACCTCAGCATCTCTCTTGAATTGAGGGTCACAGACCTGGACACAGCCCTCAAGGTGTGTCCTGAGGAGTGCTGAGCACAGGAGCAGGACTTCCCTGGTCCTGCTGGCCACACTCTTCCTGATCCAGGCCAGGATGCCATATCAAAGTAACCTTAATTCTGTCCTCAGCACCAGTAGATAGTTCCCATGTTGTAACTAGTCCACTCTGATGGCATAACTCAGCAATTTCCTTTCAGAAATCAATGAGAACAAATGAAAATTTAATCCATTCTCCAGACAACCAACTCCCTTCTCTCCCCATGGTAAATAAATAATGTGCTAGTCAGATGATGAATGGAGTGCTCGGAGATCAGTGGCCGAGTGCTATTAGGGGCTGGGTTGGTGGGTGGAGATGTGGGCTAGTGCAGGATGAGGTGGTGGCTGTGGGTGATTTGAGCACCTGAAGCTGGGAGTGAGACAGGAGGGATCTGGTTGATGCAGGAAGGGGAGATGGAGCTCATTGGGCTGTCTTGGTATGGATTGCTGCACAGAGCTTTCTCCACCACAGACACAGCGAGATCAAAAGCACAGTGCTGCTGATGAGAAAACAAACCCCAAAGACAACAAATTAAACTCCTTTTGTCTTCAGCAAGGACATTTTGCTGGATGAGGAAAGTGAAGGTGAGATTTTGGCCTGTCTGGGAGGACATGGGTGGAGGTGGCAGAGAAAGGCCTGGAAAATCTTCAGCCTGCACAGGAGAGGGACAGTTGAGTGCAGATGCAACAGAGGTTTGTTGGAGCAGAAGGTGAAGGCAAGTGAAAAAATTAGTCTGGAGCTAAAGCTCTAGGGAGGGGGAACTGGATCACAACCATCAGCAGGACAGGAAAGAGAAGTTTCTTGCTTGGTCCCCAGCCTGGGAGGTCTTGCACAACCTGTACTCTGGAGCACAGGCTTCCAAGGAATTATATTTTACCTCAAACAAATGAGGTCAAAGCAGGGCTCTCAAAGGCAAATCTGAGATGCACTCACAGGACCCACTGGAGAAACAGCCATCAGCCTACACCTGACCAAGCATGTGGTGGACGGGGCAGATGGTGGTTGCCAGGGACATTCACCTAGGCCAGATCTCTGTGTCTTCACCAGGACAAGCAGTTGTACTAATCCACACCTTCAAACCCAGGTCTAGGAGCATAAGGGAGTGCTGCTGGTCCACTCCTTACCTCGAGACACCAAACTACCACAATGTCTGTCCCTCCCCGATGCTAGGTGCCAGCTGGTACATGTGGTTCCAATCACACCCCTCTCTCCTGCACCATGCAGCTCTGGCTTTCCATCCTGCTGATCTTCGGGATGCACAAACAACAGTGCCTGCTCCACCTGGCCCCACAGCTCTGCTTATCTGCTGAGCCGACTGTGTACCTCCTTATCTCTGGGGAAAGCCTCTGTGTAAATATTGCTGTAAATTCTTTGGCTTCCCTTCCAAGTAGTGCTGCTCTTTAATGCCTTCCTTGTAAGACCTGCTTGCCCTACCCCAAGCCATTAGCTGTAACAGAACGTTAATAAGGAGGGGGTTTGGTATCTCTCAGGGATGTTGACCTCTTTCACTAGAAGCAAGGCACCCATTACAGAGCAATGATAAATCACAAGCCTTCCACTCCTTCCCCAGCAGGCACTTCTTTGCATGCATAAACACACACAAGAGAGGAGCACAGGCTCCCTGCATTAACTCTGGCAACACCCAAAAGCCCTGCCAAGCCAATGCACACAGGACCTGGGGCATGTCCAGTCCATCCCCATCAGCTGTCTCCTGCCTCCATGCATCCACACAGCACAAGGCACCTCCAGCCTCAGGGTTCTGGTCCTCACACATCCTTTGGATGGGTCTTGGCCATACCCACATGTAGCACCCAGACCAGTGAGCCAGAGGGTCAACACTTGAAACCATGGTGCTGCCAGAGACTCCACGGGTCTTCACACAGAACCAGGTGGACACTTGATGGGACAGAACAGAAGAGAATCAACTAGGTCAGAAGAGACCTCCATGATCATCCAGTCCAACCTAGCACCCAGCCCTGTCCAACCAACCAGACCATGGCACTAAGTGCCTCATTCAGTCTTCTCTTCAACACCTCCAGGGACAGTGACTCCACCACCTCCCTGGGCAGCCCATTCCAATGCCAATCACTCTCTCTGCCAACAACTTCCTCCTAACGTCCCTAGACCTCCCCCAGCACAACTTGAGGCTGTGTCCCCTTCTTCTGTTGCTGGCTGTCTGGGAGAAGAGACCAACCCCTGCTGGCTACAGCCTCCCTTCAAGGTAGTTGTAGACAGCAATGAGGTCTGCCCTGAGCCTCCTCTTCTCCAGGCTGCACACCCCCAGCTCCCTCAGCCTCTCCTCATAGGGTTTGTGTTCCAGGCCCCTCACCAGCCTTGCTGCCCTTCTCTGGACACCTTCCAGCACCTCAACATCTCTCTTGAATTGAGGAGCCCAGAACTGGACACAGTACAGGGCAGGACAAAGAGGTCATCACTGTACTTCCTTCAGGGTGTGGCAGCAGCAGTATCCCCACTGCCTCCACCAGCTGTGCTGACCCCTCCAGGCCCCATGGGACAGAGCCCAGACCCTACCCAAAGCTTTCCTAAGCAGGCAGCATTTCTCCAGACGGGTTGTTTTCCACTCTGTTGAGGGGCTCTTGTATTTAATGCTGAATGCCAGTTGAACTGAACCAGTAAAGAAGACACTGCAAGCCCTGTAACCTAGGTATAAGGGAATGGGATGCACCAGCAAGGACCTTTGGATATCACCAAAACTGGGCTGCCACTATCCCTGTCCACAAGCACTCTGCTGGATCTGAACCTGCATCTAGACTCAGAACTACAGACCAGTGAAGACACCAAACCTTCACCCACTTTCCTGACACCCTTTAGCACATGGTTGCCTTTTTTTTTTCACTGTAACAATCAGTTCTTAGAAACCTTCTTTCATTTCATGTTTTGTTGAAACCATAAAATCATAAATACAGTTGGAGACCTTGCTGGCTTCAGCCTTCAGATGCAGCCTTCAGTGGCTGACAACCATGTTCCTCTCCATGCTGCTATTTAAGCAAGAAAGAAAAAACAAAACAAACAAAAAAATAAAGAAAAAGACAAAAGCACCAAAAGCAACAAAATTTGGCTGAAAATTGACATGTTCTGAGAAAGAATTCTGCTCTGGCAGGAAGGAGAAAGAACCAAACAACAAACCAAGGCCTGTTTGACAGTGAATTGCTTTTGACAGCAAACTATTGACCAGGTCTAACAAGCAGGCTCCGACCTGTTAGAGAAGGAGCACACAGGCTCCCCCGTCCAGCCCACAGCCCCCTCCGACAGCAGGGGCGCGGAGCGGAGCTGGCCGCGGTCAGCACCAACAGCCAGTTTGCTTCCAGCCCTTGGTGGCAGAGCTGCAGAGCATCCGAGCAGGGCGCAGATGGCGGCCCGGGGTCGCGCCCCGGCGCAGCAGCCTGAGCTGGGAGTGGAGCATCTTCCCGGCATGCCCTCCTCTGTGCTCGTAAACAGCTCCTCTGGCAGCCGCCTCTGCTCAGCCTTTCATTGCCTTAAGGGAAGGGTTCTGCTGAATCCAGCACAGAGCTGGATGCAAGGCGCTGTGGCGAGGCGCCTCCTGGCCCCGGCCCTGCTCGTCTCATCCTGACCTTCTGCCTCGGTTTCCACGGTTTAGCAAGAGTGGTCCTCACCCTCCTGGGGAGCAGCCACATGCTGTTGGTACCTTCTGCTTGGAGTTAGATACTAACCTACACTTCATGGCTATATTTCTTGCTCTGTTTGAACAAACAAATTCCGAAAGGCCCAATCAGCAGCAGCCAGTTCAAAGCAACAAGCCTGATCACAGCAGATCGTGACGACTGCAGGGAGGGATCCAAACTGCTAGGGGTTGTTCAGCCTGGAGGAAAGGAAGCTGAGGAGAGACCTCTCCACAACTATACGAGGCTCTCTACAACTACCTGCAGCTGCAGCAAGGTGGAGGCTGCCTCTTCTCCCAGGTAACAAGTGATAGGATGAGAGGAGATGGACTCAAGTTGCACCAGGGGAGATTTGAGTTGGACATTAGAAAAATTCAGCAAAGGGGTCATGGGGCACTGGATCAGACTGCCCAGGGAAGCAGTACAGTCCCTGGGGAGGTTCAAAAGACATTTGTGTGAGACGCTTAGGGACATGGACAAGCAGCTGTGTACAGAGAGATGTGCAGTTATGGTTGGACTTGATGATCTTAAGGTCTTCTACACCCAGGTGATTCCATGGATGGAGAAATCCCTTGCATCTCTCTGCCCTGCCACCGCGGGGCCAAGCACGGCTGTTTCCCTGCCGCTCTGCTGCACTGAAAACTTCTGTACCTAACTCACCTCCCTCCTGCCAGCTCAAGGGCTCTGGCTCCCTACGGCTGTCATTAATCGGTTGTGATCAGAGGTAGGCTATAACCCTTTCACAGCAGCCTCTTGACTTCACTCTCACCCTGGGGGATGCACTCAGGGACTGGGCAGTTGAAATATTGCTTCTTTCTTCCCCCCACCCCTCCCTTCTTCGTCGCCCGTACTGTAAAGCCCTCGCTGTCATCTGAGCAAGGAGCCATTCACACTTGTGACACACAAGCCAGGAAATCAGGGCTCTCTCACTCCAGACTGCGGCTGGTAGGTGACCTTGGGCAAAGGGCTCTATTTCTCTGTGCCTTAGTCTTCTGTGACACTTTAAAAACAAAACAAAACCAAAACAACCGGAAAAACAAGGGGGTGGGGGGTGAAGAGAGGGATTGTGTTTCTAATGGTGCTGGCTCTAACGATGAGACCTTGAGGGGACAATCTGGCTCCAACAGCTCCAGGAAGCTATGTCACCAGCTCTTGGCAGCAGAGAGAGATCCCTGGCCAGGCTGACCAGAAAAGCCAGGCCGACCAAGGCTCCAGGCTGACCAGGAAAGCCAGGCTGGCCAAGGCTCCAGGCTGACCACGAAAGCCAGGCTGACCAAGGCTCCAGGCTGACCACAAGAGCCAGCTGGCCAAGACTCCAGGCTGACCACAAGAGCCAGGCTAGCAAAGACTCCAGGCTGATCAAGGCTCCAGGCTGGCCACGGCTCCAGGCTGACCCCTCCCTGGGCAGCCCCTGAGGCTCACCAGCCCAGCACTAAGCACAGCTGTCACTGGGTGATGGGGGAGGTGAGTGCAGGGAGTTCACTGTGGGATCAAGCTCCATCCAACTCACTTTCATGAGGAGCACACAGGCAAAGCAGGCAGGTCACAAAGCCAGCCTTTGCCTAGTTCAAGCAGCTCTAGGGCAAAGGCAACTCTAACTATACCTGACTGTGAAGAAGCAGCACAGAGGCAAAGCCCTCCATGCTCTGAACCTGCAGCTACCTCACCTCTTTGCTTCCAGGGCATTTCCATTCACTGTCCTACCTGGAGCATTTTTGCAGAGGGAGATCCTTCTGCCAAGGAGCAGCAGAACAAGACCCAGGCTTCAGTTAGGCACCAATGTGATGTAAATAACCACAGAGCTATCAGAAGTGCAGCCACCCTTCACCCTTCTGCATGGTAATACCCTTCTAAAGGAGTACTTCATCTGGCAGCTTACTCCCAGCCACCATGAGAGGAACGATAAGGACATTGGCTCTTCTAATCACCATTGGTAAATTGATGGGAGGTGGATTCCACACAAGCCCATGAAATTAAGACCTATGGATCAATCTCTCTTCATCTGTTTTCCTGCAATTGGCTGGCAGGCAAAAATATGCACAAGTGGTGATGAGGTGCATCCAGCCTCCTGCTAGTGGGAGATGATTTTCCACTCAAGGCCAAGGCTTTGAGATGCCCACAAAGGCAGGCCTCCAGCCTAATGTGAAAGAAATCCTTTTACATCTCATTACACAGAGGGGTAAATCATCCCATGTTAACTCATCCATTCTTCTCATCCCCTCTGCTGAACTGAATTAGGATGGCTGAGAGAACCTGGAAGAGAAGACCACGTGGGCAGAAGCCAGCACCAGAGATGCCTGCTAGGCCATTCTCTCTGCCTTCCTCATGGTGTCCAAGGGTTTTCAGCCTCATGCTGCCAGCCTACAGCATGAAGATGCAGCAAAAGCATTCTCCAGTTAAGCACTCTGGTGGCAGAGAGCTGAAGTATCTGAGTTTCCTAAGCATATAGATAGCTTGTCACCTATCTGCATGTCCAGCTGCACAGACAGATCCTTAGTGGAGAAAAAATAGAAGGCTTTAGCACAAGTCCATGGAAAACTGGACCCTTACCAGGAGCTTTGTCCCCTATGGACACTTAAAATTGCACCACTGAGAGGGAGGCAGTGCCACTCCCACTGTGGGGTAAGAGAAACAGTGGGTACCACTGGGTTCTGGTGACAGAGCTGGGAAATGGTGTCTTGACATACCTGTAACTTTCAAATCCATCTTATCTGACATCTCTAAGTGCTGCTGCTGCAGCAGAGGAGCTCAGAAGCAGGTAAGGCAGCAGGTGGGAATGCCACTTGAGCTCAGCATTAACTGTGACTTCAGGTGGGAAGTTGCACCAAGGACAGATTCATATTGGCTTTGGGAAAACATCAGGCATGGTACCTGCTGGAGTCACAGAATCACAGAATTAACCAGGTTGGAAAAGACCTGTGAGATCATCGAGTCCAACCTATCACCTAACACCTTCCAATTAAACCATGGCACTAAGTGCCTCACCCAGCCTCCTCTTAAACACCTCCAGGGGCAATGACTCCACCACCTCCCCAGGCAGCCCATTCCAATGCCAATCACTCTTGCTGTGAAGAACTTCTTCCTAATATCCAGCCTGAACCTGCCCTGGCCCAGCTTGAGGCTGTGTCCTCTTGTTCTGTCACTGGTTGCATGGGAGAAGAGATCAACCCCACCTGGCTACAGCCTCCCTTCAGTAGTTGTAAAGAGCAATAAGATCTCCCTTGAGCCTCCTCTTCTCCAAGGAGACCCTCCACTAGAGATGGAGAAGGCCTCAGCAGATGGTCATGCACAAAGGTCCTTCTGGAAGTATTAATGCTGTAAATAAATTAAGTCCTGGGTTACTGGTGGCTGGGAAGACAAAGGCAGGGATCAAGGGAGCACAAGCATCACAGGACTCAGTGCTATGATGGCTCAGGGTCCTGGAAATCTCTCCTTCTCCGTATTGGAGCAGGAAAAGGAGGAACTGGAGAAGACAATAGGAGAGGTGAGGGTCAAGCAGAAGTGCTTTGTTAGGAGGGGGATGAGAAAAAGACCAGAGCAGGCAAAAGCGGACAAGGACTAAGCACAGTGTGTTAGGACCAGCTGGGAAAGGGAGGGTGGCTGCAAATCCCAGCTGGAAAGACAGATCGGCCCACATTAAGTCTTCCCACTCACAGCTCTTCCATGGAAGTGTAATTCCAGTTGCTGGAGTCAGAGGCTGGCTTTAGAAGGTGTTCCACAGAGTCGATAGGATTCTTGGTTGTAGCTTTTCTCAACCCTCTGAGCTGGAAGGAAAAAGCACAAAAGGCAAAGCTGCTGCACCTTGTCTCCTAGCAGTGTACAAGCATTTGTTCATCTGTGCACATCTGGAAGCCAGCAGAGTTCAGCGCCAGCTGCACATCCCCAAAAGAAGACATGGGTTTGTGAAAAATTCACAACCAGGACCTTCTGGGAATGAGCCCTTGCATGGGCTCATTGAGCTGAGAGCATCAGCAGGTAGGGATCACCTCCACCTGAACAGAGGTGCAGGATCCCCCTCCCAAGCAGCCAGAGTTTGGGCTTTTAAACAAAAACTTGCTGTTCTGACCAC
Source organism: Tricholaema leucomelas (assembly GCA_013400475.1). NCBI lineage: Eukaryota > Metazoa > Chordata > Aves > Piciformes > Lybiidae > Tricholaema lacrymosa > Tricholaema leucomelas. The sequence goes on from WAAF01000418.1 coordinate 402,134, forward strand.
ACTGACTTCACCTGAATTTCTGACCTGGAGACAAGACCCGAGCAGGTGCCCTCAGCAGACCATCTCATAGTCCAGCCACCAAGCACTGGAGGATGACACAGCCTCTAGATCAGATTTTGAACCTGAATGGGAACTCCAGCCTCAAAACAGCACATTTGGGCCACCTCTCCTGCTTACATTAGTACCAGCTGCTCGCCCCCCGAAAAGTTAGCCTTGCTCTGTGTCAGAGCTTAGCTTTCCAGAGCTGGTTTTGAACACTTCGGTCCCTGGAGCCTCGCCGGAGCTGTCACCAAAGTGAGGGGGAAGGAGAAATGTACTCTCAGGAAACGTAATCTCTGAGAAGTGCAGAAATCCAACTGTGGGAGGATTTACAGGAGTTCAGAACTAAGGGAGGCCAGGAAAGACAGCTAAATAAACACATAGATCATGCTTCTTGAAAGCTGATGTCAAGATCATAAAAAATCAACTCGATTATAGGAGCAGACAGGTGGCGATTGGTGCAACCCCCACGCATCGTGTCCTGGAGCCTTCGTCTGGCCCTGTCCACTGGGAAGAGCACCCAGCAGATGTTTTCCTGATTATAAATGCTGGATAATTTATAATCCACAGCCCTGCACTTAAAATGATCACGGAGCTGTGGGGAGGCCAAGGGGTGCAGAGGCCAGATCTTTCCCATCCATTTAATGCAACCAGTCCCCATCGCTTCCCAGTGACACAGAGAACAGACTGCTCCCATGATGTATTAGGGGCTGGGTGCTCTCAGCAACGGGTATGGGGTATCTTAGAGAAGTGGTTTGATGCCATCAAGATACCTGCTCGTGAATCCTGCTCCAGAATCACCAGGAACATTCACTATGGCAGCGGAGGAGTGATGACCCCAGGAAGAAAAGCCGCTCTCAGGGCTGTGCCAGGCTTGGCCGGCCAAGGACAGTCAGAGACTCTCATTTGTCCTGTTCTCCCACTTCAGGAGTTGACTGAGCCTTGCCAAGGCATCCAGGAGAAGTCAGCAAGTGTAATGGCTCACATCACTCAGAGTTTGGAGAACAGCATCTAGAAATGGAAAAGCCATCACTTCCTCCCCCCCCTTAGGAAGATCATATCTAGGGGCCCACGAGGGAGAACAACGAGCTATAAAAGTGCTCTCAAAGTCTCTCCTCATCTTGGCACAAAATGCTGCTCTGGGCTTTGCTAGCAAAGGAAATTCAGTACCTTGAATGCCTGGTTTCAGAGACAATAAACAGACTTGCTCCTGGCCAGCTGAAATTGCTCCAGCAATCCCAACGGCCTGATGTTCCTCAGCAGATCTCAGTGCCTGCCCTTTGCCAATGGCCAATGCCACATGCCCTGTGCTGGACACGGGGTCCTTCCCCTGCTGTCACTCTGCTGCCATCTCACACAACCCAAAGGGCATGCTCCCTGATAGGAGGCATGGAACAGCTCAAAGAGTGAGATTTCCACCCAAGAGCCACTCCCATGGAGACAGGCTGAGAGAGTTTGGGTTCAGTCTAGAGAGGAGAAGGCTCTGAGAAGACCTTATTGTGGCCTTCCAGTATCTGAAGGGGGCCTACAGGAAAGCTGGGGAGGGACTTTTTAGGGTGTCAGGTACTGATAAGACTGGGGGGAATGGAGCAAAGCTGGAAATGGGTAGATTCAGTTTGGATGTTAGGAAGAAGTTCTTCACCATGAGGGTGGAGAGACACTGGAACAGGTTTCTCAGGGAGGTGGTGAAAGCCTCATCCCTGGAAGTTTTTAAGGCTAGGCTGGATGTGGCTCTGAGCAGTCTGACCTAGTGGGAGGTGTCTCTGCCCGTGACAGGGGGGTTGGAACTGGATGATCCAGCCCTGACAGTTGTATGATTCTGTGACCCGATAGGGTCTTGCACAGAGCTGCCTCAGGTGGTTGCAGGCTTTTGTGCGAGCAAGACGGCTGTCTTAGGGTGACAAAAGCTGGCTCCCAAGCTATAGTGTCTTACTGGAGGTGAGCTGATCAATCCACCTGGGTTAGAAGGTCTTTCCAGCTTGACTTGCGCTAACCTGGTGCTCCCTGCCCACATTCCCATGGGAAGAAAGGCACAGAAATTGCAGACACCACATCCTGGCTTGCAGCACTGACCTTGCCAGAGGAATTCCCACTGAGGCTGGGAAAGCTGAGGAAATCAAGCTGAGGGCAAAGGAAGGGCAGGCTGCACAGCATGGGGCTCAGCCCGGGGCCCCTGACCTGAGCCGCCCCCCGCCCGGCGAAGCCTGGCTGCGGGCAGCCCAAGCCAGCAGTCTCTGACTCCCCTCTAGTGGCTGTAAAACATAGCAAAGTTCACGAACCCTCTGCCAAAGGCCTCTTGGCAGAGCTCAGCGCAGGCTCTGAGTGCTGGGACACAGGGTCTGGGCTTAGCTGTCGCCACGCGAGGCGAAGGGAGGGCTCTGGACCAGGAGATCGATGCTCAGCCCAGCTCTGGCTCCTAGTCCCAAGGGACCCTCCAGCCCTGCTGCAGGGAGGATGCTGAGCAATAGAGAAAAGGTGATGCCAGGACCACTTTCCAGCCTATCTCCTCCATTAATCTACAAAAAAAGCAAACAAACCAAACAAAAAATAAAAGCACAGAGTGTCCTCTGAGCCCCCTAGAACAGTAGGAAGAGCCATTGGAGGCAATGCCCCTACATAGGACAGAGCCCTGTGCAACTCTAAGCCTGCTCTGGAACATGGGACATAGCTGGGGAGAGCAGGTGTAGCCAAGGGCAGGCAACCCAGAGGCACAGATGGGCTCCATGGACTGCAGCCCCTTTCACCTTGGTCAGGTCAAAGGGACCACCAGGCACTGCATTCCTGCCGTAAGGCCCAGAGGAGGCTCCACTCCTTGATCCTGAAAGGACATGACCTGAAGAGGTAATCTTCTGGTAAGGAACTGTCAGCCCTGGGACAACACAGCAGAGAGATAGCACCACCCCTGATAGCTTTTTCATCTACCCACAAGAATCACAGAACTGTTAAGACTGGAGAAGACCTCTCAGGTCACCAAGCCCAGCTGCCATCCCAACACCACCGTGACCACTAAACCTTGTCCTGAAGTGCTACGTCTACCCATTTTTGAACACCCCCAGGGACAGTGCCTCCCCCACCTCCCTGGGCAGCCCATTCCAATGCCTGATCAGGCTTTCAGTGAAGAAATTTTTCCTAATATCCAACCTAAACATCCTGTGGTGCAGCCTGAGGCCATTTCCTCTTGTCCTATCACTAGTCACTTGGGAGAAGAGACTAGCACCCACCTCACTACAACCTCCTTTCAGGTAGCTGTAGAGGATGCAAGAGGGACCAAAGCCAGATTCAGATGAAGCTTTAGGCAACAACCAGTGCAGCTGCATCAGCAGGATTGGCGAGAACATCTCTGCAGGCCCAAAAGGCTTTATCTGCTGTAGCACACACGCTTCCACCAATGTCCTCCCAAAGAGGCCTCCCAGCTACGTACCCCTCCAGCATTCCTGAAGTTCTTGTTCTGACGGCACAGTGAGCACTGAACTAGACACAAAAGGGTTGCTCTAATAAGCCCTGTAAGACACACTGCTGCTTTCCAGCTTGCTTCCCAAGGAAAGCAGCTTATGCAATTACTCCGTAGGCCTGTGTGTTCCAGTTACTTTGGAACCTGTCAGCTAATTTTAACCCAGTTCAGCAGAGAGACAGAAAACTCAGATAATTTTAGTTTCCCTAGGCTGTCAGCTAAAGGACAGACACCTTCTTAGTGTCCTCCCTCCAGCAAAGGCTGCAGCATGAGCTCAGCCTCTTTGCAGACACCAGAGACTTGTCATGGCTTCAGCAGGCAGCGCAGTGCAGGAAAGGAGGTTTATGAGGGCTCTCGTCCCTCACTCAACGTCAAGACAAACTGTGGGAGAGTTGCCTCTCTTGCCTAGACATTTGCCTCACTTCCAAACACTAAAATCCATCAGATTCCATTTTCCTCTGGAAAGTTTGAATCTTTGTATCCCAGGCTTCATGTAAGCTAAACCCAAACAACAACAGCAACAACAAAGTTAATTTCCCTTTGCCCAGTGGCTGCACTCAACCAGCATTGACAGAAAAACTTGAGAATGCTTTTCACCAGAAATAAAGCTGCTGCCATTTTTGACTCTTTACTTAAGCCCCTGCTAGAAAATTGACTGAGCATTTTCAGACAAAAGTGAATAAAAACAAAAGACAATTGAGTCACATTTGGATGGAAGAAACATCCTACCAGCTATAGACAGCTGGTACCTGCCAAACATCTGACCTTGAAAGTTCAGGCTAGGTTTAGTATGCACAGTACAGCCAAGGTTTTAATCTAAGAGATTCAGCTCTATACAGGAACAGATCCACTTTAATTCTTTAAAACAGACTCCAGGAGAGAAGCTTTGGTGGAGCCAGGATGGTTGGTAGTCAGCATGCCTCTGCTCATTGAAATGCTGATGATGCAGGAGAGGCCAGAGGATAGTGGGGTGAGATCATGGTTAGTGGTCAGCTCTCAAAACACTTGTGTGTGGTTGTGGCTCTCAAGATGAAATTAATCTTACCTGGGCAGTCAATGTTTGGATCTGCCTTCACTAGCCCTTAATGAAAAATGCATAGTGGCAAGCACTGGAAAATCCCTGACACTCAGCACCAGAGGGTACATTTAAATAATTCCATGAATATAGATCAATAAAACTAATGTACTTAGAGCTGCTGTGTGAAGTATTCAAACTAGAACAAAAGTCAGCTTGTATTAGGAAGCCTTGCATTAATTCTTACCACCTATTGCTTTACATATTCAATTAATCTTAGTCAGCAGATAGCAACTCATACATGACATTAAAAGCACAAGGCATGGGAATCTGTAGTAGAGGCCCCAGACAGCTTCATAACCAAGAGTGAACTTGCAGGACGGCTTCACTGCAAGAGACTGCAGGCTGGTGGATAGCAGACAGGAGAGGAGAGCTATAGCCACAATGGGATCTCGACATCTCCATGTGGACCCTCCAAGACAGCACTCATCTTTGAGGGCCTCTGCAGAGAACTGAATGCATCAAGAACAGGAACTTCATGTCCAGGGACATTGTCCAGAGAAGGGCCACAAGAATTGATCAGAGGACTGGAAGCCCTGCTGCGTGAAGAAAGGCTGAAATGGGTTTGTTCAACCTTGAGAAGGCTCAGGGCAGACCTTATTACCGTGGACCTGTACATAAATGGCTACCAGGAGGATGCAGACTCCCTTTTTGCAAGAGTCCCATGGAACAGACAAGGGACAATGAGTACAAGTTATGGCTGGGGAGATTCTGATTGCACTCCAGAAAAGAATGTTTCACCAAGAGAACAGTGAGACACTAGAATCATCTCCCAAGGGGAGCAGTGGATTTCCTGTATTTGAGTTTTAAGACTCAGCTGGACAGGGTGCTCAGCCATCTCATTTCAGCTGAGATGGATCATTTCTTCACCACCAAGAAAGGTTGGACCAGACGATCCTTGGGGTCCCTTCCAACCTGGCATCCTGTGTTTCTACTGCAGGAAGAAGCACCTTCACAACAGAGGTGGAGATGACATGAAGACCTAGAGTAGGCATCTTTAGTCACTAGAAGACCCAGGCATTCACTTGTGATTCAGTACCAGCCCAATAAGCAGAGGTGGTGTGGACTAAAAGCCCTTCCAAGTCTTTGTGGGGCAGGTCTGCCAAAAGCCTATCACCAGCACCACTCTCACTGAGCTGCGGGAGGAAACTCTTCATTGAACAGCCATTCTAGAGAGGTCCCCAGGGCGTTTGGAACAGAAATCTGTTGAACCTAATAAAACTTCACATTACAGGACCAGACCATCACACTGATTAGTCTAAAAGATGTCAGTCTGGACTTGCCAGTCCCTGCATTTTCAAGAACAGCTCCTACCTTGGGCCACTTTGCAGGGACCTGAAACCCCTTCACACCACACAGCTGTCAGTACTTGAGTGCCCTGTGCTGCTGTGAAACCAGATCAGCCTCAATGCTGGGCAAGTGAATCCAACAACAGCTTTGGAAAGGTGGGCCAAGGTGACTGAGGGAAGAAGAGGCAAACAGCGCTCTGCCACATGGACATAGAAAGGATTGGAGGTCTTGAATCCAGCCAGACTACAGATCCTCTTTTCAACGTGTCTAGTCCAGCAAAACACCTGGTCACAGCTTTTTTCTCTCTGTGACCTTCTAGAGCATCATCTCTGGATGCAATATCCCACTCTTCCGAGGAGGTGCCCATGTCGAGCAGCCAGATACGTCACTGCTGGTCTCCCCACTGCCACCATGCAATTACTTAAATGGGTTTGGGTGTTTTCCTTAAGGATAGGCCATAACCTTTATTGACACTGCAGCTGCTGTGACATTCATTGAGCTGACAGTGTCTTGACAAAGCAGCTTGCTGTGATGAACCTGTGCTGGACTGTTGCTCTGCTCTCGCTCACTTGACAGGAGAGCATCCTGCACCACTGCAGCAATCTGCGGTTACTGGTGTGTCACTGCTGGTCCCAGCTGTCCTGCACTGCTGCAGCAATCTCTGGTCACTGGTGTGTCACTGCCAGTCCCACCTGTCCTGCACCGCTGCAGCAATCTCCAGTCACTGGTGTGTCACTGCCGGTCCCAGCTGTCCTGCACCGCTGCAGCAATCTCTGGTCACTGGTGTGTCACTGCCGGTCCCAGCTGTCCTGCACTGCTGCAGCAATCTTTGGTCACTGGTGTGTCACTGCCGGTCCCAGCTGTCCTGCAGCACTGCTGCTGGAGGTGTTTCACTTCTGACTTAGCACTTTACAAACCAGCCCTGGGTCACTGACCAGGACAACAGCACACTGCACATCAGGAGCAGAAGGTATTCAGCACCTGCTGAAGAGCCCTCTCAAAAGAAAAAAGAACACTTGAAAAAAAAAAAACTAACCCCCCAACCCTAAAACCCACCAGAAACACCACCAAAAAACCCCCCAGACCCAGCATCCAGTGTGATCCAGCAGACAGAGGGCAGGGCTGATAGAGATCTATGTTAGCCTATTAATAACACGATGCTCGGCTGCATCTGGACTCATTTCACTTGTATATTAATCATGCAGGGTTTATATAATAAGCCCTGTGTGCTGCCACAAGGTAGGACACCTCTGGCTCCCACGTGGCAGCTTTAACGACTTTGCAAGGCTAACAGAGCTCTGCTTTCTGAAAGGAGGCTGGAGTTGGGTCCCTACCAAAGTGAGCTTCTCAGGAGGTAATAAAACACCAAGGAGATGCTATCTTGTGGATTTGGAGCATTTCACTCCCTTGAAAGTCAAGTCGACAGCTGATTTAAAGTTTCCAGCTAGGTCATACAAAAGTCAACTGCAGCTGCATCCAGCCAGGTTCAGAGTTTGAATATTTATGGTGTCAATCTGAAATCCAGATAAACCACAAATAACCTAAACCCATTAACTCCCCCTTGGCCAGAGGAGAAGGCTCTCTGGACACTAAAGCCCGTACTGCTGGGGTTACCATGGGATCTTGGGCAGGAGGTTGGCTTTTTCTGTTGCTTTTTTTTTTTCTTTCTTTCCTTCTCTTTTTTGAAGTGAAGGTTCTGACACGCTGATGGCAACGTGTCAGGCGCTTCCCGCCACACCAGCCTGCCTTCCAGGAAAGCCAGCGTGGGCACCACGTGAGATGCTTGAGCCTTCAGGTCAGATCCAGTCCCCGAGGGAATTGCCTGATAAATTGCAGTCATCACTACACTGCAGTGCAGAAGTGCAAGGTAATAATCCTTGCATGCTGCCCACAGCGCAGCCACATGAGGCAAGAAGATCTCCATGTGCAAGCCAGCGTGGAAGTGCCCTCACCCAGGAGATGAAGCAACCTCGCTCCTTCGTCCTGGAAATTCTGACCCACAGGGTACGATCCCCTCCATGGACTCCATGGACAATGGAGGTATGTCCACCTAGATGCAGCACAGTTAGGAGGGCAGGAAGTACGACTCCAGGCAGGATGCAAAACGAGTGTTGGGAAGGACTGTGAGTACTCAGCATGGCAATAGGGATGGAAGGAAAGTTCTGCTCCATCAAAAAACACAAGCTGATGAAAGGCTCCTTCCTGGTGGGTCTCGATAGGCTGTGCTGGAGCCAGAGCTTCCCTGTGAGAATTCCTCTTGTGCCACCATCAAGCAAGATGGAAACAGCAAGGTCCACCTAAGGGCTGGATCCAGGAGAAAGTCAAACACTAGGTCCTCCTAAGGAGAGGACATAAGCTCTGAGCATATGACCAGCACACTGCCTCCCATCACAGGTAGAGCAGCTTCTCAAGGGAGGTCTAAAGTGAATTAGGGCAGCAGAAGATGCCAAGGAGAACAAATAAATAAAGGGCAAAACAGCAAACACAGAGGCCCTTTCCCTGGAATATCTGAGCCTGAGCAGGGTTGGCATCCCAGCAGAAAGACTCTTGCTGAACAGAGCTGCAGAGGGACCAGAGAGCTCCTTCCCCAGCCACCCACCAGTTGGATCAAGCTGAGGAATCACATTATTGTGACATGCTGGCCCTCGGGGAAGGCCATGCCTGAAGCATGGTACAGAGCTTTCTGCAGACATCCTGCAGCATGCAAAATACCCCAGCGGGTTAGAACAAGGGTTTCATGAACAGGAATGTGCAGTCATACCCCAGACAGGAGCCATCCCAGGAGATCCTGGCACATTGCCTCTGGCCTCTCTACAAAAGCTCCTGAAGAAATCAATCTCAGAGCTGACAGTGCTGCTTTTGCATCTCCACTGGCAACTTGGATGGCCCATCCACAGTGGATGTTAACCCAGTCTTTATGGCTCGTCCATAAAGACTTGGAAGAAAGTCTTTCCTTTCCTAAAGGAGCAAAGAGTTGCTGCTGGTTAGCTAATGTACCCAGGAGACCTTTGTGCCATGGGTAGGTATGTGCAAGCTCAGGAAGTATAAACAAATACCTGGAGCAACATGCAGGGCATGCACAAGCAGCATCCCACATTTTGACAAAGCTGCTACAGGTACAACTCCAGGCAGATGTGTTGCGGAACTGCTCCAGCACACATCTGCTGGTGCTTGCCAGAGCCACGAGCATTTGCCAAGTCCTGGGAGGTGCTTCAGCAAGGTTGCAGGTACCTCAAGCCAAAAGGAATCCACAGGATGCTGGCAAGAAGGGCAGAGCAACTTGAGATAAGAGCAGAACCAGAGTGAACCAAATGGGTTATTCTGGCAAACATCTTCCTATCCAGAAATATCCCCCTAAAGACCAGCCTGAGTTTTCCTCTGCTGCTGGAGAAGAGTTAGTGCCCCTTGGTGAGTTTTAGGAGGATTCGTACAAGTATTAGAGTTAAAAATAGGTTTGTAACTGTCTTCTTGGACATGCAGGAACATGCTAAATATAACATTAATTTCCATATGTCATCCAAATGGCTGCTGAATAAAAGCAGGGACTGAAAGCACATGGAATGCAGTTTTCCATCAACTCACATGGGCTACGGTGAGCACCACACCTTATAAAGCAGCTCCTGGTGAAGTGAGCAAAGTTGCTGTGGGCTGGAAACATTTTGCTTTTATCACCTTGATTCAGGTGTTTGGAACTGCTATCCTTTTGCTGCCCAAAGCTTTGGCATTTGCATTCCCAAAGCTACCAAGCAGCTTGGGAACAATCTCCACCGACACAGTGTTGGATGTTACGAATGGCAACAGTTCTTTGGGGCTGTTTTAGATACCCGAGATGCAATGATGAACCTGAGAGGTTTGAGCAGGTAAGATGCTTTTGAAGAGAAAGGCAGGCAGAAACTGTGCAGCAGTAAATCGTTCTACCTACTGCATGATTGTGAAATTACGTTGAAAATTGATTCATCTGAGAGGAAAAGGAAGTTTGTTCCCTCTGTCGTAATAACAATTTGCAATATTGATACATGTCTCTATTTTGACAGATTTGCAGGGCAAAGTTAAGCCTGAGTGGGTGGTGGAAGACATTCTGGGTGATAATAAGCACACGATAATCACAAGGCAAAAGGAGGAACTGGCTGGATACCTTAATTAGACTTTCTAAGCATTGAAAGGGTCTGACTAAATCAGGATGCTGCTTTTAGAGAGGCAAACGTTGCGTGGCTGGAGTGCCCTCAGAAGAGCACATGGAAATATCGACATGTGGTGTGTAATTACACCTCCTGCCTTTTGGGCTCCGCAACAGTCAGGAGGAGAATTGTCCCTGTTCTCTCCTCGCAACAAGCAGCACCACACGAGGAGCCACCAGGCTTCACCAGGGTTACCTGCTGAGGGCATCAGGCTGGAAGCAAAGCAGAGCAGCAACAGGTCACCTGAACCTCCAGCTTCAGACCCTCAGGAGGGGTGTTTTTCATAGGTGCTCACAGAAGGGTCAGGCTATCCTTTGGCAGCTGAAGAGCTCAGAGTTGGGAGGATGCCAAAAATACCATTTTGGATCACACACTTAGTCCTTTCTATCAAACAATTCCTGCTAAGAGAAAGATTTTTAGGTTTATTCTTAAAAATAAGAAGCGTCCACTTCAACTTCAGAGGGAATGTTTCCGTCTGCTAAATCTTCATTTCCACTTAAAGCAAATCCCCAGCTTCAAAACAAAATGCTGCTTCCAGAGTGAATTAAAAACCAAATGTTTAAACTTGCCAAAACCTTCTTCCCCGAAAGAGACTGTTTCAGGTCAAGCCAAAACAATTTTTGGACCTGCCAGCAAATTTAGCAGCACAATTCTTTGTGCTGCTGTAATTAGTATGAATGGGCTTCCTTAGCACCATTGTTTGGGGAGCAGCTGTGCTGCTGTGATGAATACCCATATTTTTGTATGTCACTTACATTTGCTATGGCCTGTTTATAAAGTTTCAAATCTTGCAGTCAGGGAGCAGAACAGGAATAATGTCAGGAGACTTGAGCGATTAATCACGAACCGCTAACAAAGAGAAAGGACAGGGATCTTGTGGTGGACTCACAAGGCCCAACTTCAGTTCCCGGCTTGGCCAAAGACCGAGCTGGGCAAGTGAAAAATTGCACTTTGGCTGCAGGCAAAAGTATCCCCAGATGAAGTAACTTGCCAGTTTGCCTAACTAAATCTCCAGGCTTTCCACCTTGGAACTGTGCTACCCACTCATCCGCTGTGGCAGCAGGTAAAAAACATTCCGCTGCCGTACCGCACGTACAACCAGGGAGAAGGGCGGATTCAGTAACCTCAAAATACTTCTCAAATCACTCCTGGCTCATTCACCTTGAAGGCTCCTCACACCAAAATGTTTTAATTCTGCAAACTAAAACGTCTAGCTGCAATATTTCTGAGCCCAGCAGTTCAGCTTTCCTCATCTTGAAACGTCTTGTGCTCCAAACTCAATCAAGCGCTGTTTGGAAAGGAGCGTTTCAGTGACAGCACTTGTTACTAAACATCAACAAAAATATCAGTGCTATTGTTCTATCCAAAAAATACCTCTATTAATTATCCAGTCTGAAACACTGTGTTTTCCTTTTGGCTCTCAGCTCAACTGTAAGCCCTCAAATGGTGGTTTTTTTCTTCTGAACCTGGGAACACCTATTAAGATTGAGACTTGCCAAAGGAGCTAAGCTCAACAAGATGAGTTTCAGCTTTACCAGAGGGACTGCTGCAGAGAAGAGATCAATAAATGACACAAGTCAAAATCTGAAGCCAGCAGAGCTGGTTTGGGAGTTAGGAAAGAGTTTCAGGATGCTGGGGACAAGAGTAGATGCAACATTGTCCAACACATACCTTGCCAGAAGCCCAAGACCTGCAGGTAGCTCACATAGAAGTCAGAAAAGATCATCAAAACTGACCAGCCCACAATATCTAAGAGGGGCTTAAGAGACAATAGTACCAGGCATCTACCACATTGTCACGTCTCTCTAGCAGGATAAACAGAGCTATCAGTGTAGTAGTTTGCTTTGTACAAGAACCAAGGACAGCACAACTGGTGGTCACATGCACTCGTGTTCACAGGGCAGCCCTGCTTCTGCTGGGGAAATAGAGGTGTGCTTTTCCCTGCCATGTTTCTATGTCAGCATCTGAAGACAGCTGCCTGCACAGGACTCCCTTCAAAGCCTCTTTGAGAAGCACTACACCTGTTAACAACACCTAAACAAAACACACAGCTCCATTCAACCAAATGCAGCTGTGCAGTAGGATCCATCCTGACTCTTCACTATCTACTAAGTTATCAGATGTCCAAGTCCACCAAGTCACAAGACAAAGCAGCTTCTGCTTCTCTTGCCCAAGTCAATAAACCATACAGATGTGGCTCAGGTAAGACCACCTGCAGCCTCTCCAGCTGTTGGGAGATCAGACACATCTACATGAGAGCAGGGGACCAGTTTAGACTTGCAGCTCAGTCAGCTCCACTCTAACTCCATGGAAAACACTAACCATAGCAAAAGGTCCTGCAAGCTGGGGGCTCTCAGCATGTGGGGGGTCAGAAGGGACCTCTGGAAGCCATCAAGCCCAACACCCCTGTCAGAGCAGGACCATAATCTAGTGCAGGTCATGCAGGAACATGCCCATATGGATCTTGAAAATCTCCAGAGAAGCAGATTCCACAGTCTCTGTGGGGAGCCTGTTCTGGTGCTGGCCACCACTGTCAGCTAGCCATCATTTCAATTACACATCAAGCCTGCTGCCTGCCCATGGAACCCATGCTTTTTGCTCCTGAGCAAGTGCTCTTCCACCTTACATGGCACCAAAGCTCCTCATCCAAGAAAAAAAGCACCCCTCACATAATCAGTTTTAATTACATTTGCAGCTAGTCTCTTCAGTTAAGCTCCTAATTGGTTAATGACCCCCATTAAACCGAGATGCAGACAGCACAACCTGCGAGCCTCTCCATGCTTCATGACAGGGCTCAACCACCAAACCTTCTCCCAACACAGAAAGTTGGGATGACAGCAGGAGGTGACGACTTTAGCTGATGAGGGGCCAATAAAAACAAAGGCAGCCGCACCGAGCACGCGGCTGTGCAGCTAACATTTCATTTCCAAGCAAGATGTTTTTTCAGAGGGGCCCATTAATTTCTCCAAGGTCTGTGGGCCTCACTGTCTCCCATCTGTCTAGCAGGGAAAGAATATAGTGCCCTGCCTTAAACACTTGGAGACCTCAAGCCCCCTCTTTGCTCTCTGCTCAACCCACTGGTTAAGTCACTAACCCTCTGCAATACGGACACATTAATACTCAGTACTATGAAGGGAGTTCAAGGCTGATTCATAATTCACCGGGACCAAAAAGACACTGGGGTTCTGAAGCCCAGGGCCATAACTTTAAAATGTAGAAGCTGTCATAAAAATAAAAAATAAAAATCAGAGCAGCAAAAGGCTGAGAAGTTTACACCCAGGGAAATTATCCCCATTTCAAGAGGTTCACGGGAGAAGTTACTGTAAATAGTTCCTGCAGTTCATACACAAAACAACATTTCCAGAAGCACCAATGAAACATTTCTTAAAGCCCCCCCTCCCAGACCCAAGTTATTTCTGGCAGGAGAGGAAAAGATGCAAGCTGTGGAGTCTGTGACTGCATAAGGGAAGAAGCTGTCGGATCCCATCTGTTGATGAGGAGGATAAACGACCGCACACATCTCTCCTCTGCGCTAGCTTGTAGCCCAAGTTTGAGGATAAGGATCACAGCTTTTGGCAGAGGAGGCAGAGATGGCAGCATGTGGGAGTTTAATCCATGTAGGTCTTCTCCCACAGCCCCTCCACCCATACTTTGGGAGCTAACAGGCTCTGGATTGGGTGCAAAACAAATTGGTGGGAAGAACAATGAGGATTCTGTGTGGCAACAGGATGGTAGGAAAGTTCTCCTCGATCAAAACCCACAAGATGATGATAGGCATCCTCCTGGTGGACCTCAACGGGCTGCACTGGACTCAGAGCCTAACTGTGATATCCCTCCTGTGACACCACTGAGCAAGTCCCAGTGAGCAACAGTCACCTTAGTGCTGGGTCCAGAGCAGAGGGCCAAATGCCACATTCTCCTGAGGACAGACAACTCAGTGGTGTGCTTCCACACTAGCAAAGAAAGAGACTTCAAGCCACAGACCTATGCAGGGAAGCCCTGGCTAGGACTGCACAGGTCGGTGCTCTGGTGCATGCAAGACTGGCACTTGCTGTGTTGGCATTGAGAGCCTACAAACTGCAACATTCCATTGAGGCTCTCTCACTGGAAAAGAGTTAAGGTCAAGACCGGGAGCTACCTGGAGGTCAAAGTGCTGCCAAGAGAAACAGTCAGACCAAGCCCAAGATTTCTTCAGTCGGCTGCTCAGCCACACAAAGCCAGGGCTATTCCTAAAATCAGACATCTGTCTGCCTGATTCTAAGCAGTTTTTTCTCAGCATAAAGACCATTTCATTTCAGTGTCCTGCTAAAACCAGCCAGCACTGACATGAAATTCCAGGGTGCTGAGCACTAGGTGGTCCACATCTAGTAGTTTTATTTTTCCTTGGAATTGTTTTTTGGTGTGGCCTGGTTGGTCTGTTTGGTCGTTGGGGGGTGGGGGGGTGTTTTGCTTTTGTTGTTAGTTTTATTAGAGGGATGGGTTTCACTTGGGATTTTTTTATACCTATATTGGACACTTATCATAGCTGTGAGGAGTTCTGGCGGGTGTAAGTGACCTACTGCCACCTGCAGCTCTTACTGCAATGGCAAATTGGGACCCTGTGTTCCTGCAAGAGGGCCAAAGCCTTCATCATCTCCACTTTCACACACTCACAGGTACCGAGCGGTCAATTCCTGGCAAGAAATTACTTGCCTGCTTCTGCTAGCAGCATCTCAGTCTAGTCTGTGATGCCATCCTGGCAACACAAGGACTCTGTCAGTGGGTCCTGCAGTCTCCAGGACCTCCCATCACCCAGGAGACATTTTCTGAAGGGATTTTCCTATAGCTACAGCCAGAAACCTCTTCCTCACGAGCGACCTGTGTTCACACAATAGCTTCTGTCATTCCTTGCACTACTTTGTCTGCATGCAACAAGCAAGACAGATTTTTACTGAAATAGCTCCCAATCGAAATCTTGCTTTGGGAGTGAGGCAGTCTCTCTCACAGAGCTCTCCTGTGCCAAAGCTGTGCCTTCACAAATATGCAAGCCGAAGTGTGAGCATACAGGACCATAACAGGACACAAAAATCCCCAGACTGTGGCCTTGCTAGGCAGAGACTGAAGTTAAACCAATCAACCTTTTTCCTCCTCCTTTGCTTTTGCAGCAAGGACACAAATGCAGTTTGCAGGTAGGAGAGGCAGAGCTCTTGCTCACTAATCTTCCTGGCCACCTGACACCAGGTTCCTGAAAATGACATTAAATTTTACAATAAGAGTGGTGAAACACCAGAAAAGGTAGCCTAGGGACGTGATGGGTGCCCCACCCCTAGAAACATTCTAGGACAGGTTGGATGGGGCTCTGAGCAACCTGATCTAGTGGAAGATGTCCCTGCTGTAGTGTAGGGGCATTGGACCAGATGACCTTTAAAGGTCCCTTCCAACCCAAACCAGGCTATGATTCAATAAAATCCTTTTGCACACTAAAGACAATATCTCGTAAGGAACCCGAACAGAAATATGCTCTTCTGCCCATTTTGAAGGTTACCAGTGGAAAGAAATAGCCTTTGAAGAAGTTTGGGCTCTCCTGGATGAAAAAGAACCATTGTAGCCTGTGCTGCATTACCAACTAGACCCATTACTGGCTTCTCGATGGCCTGTCTGCAACCAGTCTAGCTCAGACAACGGCACAGATGATCTCCTGCAACTTTGTAAAGTCAGCAATTAGCCCCTGAGCCCAGGGAGAGTTTGTCAAGATCCCATCACAGAGGAACAATAACACAGAAATACAGCTTTGAGGGGGAGACAATTTATCAAGCTGACCACAGACATCTCCCTCATTTTTCCTTTAATAAATCCAGCCTAGCTCTTGGCTGTGCTCAGTACCCTGTCATTGCTGCCTTCTCCTTTCAGGAATGCCTCCCACCTGCAGGCTTCAGACCCTTGGCAACCCTGGAGACATTTATTTCCCCCAGCATTTTTCCATAAAGAAATTCAGCCTTTTCTGCCATGGAGAGGAGGACAACTGAGACACAGCAAAGTGAACTTCAAGACCCAAGGTCAGGGAAGGGGACAGGAATTCCTGCTCCTCTGGGCTGGGTTGATGTGCATTGGCCATTTCCTCATCTGCAGGATGAGGATCCCCCTTGTGAATCCGCTGCTTAAGAATGCTCTTCACCCTCAGGTTTTAACCACCAGGAGTGCCTTCCTTGTGGGATTCCAGGGGGCCATTTAGGCACCAGCCAAGCTCCTGAGATCCAGGCCTCGCTTAAATACACATGCTGACTATTCTTAATAAAGGTGGGCAGACACCAGCTCAGCTCCAATCTTATCTCCATCTCCTGTCACCAGTGTGGTGTCTCTATCACCATTTCCACATCTTCCTGCTCCACCCAAGAGACCAACTGGGAGCTTCAGG
This sequence comes from Tricholaema leucomelas, assembly GCA_013400475.1. Lineage (NCBI taxonomy): Eukaryota > Metazoa > Chordata > Aves > Piciformes > Lybiidae > Tricholaema lacrymosa > Tricholaema leucomelas. The sequence continues at coordinate 418,561 of WAAF01000418.1, forward strand.
CTCAAGTTCCTCCTCCAATCCCTGAGGACATTACTGTGGAGAGCTGTGCTGGCAAACATGCGAGCTGTCCTCTGAAGTCCAAGGGGGAAGGTTGGCTCAGGTGGCCATCTCTCAGGAGCAGTGGGCATCAGCACCATGAGGCTGCCAGCAGACGTGGTTGCCTGTGTTAATTTCATGCCCACTCTCCACAAAATTCCAGGCAGGCCTTCCACTTTGGCTGACATTCAAAACTGTCACCTCTCCACAGACATTAACTTGGAGGCCTCTGTCATCCCTCACATTAAAATGCTATCATGGGGAGTCAGCACAGCTCAACTCAGCCAGCTAAGGGGCTGGCTCTGGCCACACTGCGGGGACAGCCAATTCACACTTGACATCCATGGTCAATTTGACAGTGATGGACACACTACTTAGGAGTCATTTGCTGATCTCATTTCCCCAGGTGGGAGGTCGTGCCACAGAGCTGCCTTCCCCGGGGAGGAGAAGCAGTGATGCTCTCCAGCCTCTCTGAGAGTGAAGAAATACACAGATGGGCTTCCCCTCTGCCTGCTGGGCAGGAGATGATCTACAGGTCCTGATGGGGACTCAAAATGCAGCCTCTCGACTCTCCTCTTGAGGAATTGGCTTTGTTCACAGGCAAGCATCCTGCCTCCCCCAAGAAAAACTCAGGACCCTTCCTGTGGAACTTCCCCCAGTGTATGTTCCTAGGTTACCCCCTTCCTTCTTGGTCAGGACAGAGAGGAAGTCCACAGTCTTCTCGACTCCTGCTTGCATTTTCTGAGCCCACTTGCTCTTGCTACACGTGCTGTCAAAGACCACAACAGATTGCTTTCAAACCAAGACACACCTCTGCTCCCAGATAGGCTCCTGTCACCATACCCTGACCTTCCATACAGCAAGGAGATGCAGAAGTGTGATGATCATTAAGCTCTAAATCAGCTTTTAATGGATACATGCATCTTCCTTCTACCAGGTAGTGTCCTCACCCTGTCACTGTCACATGTCCATCCTTCCAAGAAGACAACAATAAAAGAGCCAACAGCCCTCACAAGCCTCAAGGCAGCAAAGCTCCAGCAAGGAGAGGGCTTTCTAAGCTGTCACCATCAGCTCCAGGCATCACTGCAGGTGCACACAGCCTTGGGATGGGTTAGTAGAGTGCATCTTGACTTCAAGGAGTTAGCTACTTCAGCGCCTACAGGCCTCTTACACTAACAGACTGGGTGACTAACTCGGATGCTTAGCCCAAGCACCATCCCACTCCCCATTTGACCGAAAGCCCTTCAGCACCTGCATCCACAGATGTCCAAGCACATCACTGCCATAGCTCTGCCTCAGTAAGTCAGAGACAGCAGTAGTCTCCTGCACCCCATGCCACAGAGTCATATACTGGTAGGTGTGGCCTCTGGAGGTCACCAAGTCAAATTCCCCCATCAAAGCAGGGTCATCTAGGGCCGGTCACACAGGAACACATCCAGAGAAGACTCTACAGCCTCTCTGAGCAGCCTGTCCTGGTGCTCTGGAAGTCTCATAGCAAAGAAGTTTTTCCTCATGTTGAGACAGAACTTCCTGGGTCCCAGTCTGTGTCCAGTGCCCCTCGTCCTGTCACTTGGCACCAGTGAAAAGAGACTGTCCCTGCCTTGTTTACAAGTATCTGAAGAGTGGGTGTCAAGATTGTAAAGATCTCCTCTTGGTCATCTCCAGACTAAAAGGCTCCAGGTCTCTCAGCCTTTCACCATCCATCTCTAAAACCAGCGGCCACCTGCAGCTCAGGGGGTGCAAGAGCTAAACCAGCTTGCTTATTCTGGTGCATAAATTCCAATAAAACCAGGCTGAGCTAAGCTGAACTAAAACACAGAGAGCTAATCAAAGCTGAACTGAAAACAGAAGTTCCCATGTAGACACGAGGCTGCAAGCCACCAGCGCTGTGGTCCCCTGCGTCTTCATACCAGCAGAGAGGACAAAGCACTCTGTTTTCAAAATGCACAGAGCAGGCTATAGTCTAAGCACCTTAAAAACTCACTCCCACTTCTTAATGCCCTAGCAGAGTGTCATTGGTAGCACACTCAAATCCCAGGGCTGCAGAAGATAACTACAGCAGCGAAACTCAGCCAGCTACCACTGGGAACCACTTTCCAGTTCTGAGAAGCCTGATCTGAGCCCCATTCTAAACACCCTGTAAAAGAGATGTCTAATGCAGTGTGGCCAGAAGGCCTGCCCCAAAACTAGGCTCTTTTGGATCAGACAGAGGGAGCAAATTCCAGCATCCTCCAGTCCTTGCAGCAGACATGGCTCCTTTGAGAGTGAGGAGAGATCCAGCTTGGAGAGTGCCTGTGCCCACAGCTGTGCCTGCCTGGCTCTGGGACTGTGGCATGCTATTGCTGTCACTGCTGCCACCTGTCTCACATGAAGGAGGCTGAGGAGTTTCACTCCCACCAGCAATGCTCACAGAGACTTCCTCTCACAAAGCTGACCACACACCAAGGGTGCAGCAGCAACATCCTTACACAAGGTAGTTTGGTCTCTTCACCTCCAAGCAGCAGAGCTAACTCAGCTGCTGAGCTGTGGCCAGGGTGGATGTAATGGGACTGTCTGACAGACTGGTGGATCTTACAGCCTCAAAGGCAAAGCCCCAGGCCCTAACGCTGCTACTGCTCTCCCCACTGAGCTGCAGTAATGGTCTCCAACAGCCTGGCTCTGCTCCACTACCCCCATCCTCAGCCAAGGCAAGACGACGACCGTGCTCGCCTCCTTGCTTACTTGCTCAGGCTTTTCATGGGGAAGACGGTTTTATAGCAGGGTCTGGTAGAGTACTCAGCTCTCCCTTCCAGACTCCAGCAGAAAGAACTTGACCCGTGTCCTCAGACCCTCTTAGTCATCAGGCTGAGCCGCCTCTCCCCTCCTCCCACCACCCTCCTCTTTTATGGAGTAGCAGCAGCAGCAGAGCAGGGGGTGAGAAGTCAAGGGAAGGACAAGTTGACTGATGGAGCGCAGGTTGTGGGGTCAGCGCAAGGCGTCGTGATCCGGGCTCAGACAGAGCCATTTCCTCTGTGATTTTATCCGCTGCGATTTTTATCTCTTGTCTGTTCACACGTCATGCCACCTGGACATAATACAGAGCAAGCCCAGCGCCAGGCTCCAGACTTAACCCCTTCCCCGCCTCCAGCGAGGCGGGAGGCCTCATGGCGGAGCAAGGCTGCGCTCATGGCTTTGCCTGGCAACAAGGGCTGCTCTTTATGGGCCCTTTTTATTGCCCGGAACATCTGTAAGTGGCAGGTTTAATCCTTCTCTGCTGACCCCGTGGGCAATATTATGGTTTACCCACAAATGCCACATCCTCAGCAGCGTTCATCGGCGGTGATTTTTGGTGGTTGTTTTAGGAGACACACGGCTGGGTTCAGTTCGGGCTCCCAGCCATGGGAGCGCAGCCCTGGTAGCTGGCAGTGAGAGCCCTCTGTCACTCAGGTGACGGTGCAGACATAAAAGGGAGGCAGAAACAGTTTCCTCTCACTGCACACAAGGTATTCAGCCTTAGCAGCTGCTTATACAGGGATGGAGTAATGAAGACCATCCCTCTGCTCCAAGACCACAGTGGGACTTAGGTGGTATTTGACATGAGTGCAGGTGTTCAGACTGAGCTCCGCCAAGTTATACTGAGAGCAAAGAACTCTTTGAATGTCTACAGGGAAATTATCCACAATCTCCCTACCAAAGTCTCAGCCATTGAGCATGTCAGATCTAAAAACCTTTCAAAAGCAGACGAAAACCATCACCCCATTCTGCAGGCAAGGACTAGCACGACAAAGGAAGAGGAGGAAAGGTACATTAAAGCCAGGACCTGTCCCAGATGCAGTGTCACCAGCTGTAGTGCACAGCACCTCACTAACCATTTCATCACCAGATGTCCTCTCACCTCTGCAGACTGGGCAGGAGTCCAAGTGTCCTCACACGACATCCATTGACCTTCCTTTCGGGTCCACCTTGCCTCAGATCCCACGGTTCAAACAGGATGCAGCAGGAGTCGTGTGGGAGATCCAACCTGTAAGAAATGGTGGAGGGGCCTGCAGGAAACCTGACAGCTTCCATAACAGGTTCCTCCGTTCTCCACCAGACAGGACTCACCTTCCCACCCTTTGCCTTTCCTGGCTCCTCCGGAGAGCAGAGGGCTGGCTCCTGCATCCGCTCGCTTCCACCATGATAAATTACTGCCGGATGGGACAAAAGGACAAAATGCTCTGAGTGTGAGGTATTTTAAGGTGCCTGTGAGGTTTTCTTCAAGTTTCCTTATTTGTTTCCTTTCTTGCTCCTGGTAGGACAAGAAGAGAGATAGTTGGAAACTCCCAGCTGTATATTTAAAAAGTGTAGGGGAAAGCACAGAGCGTAACTAGCCGTGAAAACTCTGCAGCAGTTCAGGTTAGTTTCATTTCCATTTGTGGCTGCTCAAAACCAGTTAGCTCACTTTCTGAATTAGGGAAGAGATATTACCTGGACAAAACAGCTCATTCTCAAATAAAACCCTCTTGGTCTTCATGCGTGGCTCCCAGCTAAGCAATCCATGGCTGGCAAGGTGCCAAGTTTCTAGTGGCCCTTTCCAGTTAAGTCAGAGCACATTAGAGGCAGCTCTACCAAATCACAATTCTGGTTGTATTTCAGAAGGACCATGGCAGAGCGCAGGGATGACTTGGTTTTTCAATAGGCCCTGTGCACAGTGAACACACATGAACCAATTCCAAGAGGTTAACTAATACTCATGCAGAATGCCAACTCTCTTTTGACATTAAGAGACTCCTTTTTTTAGGGCAGTCCCTACAGAGGGGCTGCCAAAAGCCAGGTAGATATAATGGAAAGGATCTGTCTGTAAGTGTCCAGCTCTCATACACTCCCAAAGCATCTGCCCTCGGCCACTGTCAAGAGGAGTTTACTATATCAGAAATAATCCATTCAATTTGGCAGTTCTTACTTTTCTTACAGGCACAGAGAGCCAAGCATGTAAGTGACTTCAAGAGAAACAGGCCCACTTGGCTACATATCAAAGCTCACCCAGTGGTGCATCAGCTTTGTGAGACAGGGACCTTCTGTCCTGTGTCTGCACACAGAGATCCCTGCTCAGCCCCTGCATATCCCTCTCACAGCCTCTACATGTGTCCAGGTGTATGGAACTTCACTGCAGCATAAGAGCTGTAGTCCCAAGCTTTATCCTGCTCCACACAAACTCCGGTTTGCCACGAAACAAAAATATGGGTTTTATCCTTGCACAGGAGACTGAATGCATACAGAACTTTGACCTTGAGGTACCTACTTCAGCAGCCTTCACCCTTCTTGCTGTCTCTAGGTAATTTCCTTCAGCATCTCCCCTCTGTTTTAACTGTTTCCATCAGACACCTGTTCACTGGATTTGCCCTTGTAGCACATCCCCAGAGACAGAAACACTCCTGCCATTCCACACTAGAGAAGACACAGATGCCTGATGACAACTGTAGGTGGGCAGACGCCTGCATTCAAAAGTTGCATCCCCAGACATGCTTCTATCCACACAGAAAACTACCCTGGAGAAAAATAAATCAAGAACAGTTACACCTTCTCCCTCTAGACTGAGGACACAGATACTCCTGTTTCCACCACTTCTTCCCAAAATGACCCTTCTGGATTTTTCTCATAACAACCCTGAGTTTCCAAGATATCCACAGAAACCACAACATTCAGATCCGGGCTCCCACAGAAAGACTCATGCTGTGCGACCAAGCTGGAGGGAGGCACACTGCTGTGTCTTCAAGGGAACAACACTCTGCAGACAACAGGTAGCAACGCCAAGCCTGAGCCATCAGACCATTGCTCTTCCCAGCAAGCTGCCAAGGAAGCCCTCCAGCAACATAAATTTTGGGGTGCCCTTGGTCTGTGGTCAGCCCCAGTCAAAGCCATCTTATTGCCAGCCGTTTCCCCATGCAGTACAAATTCATGTCCCTATCATTAAGGAGACACATGGTTTATTTACTCATTACCATATCCAGCTGTTGGCTTTCCTTCTCCCCATAACTCAGGGTAAGTAGTGATCTGACATAAATAATACCCTGTTCAGCCACAGCCTGGAAGATATTGTAAATACAAAATAGTCTAACCAAAAAAAAAAAGTCTTCAGCTCCAATAGCTCCTGCTGAGTGCTTGGCCTAAGCCTTCCTCAGTGCAGGACTAGGGCGGTTTGGGGAAGAGAACAGCCAACGTCATTACTTAAATAGTGCCATTAAAAGCCAGCACGGAGTGAGTTAGAGCTGTATTAAACAGATGACATTACATCAGGAACGATCAATCATGATGTTTCTCTTCAGGATTACAGTGGTATACGACCTCTTCAGCTGTAATCATTTGCCTCCTATCCCCAGCCACCATCAAATGTGCTGCTCCTGCTTCCCCATCGTGTTCACTGACACCAGTGCTGGGGACCCACCAGCTCACAAACCGCCACAGCTTGCTGATGTGGGGAAGGAGAGGCAGTGGGATGATCCCACCAAGAAGTCCAGAGGGGATACTGGGTTTTGTTCCCAGCTCTAGAAGGGCACAGAAGGGCTGGATGCCTTCCCAGGGAAGCACAGGGAAGGTTCTTGAGGTTACCAGGCAGGAGGATGTCTTGAGTATCAGTCTCACCTTCTTGCTTTGGTTTCTCCTGTGTCAGAGGAACTGAGCGGGGTGAAGCAACAATCCAGTCGCCAAACTCACACTGGTCAGCAATCTCCCTATCCATTTACACCTCTCAGTTTACCTCTTAGCTAGTTCATGGACAAATCCATGAGCAGAGCTCACATGCCCTGACTCCTGTCACAACACTGGCTCTCATGCTTCCATGTATCCAACAGCCCAACAGGTTGCATAGCGCAAGAAAACAGGGTACAGCAAGAGGCTGTCAGATAAAGGACTGCAGCAAGCGTAAGCCTCTGGTACGTGTACTGCTCTGCTGGTTTACCCACCAGAAAAGGAGAATCCCGACTCCCAAAACACACCACATCAATTTAGCTGTTTGCTGGCTCTGTCCATTGCTGAGCTCTTCACAAACTCTTTCAATCCACTTCCATCTCTTTCCCAGTCTATTTAAATCCTCATCATCTCCAAGGCAGCTCATGCACATGGATCACAGAATCACAGAACCTTAGAGGTTGGAAGGGAGCTCCAGAGATCATTGCATCCAATCCCCCTGCAAAGCAGGATCACCCAGGGTAGTTCACACAGGAATGCATCCAGGTGGGTTTGGAAAGTCTCCAGAGGAGGACACTTCACAACTCCCTTGGGCAGCCTGCTCCAGGGCTCTGTCATTCTCACTGTAAAGAAATTTCTCCTCATGGCGAGGGGAAACCTTCTCTGCTCCAGTTTGTATCCACTGCTTCTTGTCTTATTGCTACTGAACACTGAAAAGAGATTGGCCCCAGCCACTTGACACCCATCCCTCAGATATGTATAGATGTTGATGATATCTCCTCTCAGTCTTCTCTTCTCCAGACCAACCAGCCCCAGGGCTCTCAGTCTCTCTTCGTAGGGGAGACAGTCAGGTGCCCTGATCATCCTCGTGGCTCTGCGCTTCAGAAAGAAGAGCAGCCCTGAAAACGATTCCCCTCTCTGAGTCAACTCTTGCAGGACTGACTAAGGCACTGTTAAGAGAAGACATGAGGCTCTCAGTTCCTGCAGCCCAGCAGGCAATGCCATGGCCCAAACCCACCATGTGAGACGTTTCCCACGTTTTGTTCTCCTCGTCCTTCTCCCAGGGCTTGCCTGCTGCCTATAAATAAGCGTGAGAGCGTGACAAGCCAGCTCCTAGATAAGGCAGTGCTGTGCCGCAGCCCTGCGCCACCCAGAAGCTTCTATTTTTACATCTTTGGTGAGAACCACGCATCAGCTACTGACAACACACCAAAAAAGAGGCCCCGGCACTCGGATCCCCACTCCTTCTCCACCTGCTGCTCAGGCAGACCTCAGACGAGCGCCCAGCGGCCCCATCTGCTCATCACCTGCTAGCATTTAGGTAGCAGATACGTCAAGCTCCCGCCGCACGTTTTCACACGTAGGAGTTTGCTGTCTGAATGACGAGGCTGTCGGTGCCCCCACTGTGCTTTGCCATCCAGAAGGCTTTTTCAGAGCCTTACAAAAGGCTGCATGCCTCCAGCTCTTACCTGTTATCAACCTCCTTGGCCCTACTATACAGACCAGGAGACTGAGATGCAGAAAGTGGCTTGAAGCCTGCGACCTCCTGCATTCCCAACTCTCATTCTCTGCCTGCCCGCCAGGAACCTCTTCCTCTGTGATGTTCCTCTGTCCACTCTGGAAAAAAAAAAACAACAACACGAAACCCAACACCAAACAACAACAACAAAAAAAAAGAGCAAGGCAAAACCCAGCAAACAAAATCCTCCCCTGCTGAAAACCAAAACCACAAAAACCCACTCAGGTGTCAAAACACAAACAAACAAAAACCCACTGAAAAAAGACCCTCCAACAATAAAAACCTGCCAAGGGAAGTTGAGCCATGGCTTTCAACCACAGCAGTAGAACAGACCTGGGTCACACTACAAGAGACAAGGGGCTAAGACTCCTCACCTGCCTCGGCAATAGCAGGTCTCTCTCAGTCCACCCCAAAGCCCCTCTCTTCCCCTAGGTCTTGGTTTGACTTCTCAACCCTCACCACAAAAAGCATAGTCCTACAAAAACAATGTCCCTGGAAGAGAGTTACTAACAGCATAGGGACTGAGCAACCAAGATCTCAGCCATGATTCCTATCTCCTGGTAGCATCTACAGAGATCTGCATAAGGAAAAAATAAGTCCAAAACCCAGGAAAATGGTCAGTGGACAACTTAAATTCAGTTTTTACACATCCAAATTGACAGTGACAATCATTTCTCTTCCCACTACAATTTTTGTAGCAGAATCACAGGATGCATGAGGTTGGAAGGGATCTTCAAAGGTCATCTTGTCCAAGCCCTCTGGCACTGAGCAGGGACATCTTCAACTAGATCAAGTTGTTCAGGGCCCCATCAAGCCTGACCTGGAATGTCTCCAGGGATGAGCCTTCATCCACATTTCTGGACAACCTGTTCCAGCATCAGAAGCAAAAAAAAAAAGACCCCAAACCATATCCACCACAGATTCCACTCTAGTTTAGAAGTGAGTCAGCTCTCAAAGCTCAGCTCGAAAGAAAGGCAATTGCTAGGAAGGATGTGGGGAAATAGCACATTAGATTCACCAGGCTCCTTCTGGGGCATGCTAGAATTACAACGATTTAAGTTAATGAATAGATTCGCCTTTGTTCCAGCTCAGCCTCATTCTGCAGCGTCCCAGCCCTTATCCCCTGTTCAGCTGAAACAAAGGCAGCCTCCCCTCGGCATTGCCACCGGGCCTGCCTCCTAACACTGTTTCTAAAATAGCTATTAGGATGGGAGGGGATGCTGACACCACAGCTCGAAGAGTCAGGGGCCCGGGTTCTAAAAATCCAGGAGTTAAATCTGCCCTTCCCACCAACGTATTTGCTTGTTTGCTTCAAAGCATCCCCAATGGCTGGGCCACATCCTGATTACTCCTCAGGACCTCTGCCTCATCCAAGCTGGGGACTGCATCTCTCGACATCTCATGCCACATTCGGCTTCAGTGTCTGCTCAAACCTTCTTGGCACTCATTGTGGGGGGCATTTGGATAACCATTTGGATAGTGCCCACCTCCCTACAGAGCAGGGAGGCCAAGGCATGCACTGAGAGTAAGACAGGTCACAGCAGAAGCACAGAAGAGCGGATAATGGGACTCGCCCCTTGGCAGGCACACTTTGGCACAACCTGTGCTTCTTCCAGGGACCAGGAAAGCTTTTTGCTTTGCAGCCTTCGGCAGGAACGCTTTTCCAGGGACAGTCTTGTATTTGCCATGTTCTGCTTCCCTATCCCAGCAGACTAGAAGCAATAAGGGATAGCTGATGCCATAGAGCAGATCCAAACTCTGATGTCTTGCCATCCTTGCCTGACATCACCCTCATCACCAGGAAAGCAGCAGAGAGGACAAGGCAGACTACCTGGCTGCTCTGGATCGTTGTGAAGAGTTAGCCTCTCGGGAGCTATTAGTGGCCCAGGCAAGAAGCTAAGAACTTCCCCAGAAAGGCTGATTTGCTGGAACCAAGCAAAACCAGGATGGTTAGAGGGATAAAAAGCACACAGACGGGCAGCCAGTCAGCCGGCTTGCTGCCAGGCACTCGAGATTACCACACACAGATGAGGCTAACGGAGAGATCTAAGAGCAGCCTTTCAGTACCTAAAGGGGCCTGCAAGAAGGATGGGGAGAGACTGTTTACAAAGGCCTGCAGTGACAGGATGAGAGGCAATGGCTTCAAGTCAAAGAACAGCAGATTTAGAGTGGATCTTAGGAACAAGTTCTTTACTATGAGGGTGGTGGAACACTGGAACAGGTTGCCCTTGGAGGTGGCTAGGGCCCCCATCCCTGGAGATATTCAGGGTGAGGCTTGACAGGGCTGGGCAAACTGGTCTCATTGAGGTTATCCCTGCTGACTGCAGAGTGGGCTGGACTAGATGGCCTTTGGAGGTCACTTCCAGCTCAGCCCAGTCTCTGATTCTACCATCTATGACCAGGAGGTCAGGCTGTGATGGCAGGTGTCAGGTTGTACCTCCACAAGTCATGCAAACCTGAACACCCAGTGGGACAGGATCCTAGCAGACCTCTGCTCTGGAAGTCCTCAGAGTTTTCCAGCCATGTAAGACCCCAGTTATCCCAAACTAAGGAGCATCATTGCACTGCAGCCAGCCTCACTGCTCAGCATGCCTGATGCCCAGCATAACCTCAGCTCTGGAGTTCACTCAGCAACATTTACATCAAGCCCTGCTCACATCAGGAATACATGAAGGAGGAGCTGCAAGGACCAGCAAGCCAAGGGACAGATTTAAGCTGGAAGGGGGCAGATTTAGTCTAGATATTAGGAAGAGATTCTTTACAGTAAGGGTGGTGAGAGCAGTTGCGCTGGAGGTTGTGGATGTCCCCTTCCTGGAAGTGTTCAAAACCAGACTGGGCAGGGCCTGGAGCAGCCTGGTCTAATGGAAGATGTCCCTGCCCTGGCAGGGGTATTGAAACTAGATGATCATTAGGGTCTTTTCCAACCCAAATCATTCTGTGATTCTGTGACCTGGGAGGGAAGGTTACCTACCTCTGAAGTCTGCAGCTGCACTAACGTTTTGCTGGCTTTCCTCAGCATCTTGATGGTGAGGACAGTGTGGGGAAGAAGAAAGGTTGTGAGAAGAGGAAGAATCACCATATTTATGCCAGATGACACCCCACCTAACACCAGCCAGAGCATTTCAGCTCTAACCCCTGTGTTATGCCAAGTGTTGACACTAATAGGACAACAGCTGAGCAATTAAAAGGAGAGTAGAGACAATGAGATATCAAGTCAAAAAGGCTCATGGACAAGAGACAGAAAGACCTAATTTATGCCTGTTTGCTTTAGTGGATGGAATATTATCAGACAGATACTATGCTCAGGAAAAACTGTTTCTGTGTCACCACCAATTACTGCCTCTTCCTGAAGAGACTGGAATCCTTCTGCCTCTTTGCTGGACCATTTCACACAGATCCTACAGAAAGAGTGTCAGAGCTTGGAGGGCACAGCATCCCTCTGCACAGAGACATGGCTGAAACAAGCAGCTGGCCCTGCACTAACTCGCTTAAAGACTGCTCACAGACTGTAAGAAACAAGAATTTACAGACCTTTCACGAGGGACAGGGGCATGGGGAAACACAGAGGAGAGCCTCTGGATCAGGAGACAAACAGCAACTCAGGGCTTGTTTACACAATTCCCCAGCAGAGTTATAGAATCAATCGTAGAATCATAGAATGGTTTAGGTTGGAAGGGACCTCAAGGATCATCCAGCTCCAACCCCCTGCCACAGGCAGGGACACCTCCCACTAGAGCAGCTTGCTCAAGGCCTCATCTAGCCTGGCTTTAAACACCTCCAGGGAGGAAGCATCCACAACCTCCCTGGGCAACCTGTGCCAGTGTCTCACCACCCTCACTGTAAAGAACTTCCTCCTAACATCCAGTCTGAATCTCCCCTCTGCCAGCTTAAACCCATTCCCCCTCGTCCTAACATTACCAGACCTTGTCAATAGTCCCTCCCCAGCCTTCCTGTAGGCTCCCTTCAGATACTGGAAAGCCACTATAAGGTCTCCTCGAAGCCTTCTCTTCTCCAGGCTGCAGAGCCCCAACTCTCTCAGCCTGTCCTCATAGCAGAGCTGCTGCAGCCCTCTGAGCATCTTCGTGGCTCTCCTCTGGACCCGCTCCAGCAGTTCCATGTCCTTCTTGTGTTGGGGGCTCCAGAACTGCACACAGTACTCCAGGTGGGGTCTGATGAGAGCAGAGTAAAGGGGGAGAATCACCTCCCTTGCCCTGCTGGCCACACTTCTCTTGATACAGTTAACAAACAGCATCATGTGGAATTGGTTGCAGTGGGTTTGGAGCCCCAGGTAGAAGTGTTCTGAGTACACAGGATGGACAGAAACCTAAACCTGCCAGTCCTGGGCAGCCTTGGGGCTCATGGCTGGTGAGAGGGCCTTGGAAGAAGCAGGGATTCCCGCTTGGGCCGGTGTCTCTTCTGACACACGATCAGGCAGACAATGTGGCAACAGAAAAAAAGTGAGCAGCAGAAAGGAGCTCATTCCATAGAGGCAGGACCAATGTCCCTAATGTTCCCCTCAAAGTCTGTGACCCACTGTCCTAACAAAGCCCTCTGAGGTCTAGCAGGAAAGTCACAGCAAAAAGCCACTGGTGGGGTTGAGAACAAGGTCAGGAAAGAAAACTCCAGGCAAGAGAGCAGGCAGTGAGCAAAGACAGACTGGAGAGATGGACACCAAGCGTGGTGTATGGCAGCAACTGAGAGAAGAAGAAAAGCAGGACCGCAGGCTGTGTGTCCAATCACTGCTTTCACTAGATTAGGAAATGTAAATTCCCTGTGTGCTAGGCCTGCCTGGGAGATATGGAGAGTAGCAGGCAATCAGGAGTAATGAAGTAGCAATGACAGCAGCAACAGGCAAACGTCTCTGGAAAGGAGTGGGTCTGGCAAGAGGTGCAAGTCTCCCCCCTCCCTGTTGAAGAGTGCGTGGGAAGGGGTGTCTGGTCCAGCTCTTGCTTTACTTCTCTGCCAGTTTGATGCTTCCTATCCTGCAGTGGTCGTATCACATTTAATCTGGGTTAATAGGATCGCTGGCACGCTCAAGGGAGACATTGCTGGGAAGAGGCAGAGGCAATGTGACCCAGGGGCCTCAGAAAGCCGCAGGCACACGTGGCTCTGCAGCCAGACGCGGGCTCTGCAGCTGCCTCCTCGGGGCACTGGTAAAGGTCGATCAGACACCGTATGCCCTTCACCAGTAGGGTGTGAACAGTCTCCCTTCGCTCCCCAGCCGTGCATCTCCACTGACCAGCAGGGGTTCAATCCCTTTGAGACCATGATCCATCCCTGCTGGGGAAAGCAGTCAGACAGCTCCAAAGAAACGCACAAAACCAAACACACACAATGGCAGCAAAGGCACCACCTTGGAAGGCCAGGTTAGAAAGACGACCTGGCATGCTCTAGTCCCTCACATGCAATGCAGTAAGGTCAGAAGCAGCCTGGAAATACCTGCAAGGCATCCCTTGGCCTGTGCTCTGCAAACGCAGCCTGTGATGGAGGTGTCCCACATGGACATCCCTACTTCCAACCCCACCCAAGAAGTTCAGGTGAAGATGAAACCAAATACTCAGACAACACCAGCCTAAGGAAAGGAAGACTAATGCTGGGAAACAAGAGAAGCCTGGAAAAAAAGTGCTAGGGACAAAAATCCATAGAAATCTTGAAAGAGGGGCAAAGGAGATGTGAGAAGTAAGAGATGCAGAGGGGCTGGAGGCGAGTGGGTTATAGGCAATCCTACATCAGTTTATGAAAATATCCCATTAATCTTCATAGCACAATCTTAATTGCAGAATCTTTCATCAGCCTTGTTATTTGTGCACCTGTCACTGGAGACACTCGGAGTTGTTTTGTCGTCATTTCTCACACTAATTAGAGGGGCTTGGGGTGGTTCGTGGGGTGGGATGGGCATGGGGGGGGAGCTGTTGGTTTTTTAATTGTCCTCGAGCACAGCTCAGCTTCACAGTAACACTTGCCAATTAGGGTCCCACCCCGTGCAGGGCTCGTAGGCCTGCCAGGCACATTACAGAGGACTAGAGGGGTTGTTTTAATTAAATACCCCCAGACTAGTAGGGAAATATTTAGACCAGTTTAGCAATCTGCTGCAGAGTTGTTAAGCCTCCAATATATCTGCTTAATGTTCATTTGGGTATTTAATAATCTCCCTACCTTATCTAATCCTGTTCAAATTTTAAGAGATGCATCTAAGCTACTGCTTATTAACAGCCGCTGGTTATTAAAACATATTTGAGATGTCATTGCCAGCAAGCAGCCCCGGGAGCAGGCCAGAGACTTGCTGCCTGCAGACGTATTTCTTCCTTAACTGGGGCTGCCCAGGGACAAGATCTGGCACTTTCATCATAACCTCTGTTCTCACCACACTGGTAACCTTAGCTTCCACCCTGCTTCACTGCCTGTGGAAGGCAAGCATCGGATCCTTTTGGTGGAAAGCACATCAAGTCCAACTGTCGACCCAACACCACCATGGCCACTGAAGCACGTCCTGCAGTGCCATGTCCACTTGTTTCTAGAGCACCTCCAGGGGTGGCAACTCTACCACTTCCCTGGGCAGCCTGTTCCAATGCTTCACCACTCTTTCAGTAAAGAGAGTTTTCTTAATATCCAATCTAAATCTCCATGGTACAGTTTCAGGCCATTCCCTCTCATTCTATCACCTGATACTAGAAAGAAGAGACTGACTCCCACCTCACTACATCCTCCTTTCAGGGGGTTACAAAGAGAAATAAGGTTTCCCCCTCAGCTTCCTCTTCTCCAGGCTAAACAATGCCACTTCCCTCAGCTGCTCCTCATATGACTTATTCTCTAGACCCTTCACCATCTTTGTTGCCCTTAAAGGTGTCTAATTAGGCAAAGCCATAGACTATTTTAAAGGCTGTTTTTCACAACTTCAGCTACTCAGACTGAGGCATTTTAAAATGAACTGGATATTTCCTCAGGTTAATGGAAGTTGTGTCTAGCTTAGCTCAGCCAGTTCCTCAAAACCCTTTTGCTAGGTCCACAGAATAACACTTGCCTTGGGGATAGTCTAGAAGGCCAGACTGACTTTTATTTTGCAAGGTTTTAGTCCAGCTATCCTTACATACCTTGTCTGCTTCTAGCCTGGCTGTTCTGTTCTTGGGAGTCACCTTATCTCAGTTGGATGCACTGGCATCTCCCACAGCAACACGCTTAGGTTGTCTTGGCTGCCTCTCCTCCACGCTCTCCCAGACAGGTAGCTCCAGCACACTTCAAAGTGATGTCAAAACTGCCATCGGGGCAGGCCCCAAGATATTGTTATCACAGGCAGGAAGAGGTTGTTACAGAAGACACAACTCCCAGCTTGAACAGCTTATACAGAGGGAGAGTCATGACAACAATTTAGGTGTGAAATGGCCTCCAGGTGTAGCAAAGAATTTCTCTAGCACAGTCGGGACACAGAGTAAGTCAGCTTTAAATCCTACACAACTGAACAGCCTAGACCAACACCAACTCACACCTTCAAAGCACCTTCATTGCTGCAGCTAGAAAATAGCACCTGTCTATGTAAGGAGAGGGGGAAACTCTAGCAGCCAATTTAAAACCAGAAAACACGTATGGGAGAAATCTCCTTGCCCAGTTACACAAGATACACTGCTCTCAAGAGCTCAGGTCACAATGCCTTGAAGGCTTAATGCTGGCATCCCCAGTTGGGCAAGGCTTCCCATCCATCTTGTTCAAGCAAGACTCTCTCCAGTTCTCACCGTAAAGGGCTGATTTTCATCACAAGCCTGGTGCTCTGCTTTTGGCCAGAGACAGAAATGGACCATTTGGAGAGAGTGAGCCCAGAGGTGACACATCCGTCACACGCGTTGTGTGGGAGCACAGCCATCCCAGTTGGTCTTCTCTGCTCCAGGAGCAGCTTTCAAACAGCCTGCTAGAAATGGGAAGGGAGAGGCCTTTTTTCAGCCACATCCACCACAGAATATAAACAACAAGCTAAAAATTGAGGCAAGGAAGATTAGGTCAGCTAAGGGCAGAAAAAAAAACCCAACACACTTTCTATGTTTGTTACATTATTTTTGTGAAAAGCCCTGGATGAAGTCGAGCAACCTCTACCCCCAAAGGTCTTTAAAAACAGATTAGTCCAGAAACGACACAGGTAGAGTTGATCTTACCTTGGGGCAGAGAGACATGCTCAGATGACCTTGGCAAGGTCTTTTTGATGCCTCTTCTTCCGTGGTCAAAGGACAAGCCCAAGCACAAGACTGTAGCACAAGCAATTCTGAGCCCTGTGCCAACCCTTTTCACCCTATCACAAGAGACTGGTTATGGTACCAATCAGCGGATCCTGTGCCTCGAAACAAGCTAAAACCAAGAGCAGATAGCCTATAAACACAGCCCAGCAGAAGCAGTGTCCTGGCCTGCAAGGCTTGTTGGTCCCACAGGAAAAAACATAACCCACTTCCCGTTCCCAGCAGAACTCCCAAACTCAAGCCCTGTCCACAAGTGAAGCCCACAGCTCCCGCTCCAGATTTGGACAGGAGATGACCAGAGGGGAGCAAAACGAAGAAATATTTTTGTCTGTTTGTTCTCTGTTCCTCCTCTCGCAGACGCTGGTGTCATTCAGGATACTTTGTGGAGGAGACGCATCAGCACAGTGATGGATCTTGTCTGGTCCCATCAGCACCGAGGCATTGTGTCCCCAGAGTAATGCAAGAGGACTGCCGTTCCTGCAGGGAAGGCTGCTCAGCAGGAGGTGTCAGCCTGGGAAACACAACAATTGTTTCTCTCCCATCGGTTTGGTGGCACTCAGAAACTTTCAGGGTGAGGGAGAAGGCTGAGACTGAAGCCACAGGTGTGCCAAGTACTTGCGCTGAAGGACAGGGAGCAGACTTCACACCCAGGCAATGCCATTCGCCCGCCCGCCAAGAGGAAAGGAACAAATAAGCTTCAAATGGCTGTTTCCTACCGGACGTGGCCTGTGGGGTAAGGAAAGGAACTTCCAAGCCCTCCTCCCTTCAGCTGGCAGTTCCCAATGCACTCTCTTGTCACTTGTGTGTGCAGAACCGCTGTGACAAATCGTGGGTTCATTTGGACTCCTAACAAAGCAAACAACAAATACAAAGAATGCAACTGTTTATAACCTGATTGCCTTAATTCTCACTCAAGGATCCTATCTGCTGCCGCCTCTGCCAGGCACGTCTGGGTTAGCGCTGCGGAAGCAGGATGAAAGGACAGCGTGAGTCAGCAGCTTCTGCTCCAGCAGCAGGACTTCACATCCTCTTTCACAAGAGCTTCAGAAGATTTCGAATTCTCTGTGGCCATGCGGAGGGAAGCCTGGCGGAGGCAGGCCCTGCGTCCTGCCTGCCAGTCGCGCAGGGCTCCAGGGTGCACAAAGACTCAACTATGTGCCAGGCGTGAGCACCAGCACGCAGCCACCAGACCACCTGTGCTCCACATCCTGAAGATCCTCTCTGGAGTTGTTAATATAAGTGCATGTACTCCATGGGGAAAACTGGCTGCAGAAACCAACGTCTGCCTTTGGCTTACTGGGAGAAGACCTGGGCTCTAGGCTCCTTCTCTGATAGGTTGGACTCGGTGACCTCGAAGGTCTTTCCCAAGCTGGTTAATTCTGTGAAAGTGGGATGTACCAGTATCAAGCACACACGTATTATAATGCCACTTCTAGTTCCATCTCTGCTGTTTAGAGCTACCCAGGGCTTGCCTTTTGCCAGCAGGAGATGCCACAACACGGCTCTTCACTGGGTAGAAAGCGCTTGGAGGAGCTGCTTGTGAACAGCAGGCTCGGAAAGAAACCAGCAGAGGCATGCACAGAGCAAGTGATAATTTCTGTGCTGTGCAATTACAGCTGGGAAGGAGTAAACCTCTGGTGCACAAACCTGCCAACAGTTTACTGCCGACGAGGAAACAAAACCGACAGTTGACACTGGAACAGCTACTGATACCCTGTAATCATCTTAAAAATAGACTCCTCGCAAACCTGCTTGTTAGTAGTGAGAACATATGCTCTTTTTGAGAGGGGGGAGAGAAACCTCCATCATCTCCAAAGCAACATTTGCAGTAGCAGAAAACAGCTTTGGTGAAGCTGAAGCTGCAGGCATCTTCCCAGAATTTGGTCTGGTCCTGCTGGGTGACCACAACAGACAGATCCTGCACTGCTGCGGCACATCTCCTAGCACCCAGCACACTCAGCCCTGGGCCGGGAAGCAAGTGCTTGCAGTGCCACGTCAGACACCCAGCTGATTCCAGACACACACAGAGCTCTGTTACCAACCACAATGCTGCCTTCAGCATCCTAGCCCTGCTACACTGTTGCATGGAAGGACATCTTGTCCTGACAACTACTGCCTCTCATCATGAAATCTTTTGGGTCCATCAAGGTTTAGGTGAAACCTTGACAGTGAGGTTGTATCTCTCTGCTCATTCCATAGCCCCTTCCTGGGTCCTGCTCTCCCACCCAAAAGTCTCTGATGGGAAGCACGTTCCATTCACCTTCCTCCAGTGGCTAACATCTGCCACGGCATCCCTTTGCCCGGGGATACAGTCCACACAACTGTCTGACACAGGCAGAGGCTCTTACCCAAACATTAGGCCATGGTGAGGCAAAGTACCATATCTCCAAACTATGCCACCAGGCACCTCCTGGGTGATGGAGCAATCTGATCCTGGTGTGTGGACAGGTAATAAAGTCCATCAGCTGCAGGAAGCACTGTCCTTCCCCAGGCTCCTGGTGCACAGCCTTTACTCAGGGTGCACAGTCTCCAGTGCTCCTTCTCACCACAGTCGCCAGAATCCCAGCTGCATTCCCCTAGACCAGGGTGGGCAGAGGAATATCTCAGCCATGTGCTCTGGAGTCTTACTCCAGCCTACAGCACTCTTCACCATGCAGAGCTGGATGACAGCATAAACTTGCCCCAGGGACTGTGGCACATCAGTGCCAAGCATAAGGTATTCCCATGAAGGGCAGCGCAGCTCTGGACTAATCCAGAGCCTAGGAAAAGAGATAATTCAATCAGGAGCCTGTCTGTTTTGGGTTTGTTTCTTGATTTCAGCTCATTTTTGTCAACTCTTCTCAAAGATAGAACAATATCCACCCAGAAAGAAGACAGGGCTGGTTTGGTCCCCACCACATTCTACACAAAATTCACCCATCTGCAACTTGCTGTCCCCTCTGGGCTCAACACATCAACACTGCAGGGCAGAGAGGAACAAACATTCCCTTTTAAGTGGATTTCATTTTGGTATGAGCCATTTAGAGATTGCATCCATTTCAATTCGGGCAGGGATCCAAGGTTAACATCCCTGCTCCTGTTAACAGAGCTTTGCTTGCAAAAGCTATCGGCTCAGTTCTACACCTTGTTTGGAAAAGTCAGCACAGTGTTGCACTGTGCACAAGGACAAAGGGACAGGAAAGGCAGGTCTCTGTGGGGCTCTCTGACTGCTGTAGCTGAGAGCAGTTCCCCTAGGACTCCTGGACACACATCACTGGTTTCCTCTGTCAGCCACTCGTGAACACAGAATCATAGAACTCTTGAAATGAGAAGAGACCTTTGAGATCATTAAGTCCAGCTGCTTGCCCAGAGCTCACAATCCCACCACTACTGCTAAGCTGCTACCACTAAACCATGTCCCTCAGTACCACAAGAGGTCATACACTGTTACTGCACAGCCTTAGGGTGCTCAGGCCCAGGGAAACCTCAGAGGCTTTCCATTGTCTCTACCCAGCTAAGGAAAGAAGACTGTCCCAGCCAGACACAACATATGACACAGGGATGGCATCCTCCAGGCAGGGTCACAGTAGCATTCCTTTAAAAACCACACTTATCCAAACTGTGGTTTCCCAGATCCTGGAATTCACATCTGCTTTTTGGTGGCTGTGATTCCACCAGGGTCACGTTGCTAACCAAGTTCCCAAGGTCCCCCTGGGGTCTTCTATGGATGCATGGCCACCAAGTTCCACTCACGTACGCTGCCAGTCTCCCCAGGAAGATCACAGACTGTGTCTACACATAACGATGTACCAGAGCAACAAATGCAGAGTAGACCCAGAGACCGTTCTGTCACAGAAGGATTTCAACCCCCAGTTCCTCTGGAACATCAGGCACAAGAGACCATCTGCAAGTTATACACTATGATCAAAGCTGGTCTTCAACAGTCTGCTCTGCAACCAGACTCCTTTTAAACACCTCCAGGCACAGCAACTCCACCACCTCCCTGGGCAGCCCATTCCAAAGCCAATCACTCTCTCTGGCAAAACCCTTCTCCTAACATCCAGCCTAGACCTCCCCTGCCACAGATTGAGGCTGTGTCCTCTTATTCTGTCCCTGGTTGCCTGGGAGGAGACACCAACCCCACGTGGCCACAGCCTCCCTTCAGGTAGCTGCAGACAGCAAAGAGCTCTGCCCTGAGCCTCCTCTTCTGCAGGCTGCACACCCCCAGCTCCCTCAGCTGTTACCTGTAGGGCTGTGCTCCAGGCCCCTCCCCAGCCTTGCTGCCCTTCTCTGGACACCTTCCAGCACCTCAACATCTCTCTTAAGCCGAGGGGCCCAGAACTGGACACGTTCCTGTAGGTGCGGCCTGACCAGTGCCCAGCAGCAGCCTCCTCGCCGGCAGAGGACTGCCCTCACCGCACATCCGCAGCACCTGCGCACGAAGGCAGCTTCTTCACCCGGGGCAAACGTAGCGGCTTCCGGCGAGGCGTCCTCGGCTTAGCTCCCGACGGTCACCGGTGCCCCATGAATTATGCATCGGAGTGTCGTTCGGCTCTCAGCAGCACGCCGGTCGGCAAGCCCAGGGCCGGCTCGCCAGCCCCTTTCTCGCACCTCCCCGCCGAGCCGCGGGGCGCCGGCAGGAGGGGGCCGCGGTGGTGCGCTGGCTGCCGGCGCCCTGCGCGGCTGCCTTAGCTCAGCACATCCACCTGTCACGCAAGGCACTCGTTCGGAAAATTATTCTGCCGGAGCATCACTGAGGACACCTTGCCAGTGAAATATCAGACAACATCAGGCGGTGTTTACTTGCTGCGGTGCAGATACTACACATTTATTAGTTACACTTTGCGGCGTGGTTTTACAGGTACGTCAGTAAGACTGAGAGTTACCAAACTTGCAGCCAGTCACAAAGCGCCCTGAGGAATTTCGGGACACGAATTTACCATCCCGCAGCAGCCTGAGCCAGGACACAAGAAGCTGGGGCTCTAAAAGGCATTCGGTTGGAGCTGCAGGACCTCACACCGAGGTGTCGTTCTGCTTGCCTTCTCCACTTCCTTCGTGAGGGCACTGCAGCCCAGGGGGAAAGGAAGGATTCTGAAGTGGTGCAAGAACTAAGTGTAGAAGAGCTCCCTTGGGACCAAGGGTTTGAAGGGAAGGGTGGATTAATTTGTATAGATTATTCCAACTGTACTAAAACCAAAACAGAGGTAGGAAAAATAATTAGGCCAAGCTGAACATGTTGTCCTACTCCCTGGTCATGTTCAGAGAGTGATAAATCAAAACTGATGCACTGGGTACTAGGCCTAACTGAAAAGGTTCTGCACTGTTCCTTGTGCAGCCCTGGGGAACAAAAGAGAAAATGCAAAGAATTTCTTGGGAGGCATCTCTGGATGGCTTTGTGCTTCTCCTGAGTACAGGAGTTCCTTCAGTGTCACCACAGCTGACCACAACTGTCCATGAGCTAGAGGTTAGCTCTCCTACACAGCACCCCAACAGGAGGATGCAGCCCATCCAGCCTGGAAGAATTTGGGAAAGACCAAGTCAGCACAGTTAGCAACTTTCTGCACCCAGGGGAGAGGGATGGGTATGAAGGGAGTTTGTCATGGCTGTCCAGCCTGCATCTGTCAGCTCCTGCTCTAGCAGGTATTTTATCCCATCTTTTCCACTGTCTTTTGTCAGATGTGGGGAAACAAGGAGCACTTCCAACTCAGCCACAGCATAAACTCATTACTCCCCTCACTAAGAGCAGCTTAACAGCAAAATGAGGAAATATCCTCCCTGGAACACATCTTCTTAGAATCATAGAATCAACCAGGTTGGAAGAGACCTCCAAGTTCATCCAGTCTAACCTAGCACCCAGCTCTGTCCAGTCAACCAGACCATAGCACTGAGTGCCCCAGACAGGCTTGGCTTCGACACCTGCAGGGACAGCAACTCCACCACCTCCCTGGGCAGCCCATTCCAATGCCAATCACTCTCTCTGACAACAACTTCCTCCTAACATCCAGCCTAGACCTCCCCTGCCACAACTTGGGACTGTTCCCCCTGGTTCTGTTGCTGCTTGCCTGGCAGCAGAGCCCAACCCCACCTGGCTACAGCCTCCCTTCAGGCAGCTGCAGACAGCAATGAGCTCTGCCCTGAGCCTCCTCTTCTGCAGGCTGCACACCCCCAGCTCCCTCAGCCTCTCCTCACAGGGCTGTGCTCCAGGCCCCTCCCCAGCCTTGCTGCCCCTCTTCTGACACCTTCCAGCACCTCAACATCTCTCTTGAATTGAGGAGCCCAGAACTGGACACAGCACTCAAGGTGTGTCCTGAGCAGTGCTGAGCACAGGGGCAGAAGAACCTCCCTTGTCCTGCTGGCCACACTGCTCCTGAGCCAGCCCAGGATGCCATTGTCTTTGCTGCCTACCTGGGCACACTGCTGCCTCATCTTCAGCTACTATCTACTATCTTATATTTCTTCTTTTCAGCTCTCCCTTTAAATGAAATGTGTATCTCTAGGGCTAGAGGAAACAACTTCTGAGAAGTCCACTGGCTGGCATGCACTCTAGTACTTTCAGCAGAAATACAAAGCAGCTGCTCTTTCCCTCTTCCAGATCTGGACAGGACGGACCACTGAGTGTCAAAAAGCAAAAGCAGTAGTTATCCCAAAGTGCTTAAGAGCTTGCTCAAGAGCTCAAATTAATAGCCAGGCTCCAGGTGCCAAGGCATGCAGCAGCTCTGGCAGCAGCTCTCCCAGGTACAGAGATTAGCTCTTAGGTCCTCTCCCCATTCTCCCATTTTGCATTACCAGAAGTACCTTGGCAGTGCCGAATGAGAGCCCAGACATACATCTATACAAACCCAGCAGGTATTTCAGCAGCCATGCTCTACTTCAAGTCTCATTTCCACCATGGGGAAGGTTTAAGGTTTGGTTCCTGAAAAGTCTCTTTTTGTCAGGCCTTGGGCTCTGTCTGGTTCCAGCATCAACCCAACTGCAGTTTGGCAGCAGGGATCTGAATTCTTGGCCCAGTAATGAGTGCCAGGGCAGTTGTTTTTATCTTATTCAGTCAACAAGAACATGGAAATCAATTTTTCCCAATCTCAGTTATGGCTAGAAATCCATTCCTTTTAGGGCAGCCACAGGATTAATCTATCGAATGGTCTGCAGGCGTTTTGCTGACATGCAAGCATTTGAGGAATACATTATGCTTCCCCCTCCCCGCATAGCATTAGCACTGGTTTTTTCCTGTAAACATCTTTGTTCGGGAATCCATGAGACAGGATGTGGAAATGCATCTTTGTCTTGCAAACAAGCCTTAACGTCTGCAAAGTTTTGCACTGCACTTAAAAAATCGCTGCTCCTTGGTGCCTTGGAAAACGACAGAAGGCAGACACCCAGCGAGGCGCAAAGTGTCTCAGCAGCTCAGCATCTTCTGCACTGCTTTTATGCAGCCTGCACTGGACCAAGCATCAGCAAGTATAAATTAAATGAATGATGGACATTCCAACTTCAGTGGAAGCCTGGACCCAAAGACCTGCCAAGTCTAACAACTGATCCCCTCTGCTGGCTTCACAAAATCAAGACATGCATGTCAAAAGCCATCTCACGTTGTGGCTGATTTGAGGCTAATTGGAATGTCTTAATGAGAGAAATGAGATCATTGGTTGTGAAAAGAAAATAATGATGAAGTCTGTATCATTCATTGGCTTGCTGAGAGGGATAAAAAGCCAAAATGTCATCAGTTTATCCCCACCTGCTCTGGAATGCTGGATCTATTCACTCCCTCATCCCACTCTGCTCTCTCTCCACTAACCCTGGCTAACACAGAAAGCAACTTCAGCCTTGCTGGTTGTTTTGTTTGTCTGGGAAAGCAGAGGAAGAAAGAGAGGGTAGCTTTGAGCCCCTTCTGGGCAGTTTTCTTCCTCCAGGAGGGAGTTTTGGATTTCTGTATTATTACTAATTTGCATATAATTGTAAATGTTGTATAGATATGCTTGTAGGTGTTGCTCTGCTGTAAATGTAGCTGCGCCTTGCTCCCAAGCCATCTGAGCTAGCCTGCTAAATTCCCATAGTCGGGGGGAAGTTCCTAACCCATCACACACATGTATTACTACAGAGGTCTGCCTGAAAGAAGGTTGTAGTGAGTGGGGTGTTGCTTTCCTCTCTCCAACAGCTAGCAATAAGACAAGAGGAAATGGTCCCAAATGGCACCAGAGGAACTTTGGATTGGATAACAGGAAAAAAAATCTTCACCGAAAGAGTGGGCAGGCAGTGGAACAGGCTGCCCAGGGAAGTAGTGGAGTCACCAGCCCTCAAAGTGTCCAAACAATGTGTGGATATGGCACTTCAGGCCATGGTTTAGTGGGCATGGGGGTGTTGGGTTGATGGTTAGATTTGGTGGTATTAAATGGCTCTAGTGCAATTTAGTCACCTCTGAGAAGGGGGTAATTGATGGCAATTTCTTTGCTCCTCGTGTGAAAAGGAGGAGTTCATCTCTTGTGGTCCTTATTTTGGTCTCCAGAGAGTTTTTTGCCTTGCTCTCAGCAGGACTGCAAGATGCTCTGTGACCCTTCTGGAAGAGTGTTACATTTAAGGAGACAGATTAATATTCCCATCCCCACCCCACCACACCCCCATTTTAGAGCCATGGGAATAGAGACAAGTTGTCCTCTTTCACCAGAGCAGGAGCAGGCCTTTCTGGAAGCACTGTACTTGCAACACTAGGACGTTTTCAACTCCCAAAAACCTGTCTCCCATCCAGAGCAGGGGGCACATTGCCCTCTGTTCCAGTATCTGCACCTACCCATCAGAAATAGGATCTGGAGTTCCATTTGTCCAATATCACACCCAGGCTCCAAGTGTCAGGGTTGTTTGCAGAACTTTCCACAGGTGATGTATTTCAGGCCAAAGGCTAGAGATTGGTTTTAAAATGTTCTTCACAAAATTTGATCTGGGCAGCAGCATCGAAATGGTTTTGGAAGAATAGAAAACGATAAAGCAATTACATCCCGTGCAGCAGGACAGCAGAAAGTGAGTGCATCCATCTCACCACAGCTGTCCTTTCCTCCTCCAGCAACCTGAGTCCAACAGACTGTGCAGATCTATTTCCCACCATTGTGGAGGGCACACCAGATATTTCCAATTGAGAAAATGCTCTCTGTGCTATAATGTGTTATCCTGGCCAGGAGGGACATAGCTAGTTACAAAGATGTGGTAGCCCTGCTGGCTTACCTGCAAAAAGACTCTTCCCTCCAGGGCCACACAGGCAGAGTAGAGCTGCTCCAGAGCCATCCTCACCCCTGCACACCCTGCCTGATGCAGACAGCGTTGGAGACCTCAGCATGCACACAGGGAAGCTGCTCTTTTCTTTGCCTCAACAGCCCTGCTATGGATGCAAGACAGGAAAGAGAACAGAACAGCAGCAGCGTTCACCCAGCAGCCATACCTGTTAGCACCTGGTCCTTGTTCCAAAATAGTCTGCTGTGGATACCAGCCCAGGTGCCTAAAGGGTACAACACCCACCTGGAGTGTCACATTGTCCATTAGACCTCCTCTCTAAAGCTCTCAGATTGCCTATGAAATACATCTTCAGGCTCATCCCCATCATGGTGCCCTGCTTCCTCCAACTTACCATTCCAAGTTATTGCCCCCTGTTTCTCTAGTGTTCATCTGCTGGGCTGAGGTTCAGTCAGAACATTCCCCACTTGCTTTTCAGCTAGGACCCACTCTCCAGAAGTGATTCTCTCCCACACAGCTCCCAGCACTCACAGCAATGCATTTCCTCATGAGCCATCTGGATGGTCTCCGTCTGCCACCAGCAAGACTTAGTCAAGAGGTGAGGTCCTCTAAACAGCATGGCTGTGGGCTGAAGTGAGCTGTTTCTGGATCTCTCTTGGAAGCCTTTTTTGCCTGCACCAGTTATAAAGTGTGAGGACACCTACGGCATTCCGGGAAGCAAGTCCCCATGCACCTCTGCCTCATCTGGGAGCAGCAGGGGATGCTCAAGGGCTCCTTTGTACTACCATGTAGCATCAGGTTCATCTTGCCGGGACATCCAAGACAGATCCACAGTAACTGAATAATCAATTAATCCTCCTGTAGAGCCCCATTTACATAATGAAAACGCAGCCTCCCAATATACCACTATTTTTCAGCTGTCTAGACTAATATATCTGTCCTGTAGATGGAGGGGGGAGACCTAACGCAGCTTCTATTGCGGGTGGCAGAGTTCCAGCTGAACTCACGTGGTGGCAATAAAACTTGTATTGATTTCATGTAAGCATTTAACCCTAGCAGAGCATGGATTCCTCCCACGGCCCACGACGGACGCTGTGCCCGGCAACCCAGCCTGAATCGCAGTCGCACCTCGCACAGAGCCTGGGGAGTCTCTTCTCTTCCTTCCAAGCTCTTAAGGATGCCATAGGCAGGCAGAAATCAGACAGGTTTCACTCCACATTTTGAAATATGGCAACAGGTTTGGATTTTTCAGTTCAATACCTGCAGCCCAGACTGCGGAGGTAGGTCTCACCCTACAGACCTGAGTCAAAACCAAACCCACTGTAATTCTAGATCCAGCTCACTTATCAGCTGAGGGCCTGGGGTCACAGTGCGTCCTCAGAAGTCTTCTCCCAGACTGAAGACTAAGACCAGTGGTGCTGAAAACCCTCCTTCTCCACTCTACACAGCACTGCCAAAGCACAGGCCAGCAAACAGCAGAGACTTTAGAGGTGAATTAAAGCCCTTCCTCTTCCTTCAACTTTTGCCCATATAAATAGGATAAGAGCAGCAAACAACCAGTAGCTCACAGCAGGGCTCATTTGCAGCCCCTGGCTCCCAGCCACACTGGCTGCAGAGGGATGATCAGCAGAGAAGGCTGAAGTTCAGCTGCAGTCCTTGAGCCTGCCACAGACTTCTGCAGGTCAATGGGCAAATCATTTTGAATTTAGCTCTAAGACCACAAAGTCAGTGCAAGGTTCTCCATGAATTCAGACATTGCAAAGGGGACCAAATGCCTGGCTTGCACCACCAACAGCACAGCTGGGCTACTGAAGAGAAAGGGAAAGCATTGTCCAATCCTCCTGGACAGGATGGTCTCTGTGAGAAGCCCTGAACCAGCAGGCAGGGATCCCATAGCCTTCAGCAATAGCTCCGTTTTGTCACAGGACAGAGCTTCTGATCTAATAGCCATTTCTCCCAACTGGGTGAGGGGAACTGATTGCACCAATACCAGGATCTCTGGTTCTTATGATCCTCCAAACAGATCCCAGGTGGTGCTTCCACAAAACACAGTGAGCACAGCTCTGCTTTGGGCCAAGTGAGCTCTTCTCTAAAGCCACCTCAGATGTCTTTTGAGGAGCCCTCACCTGCTTGACAATACAATCAAGCAGGTTGGAAGAGACCCCCGAGCTCATCCAGTCCAACCTAGCACCCAGCTCTGTCCAATCAACCAGACCATGGCACTAAGTGCCCTAGCCAGGCTTGGCTTCAACACCTCCAGGGACGGTGACTCCACCACCTCCCTGGGCAGCCCATTCCAATGCCAATCACTCTCCCTGCCAACAACTTCCTCCTAACCCTGGTACAACTTGGGACTGTTCCCCCTGGTTCTGTTGTTGTTTGCCTGGCAGAAGAGCCCGAGCCCAACCCCACCTGGCTACAGCCTCACTTCAGGGAGCTGCAGACAGCAATGAGGTCTGCCCTGAGCCTCCTCTTCTGCAGGCTGCACACCCCCAGCTCCCTCAGCCTCTCCTCACAGGGCTGTGCTCCAGGCCCCCCCCCAGCCTTGCTGCCCTTCTCTGGACACCTTCCAGGACCTCAACATCTCTCTTGAATTGAGGAGCCCAGAACTGGACACAGTACTCAAGGTGTGGCCTGAGCAGTGCTGAGTACAGGGGCAGAAGAACCTCCCTTGTCCTGCTGGCCACACTGCTCCTGAGCCAGGCCAGCATCATTGAGGGTTTTTTGCTGCTCAGAACATGAATGCGAATGTTTGCAGTCAGAAGTCTCTCCAGCTATTCTCTGAGCTCCAAGAGCACAGTAAAATGTTTTTCCAGGGCAAACTCTTTCAAATTTCTTGCAGAATCTTGGGGCCTGTCTGATGGATTTTGTGGACTTACTTGGCCAGAATCTCTCCAGGTATAGAGAAGTCCATTAGTACTAGGACCACAGTACTAAGAGAAGAGCAGAGACTCTCAGCTTCCAGGGCATCCCAAAACCTCAAACATGAGGAGAGCTGTGGGCTGCTGTGATCTTGCTCTCCATGCACAGGAGGACTAAGGCCCAGAGTTTTGCATTTGCCAGGTGCTCTCTGCACAGTGCTGCCCAGCGACGGCAGAGAGCAAGTCATTTAGATTTGGCAGCACTCTATGTCCCAGACATAAGTTTTGGCACAGACTCCAAAGCCTGAGCCGCTACTATCTTCCTAGACAGCAGCGATGCCGCTCTGTGCCGCTTCTCTCAAGGCTTTCCTTGCTTTGGCCCTCGTGTTCTACATCTTCCCTGGGGACTGTGGCAAGCACAAAGGCAGCTCAGAACGGCTGCTTCACACAAGAACTGTGTCTGCAGGGATGGAGCTCTTGTGAACAGCCTGCAGCTGGTGTGATGCCGTGTTTGGAGTAATCCCCACTCCCAAAGGGCAGCCTGAGCCAAGCTCGTTACCAGCACCAGGAGCATGTTCCCCACTTCCTAAACATTGCATCGGAGCACACAGTGTCAGAACCATTTGGAAACGCACCGGAGCTGCCTCTGCACTTGTGTGTCAGAGGAGAGGCACACGTCCCGTCTGGAAGCGAGGAGAAAGGCCATCTGCCTTTCATTGCCGACTGGTGACGGTCGCAGGCTCTCCATGTCGCTTTGGCTGCTGCACGCTGAGCTGTGCCCAGCCCCGCAGCGTGCTCCAGAGCCACCTCCTGGCTGAAAGGATAACAGACCTGGAGAAGAGCAGGGGAAGTGAAACAACAGCCCTCGCAAAAACCCCAGGCCAACCCTCCAGTCCCTGTGGTTCGACTTACAGCTGTGATACTCCTCCACATCAGGTTTCAGCATCACGTCGCTCCAGAGAGTGACGCTACCCTGCTCTCGTTCCTAACCGTGGCCCCAAATCCAGGACAGCTCCAGAGATGTTGCTGTTGCAGGCAGTTTGCCTGCAGCGCTGCCAGCCTTGCCCTCCTGGCTCAGTGCAGTCCTGTCTGGAGCTCGCTCCTGACCTACATCCAGTTCCCCAGTCACAGACAGGCAGCTGGACCCAGATGCTGCAGTGTGTGCCCAGCACACCATGAAGAGGCAGGGAAGGTGCCTGGCACCAGGCAGAGTGCAACCCCAAGACAGAAGCTGACCTTCTGCACCCAGGCATGCAAAGGCTGTCTCTCTCCTTTCCCCACCACTTTCCCCCTGGTCTCCCACTTGCGCTTGCCTCGTGGGCAGCAAGACCCACCTCACTCTCCCACCGTGAAATAGTCATCTGGTTCAGCCACTTTGCTTCTGTTTGCACCAGAGCTCTTCTCTCTCTGCAGAGGGTCTGTCATTCCTTCACCACAGCATGCTCAGCTCCAGTTACCCTGGGATGGCCAGAGGGAAGGACAGGAGATGCAGTTTGACAGACCCAAAGAAAGGTCCTGGTCCATCAACACAGAACATGAAACATTTTTCAGTCCACAAGGCCAGAGCCTGTTGTTTCATTAGGCTTCTTTTCCAGCAAGGCTCTGTGAAACACTCAGGCAGTTAAGCTGCCTTGAGGAGAGCAAGATGCAGTTTACAGGTCAAAGTGTCCTTCTCCATCCCTACCCAAGGCAGATGAAGAGATTACCACTGGGGTCCTTCTCTCTGTTGAGCAGGTAATGTCCTTCACACTTGATGCTACTTTGCACAAAGGACACATTATCCAACTTGGCAGATGGACTTGGTAGAGTTAATGGTTGGACTCTATGATCTTGAAGGTCTTTTCCAACCTAAATGATTCTGTGAACTCTAGAAGCACAGGCTGTAGACAGAAAACAACTAAAGCACAGATCTAACTCTAGACCAAGGTTGTAGGCACACACACACAAAAAGGTAAAACATCACTCTGAACCTTTACAAATTTTCTTCCCCACTGCGAAAGTGCTAACAGCAGTAAAACAAAGGGCTGCAGCAACTTAGAGTGATCTCTAGCCTGCATTTCTTTTCTCCCAGCCTTCTTTCTTCCAAGATGTCCCTGCTGTTCCCAGGTCCTCTGGCCCAATACAGAACAATAAACTTAGCACTCTCCACAATCTCCTCTCGTGGGGAGGAGGCAACCACAGCCCTCAAAACATCTGGTGAAAAGGCACAGTGCACAGCTATCATTCCACTGCAGGAAACCCAAGGGCAGCCAGAAATCCATCCACCGCGTACCCTTCAAACAGGTAGGAACGTGCCAGGTGAACAGCACAGCCAAGAGTGACAGTGGAGTCCTTGTGATGTAAAACCCCTTCCCATGTTGCAGCATGTTGACCTGACAACATGCCATCAGAATGTCTAATGATGTATCTGAGAAAGCCCTCTCCCTGTCAGCAAGTGTTGGAACCTGAAGCGAAGCCAGCAGCGAAGAGGAGCAGACAGGAGAGGTAATTACCCACGGGCTCCTCCAAGAGCTGACAGAAAGAAGGCCCCGTGCTGAAGATCCTGGCCTCATTACAGGCGCTCCTGGAGGCTGCAGCTGCTCCTCTCTGTGGTCAGACCTGAGTCACAGAGTTTCGGAGAAGAGAGGAGTGTTCCCACGAGCTCATTAAGGACTGTGGGGTCCATCAGCCATAGCACAACCACAGCTGTGCTGGTGTTTGAAGTTGGAGCCCCAAAGCTGTGCACAAACTTCAGAGGCTGAGCAAAAGGCAGCCATGAAATCGGCTTGCTCACTGCTGGGGTATGTCTAATACAGAAGGTGCTTTCTCCCGAGTCAGTGTGTGGTTTAGAGTCAACAAAGTGGTGGAGCAGACTCTCCCCCTCCTCATTAATGCCAGCAAGACAAAAATCAGTCAGACCCCACATAACAGCTGAAGAGCTTTAGCAGCTCTACCAACTTCTGCAGCTGTGGTACTTCCCAAGGGAAAAGTCTTTTGGCCCCAAAACATTTTCCGCTCCACACAACTCAGTGTCTTCCTGCAGCCACTCCTGCCCCTCAGATTTTGCCTGCGTGTACATGGGTGTTGCAGTTCACAGAGCCTCTCCCTGCGCTGCAGGACAGCCTCTTGCCATGCACTTGGCAAGGAAAGCAACTCACATGGAGACTGGAAGGTCCACAAGGTCAGATAACTTGGCCGGTGGGGCTCAGCCTCTCCTGTGCCTTGAGACTAAAAGCACAGCTTTCAGCTGACAGACAAACCTCTGCTCAAGGACATGAGCCATGGAATGGTCCAGGCTGGAAGGGACCTCCAAAGGTCATGTAGTCCAACCCTCTCTGCAGTCAGCAAGGACATCCTTAACTGGATCAGGTTGTGCAGAGCCCTATTGAGCCTTACCTTGAATATCTCCAGGGCTGGGACATCAACTACCTCCCTGTGTAATCTGTTCTAGTGTTCCACCACCTCATGGTAAAGAACTCTTCCTAACATCCAATCTAAATCTGTTCTTCTCTAGGCAGTCTCAGGGCAGGAGTTGGCCAATTCTGACCTGTTATCACTTCAGCTAGAGGAGGAGCAGGTTCCCAGCTCAGCCTCTGGCCAGAAAATGGCATTTGCCTTAAGGACAGATGCTGCACTATACCAGCTCCTACAGTGCTGACCTCACCATTGAGCCAGCTCTTGTTTGCATCCTGCACACAGCCCACAGATCAAAAAAGCACAAAACACCTCTTTCTTTTCCACCCTTTGCTTCCCACCACCATGCTGATGGCCCAGGCTTGCTCTTTTACAGTTGTGCACTGGGTGTCTTCAACCTGTTTCCAGAGACAACCCTTATGAACCTCAACCCTTCAGTTTTAGCAAGGGAAACATGGTCACACAGCAGCCAGAAGACTTGTAGCAACAGTGATTTGAGCTCTGTCTCAGTCTGTGCATCCATCAGCTCAGGCTGGGGTCTCCTCCATGTATTTCTCTAACAGCCTCTCCTGGCAGTGACCTTTGCCAACCTGCCAGTCCCAGGGGACAGGAAAGCAATTCCAGCTGCCTTCTCCCAAGCTGCTACTGCCCAGCTTCCTAGCCATGCCTCATACAGGGAGGTTAGGACACCCCCATGACGGATTGCTGTCTGAGGTGGGCTGAGCCATCGATCTTGTTTGACAGAGAAATGGCCAGCTGGACATGAGCGGCAGACCCAGGGAGCAGAGGTGATCTCTTCCAGCCATCTCAGCTGCTTCCTAGCCAGGGCCTGGCCCAGGGAAATGAATATCCTCAATAGCAAAGGAGCAGAGGGGGGCACACAAATGGCTAAGTCCTGCATGGGTGTAAAATAAGGCCTGTGCCCAGGGAAAGGGACATGAAGCACCTGAAGCCACTTGGATACCAAAACAGAGGTGCAGTGGTCACAGAGAACTTGCAATACACCATTGCCCTCAGTGACACCTGCTTCTCTGGCTGGTGGCCCAGGCTGAGCCACCATGGAGCAGCAGGCCAGGGGACACAGCACAGCTTTCCTGGCAAAATGCTGCTGCAAGGCTGTCTCTTACCATGAAGCCAGGAGCAAGCACTTCTGCCTCCAAAAGGTCCACTATTAACTGGCAGCTTCCCTTGGGGAAACACAAACCTCCCAAAACCAAAACCTGCAGCAGCAGTTGTCAGCAAGCAAACCTCAGCTGGCAGGGCTGGCACCACCAGGGCAGAGTGAGGCAGGGAAAGATGTGTCAGGCTCTTCAAGTCTTGAGGGAGAAGATGGGAGGGCAATGTTGAAAGGGGAACGTTGGCATATTCTGGGCAGCAAGTTTCACGACACCTAACCATAACAGCAGAGAATTTTGGAAGGGACATAAACCCTTGGGTTTCAAATGACCTTTGAAAGACAGAGAGGAGTGGGAATGAGTCACCCCCACAGCCCCCTGCCCTACAAATGCTTTCCAGCCTCCTCTAACACACTCAGTAATGGAGCTATCGCCAACACCAGGCTGAGTTCAAATGGATCTTGGTGCAACTCCTGTCATCCCTTCATGCCTGAATTATTAACAGCAAATCATTTCTAACAAGTCTTCTTTCTTCCAGTTGAGGGCCATTTTTTGTCTTCTCTCTTATTCCCAGTTCTTTACCTTTTTTTCCATGCAAAGCCACATTAGCCTGGCAGTTTGGGGCCCAAGTGCCAAGGCACAGGTACATACACCAAGCCACACAGCCCTCCCTGCACCTTCCTGCTCTCATCATGTTCAAGTCTCCGACAGATTTTCTACCGAGCTCAAGGGAGCAAGATCAGACCTCAGATGTCTCCAAGGAAGCCTCGTATTTCTCTCCACCACCTGTCCCAGGAGGATCTGTTAACACAAGCAGCTTCTGCTGCCATCCTGGCTGGGGCTGTGCTGGAGGAGCCTTAAAATGGAGCATAAACTGCTGCCTCCTCCTCTGAAAGTACACATCCTCCTGGAGGGATGGGTGGGAAATTTCACACAGGGTTAGTTTTAGTGCTTTGACTATTCTGTGAGCTTTGTGTTCAATTTCCCATCATAAAGTTTTAATGGGAGCTCTTTGAAATTGCCAGATCCTCTGATACCTCTTCAGACAGAAACTGTCTGTCTGTGCAAAACTTGATGAGGTGCATCCTGATGCTATCTGGGGCACTGCCTACAGTTTTTAGCTTAAAAAACAGAAAGCACATCAGATATGCAAGTTCTAGAAACATTTTTAACCACAACGTGTCAACATTTGTCCCACACTTGCAAGCCTGATAGCCCAAATCCTCAGCTGGGGGTTATGTATATTTGATAAAGGAGATTCTGTGCTGTCTACTGCAACAGGGGGCAGGGAACTGAGGACATACAGGGATCAGCTCCGAGTTGCAGTCCAAAACCCACACCTCCACAGATCACCCAGTGCCCTCTCACGAGCTTCTAGAAGTCCAGGTCCTCTTCCCAGAGATCTAAGCACTGCCAGCATGAGCAGAGCCATGGAAGGAGGACTGCAAAGAGGCAGTGGGTGGCTCTCCTTAGCATATCTTCATTTTTCAGTGCCAGATCTGCATACAAAATCTAGCCCCAAACAGTTGGGGGTTTGATATAAGTGGAGGTGAGGAAGGGAACTTCAAAAAGACACCTCCAAAAAGAAAAAAGGCAAGTAAACAAGGAAGTGGGAAACAGGGCAGGGTAAAAAAGAACCAGAAACTTAATTCAGTCAGGGACAAAAGGCAACCTTGGTTTTCCACCACATCAGATGTGGAGAACGCGCCAAAAGCACCCCTCAAGCAGTTATTAATAGGAAAAGTTGAGTTGTAAAACAGAAACAAAATGATCGTTCTGACCCCCTGCACATTGTGTCCTGGATTTGGCTCTTCCTCCTACGTACCACAGAACAGCACACCTGAGCTAGCACACCTGATCCACTCATTTGCCCAGCAGAGGATTCCAGCAGCTAACAGCTGGAAGCTGCTGAGGTGTGCCCCAACAGGCTCGTGCAGCCATTCCGTTGATGGCAGTGCCATGCTCATGAGGGCACAGCTGCAGCACAGCCTCATTCTTAGCCCTTGCACCCACTGGCACATCTGCTTCAGCTGGGGTGAGGAACTTTCTGGTCTCTGCCTCTCTGCTGACCCTGCTTAGCACTGATGCCCCCAGAATTAACCACTCCTCTTCCTGGGCAGCAGATCAGGCTGCATTTCACTGCGTGCCCCTGGACTAGCACTGCCAGGGGGGGATGTCTTCCCAGAGTTTACTGCATTCCAGGAGAAGCTGAGTTTCTCTCTTCTTCTTCCCTCTCTTTACCAGAAAGACTTTATGCAAATCCAGGCTCTTTCTCTGGCTCCCGCTGTGCTGCAGAGGGTTGGTGGAGGGGAGAAGAGGGGAAGGGATGGGAAGGAGGGGGGAAGAGGATGGAGCCTTGCTTGCTATCAGCTGCTCAGAAGAGCAGAGCAGAGACAAGATTGATGATGCTCTCTGGATATAAGATCTCCTCCTTGTGAAGGGCTGCTTATGAGGCCTGATAGACTTGTCATCTCTTAATAAACATCGCTGATATGTCGGCGAGGAGAAAGCAGGAGTGAGGGGAGGACACGCAGAGAGGCAGCTGACGATTCATTTAGAGCCACGCTGCTCTCCCCCCTTGGCCCTCACACACAGCTCAGGGGGCTTCTTTCCAGGGGGGAACCCCCCCAGCCCAGCCTCACCAGTACCTGCCATCTCAGCAGAGCCCAGGGAGAGGTGGAAGCCAGCACCTGGGCATTTCCCCACAGGCCTGGGCCCACCAGCCCTTCACCTGCGCATGCTCAAACCTCAGATCCAGTAGGATTTTTCAAACGACTTACACAGTAGCTGTGGGAGCAGATCCCAGTGGGAACAGAGTGTGAGGCGAGCATTTCGTCAGCACTTTGCAGGGCCCAAAGCTGTTTCGTTGTCACAGAACCACAGAATGTTAGAGGTTGGAAGGGGCCTCCAGAAATCAAGTCCAAACCCCCTGCCAAGAGCAGGACTGCGGATGTTCAAAGTCTCCAGAGGAGACTATCATGGTGCTCCTTCAAAAATTGCTCTCCAGGTAGTTCTGCTCTTGCCTCCCTGGCTGCAAAGCAGAGGGACTTGCCTGTGATCTCTTGCTCTTGTTTCATCTCTGTAAAGCAGCAAGGGAAGCTTTAACGCCTAGGGGAAGCAGTTGCCCTGCGGTTCCAACAATGACAGTCACAGGTAGCAAATGTGATGTTACCACCAGGAGCTTGCTTGGGTACAAACCACCTGCTTAGGGTTACCCCCTTCTACCTAAAAGCATGCAGATTTTGTGTGACTGCAGCCACCTTTTCCAAGCATATCTGGCTGGGTTTGCATTCAATCAAGCTATGGATGGTTAAAAATCCTCCAGAGCATTAGCAGGTGCTTAGTGGTGCTGCATAAGTGCAGAGCTAAGGAATAACGGTGCTGTAAGCACAGCTAACATAAGTGTTCATAGCTCCCCGTGGGGCTCAGAATGACTGCGAACCAGCCTCTGCACCCCGGGCTTACATATGCAAAGAGAAGCTCCTACAGAGCCCACAAAGGCAGCAGTCTGGCTGGAAGGCAGGTCTTCTGCATGTCGTGGCTGCTCCCTTGTGAGGCTCAGACATGCCCACAGTTACAGGGACAAGTCCAGCAGTGTGGGAGGACAGCAGGCTCTTCTACATGTTAGGGCCAGCCCAGGGCACAAGGATAATGAGGCAGCTCTGCTCTCACAGGCAGCCCAGCTGGGCAGGCTCCTTCTGCTAATGCTTTTGTCCCTCTCCAAGATTTCTTCCCCTGCCTATCTCCCTTCTTGCACCGTCCTGCTCAAAGCCTGCCCCAGGATGCTGCTGCGTTACCGTGCAGTACCCTTCACCGAGCGCGTTAAAGAGAGCCTGCCCAGCAGGGTAATGCGCTGCCCAGGCCACATCTGCAGCGCTGTGCCCGGTTCAAGAGGGACAGGAAACTACAGGAGAGACTCCAACAGAGGGTTACCTTGGTGACTAAGGGGCGGGAACACCTCTCTTATGAGGAAAGGAGGGGGGCATTTAGCCTGGAGAAGACTGAGAGGAGATCTTACTGTTTACAAATAGCTGAAGAGTGGGGGCCAGGAGGGCAGGGACAGTCCTCTTCAGCAGTGCCCAGAGATAGGACGAGGGACGGTGGACACAAACTGGGACACAGGAAGTTCTGTCTCAACATGAGGAAAAACTTCTTTGCTGTGAAGTTGCTGGAGCACTGGAGCAGGCTGCCCAGAGCCTTTGTGGAGTCTTTTACAAGACCTATCTGGCTGTGTTCCTGCGTGACCTGCCCTAGGTGATGCTGCTGTGGCAGGGAGGTTGGGCCTGATGATCTCTTGAGGTCCCTTCCAACCCCTACCATTCTGCCATCCTACACTATTTCTCTGTAAGATTACACCATGCAGTGGTTTTCCCTGCCTTACAGCAAATTCCACCATCACTTTATTCCAATTCAGCTTTATCAACAAGCCTTAAGACAAACTCATTGAGTTACAAGGACTCATTACATCCACAGAACCAATACCTAGGGCCAGGAGCATGATCAGAGGGCTGGAGCACCTCTCCTGTGGAGACACTGAGGGAGTTGGAGCTGTTCAGTCTGAAGAGGGTAAGGCTCCCAGGAGACCTTATCGTGGCCTTCCAGTATCTGAAGGGGGCCTACAGGAAAGCTGGGGAGGGACTTTTTAGAGTGTCAGGTAGGGATAGGACTGGGGGGAATGGAGCAAAGCTGGAGGTGGGGAGATTTGGTTTGGATGCTAGAAAGAAGTTCTTCACCATGAGGGTGGTGAGACACTGAAACAGGTTGCCCAGGGTGGTGGTAGAAGCTCTGGAGGTTTTTAAGGCCAGACTGGATGTAGCTCTGAGCAGGCTGACCTAGTGGGAGGTGTCCCTGCCCATGGCAGAGAGGTTGAAACTGGATGATCTTTGAGGTCCCTTTCAGCCCTGACAATTCTGTGATGCTGTAACACTCAGACTCTTGGCAAACTAAGTCCTGTCAGGGTTTGGTTTAATTCTGGGGAGAAGACACCATATTTTCAGCACAGTGTCTATGTTTTCAGGAACCCAACATCATGCCAAACTCCTTCCAGAAAGTGACTAGAGGAACAACTCTCCGGGGCTAGATCACCCAGCACCTGTGCTGAATGAGCACAGGACTGCTTTTATACTAAATGACTACCTGGATAAAGGACAAATAAGTTTCTCCCTCTTTTGTGCATGACCTTTTCACCACATCACCCAAGAGAGAGATGCGAGGCCTCTCTCCTCCCTGAAGTTCATGACCCGCAATGACTAAGTTCATCAAGACTGGAGCCCACAGCCCAGAGCAGACCTGGATGTCCTCAGTTTGATTAGAAGGGAAACCAACCCCAACTCTGAGAGCTGAAAGCACAGCCCTGCCATTCCCTGCCCTCAGCAGCACAAGCCAGTATCCCCAGTGCCACCTTCTCCATCAAATGGTCACTTCAACACTTGAAACCTTCCACCTCCACCCACAGAAGACTCGGAGAGATTTTTGGCAGGCTTCAGTTAGAAGGTTGGTGCTCAGGCATCAAATCAGCACTGGGATTGTGCTCACTAACCAGCATGCCTGCTGCTCTGTGCCTGCCTTGAGCTCCTCAGCTCTGCAGGAACACCAGACAATGTTCAGCTCATCTGAAAGCAACTTCCCTGGCTCACAAGATTTTCTTAGGTAGCCAACACCCCACACCTCAGCACACAGTGTGACCCTCTAGATTACCTCTTAGTAGAAACCAGCTGGCTTTGAAGCTATTCCATGCTCACAAATGTCTGAGCCCTCCTATTCACAGAATTAACCAGGTCAGAAAAGACCTTTGAGATCATCAAGTCCAACCTGCCACCTAACACCATCTAATCAACCAAACTATGGCACCAAGTGCCGCATCCAGTCTCTTTTTAAACACTTCCAGGGATGGTTACCTCCCTGGGCAGCCCATTCCAATGCCAATCACTCTCTCTGTGAAGAATTTGAGACTGTGTCCCCTCATTCTGTCACTGGTTGCCCAGGAGAGGAGCCCAATCCCACCTGGCTACAACCTCCTTTCAGGTAGTTTAGAGAGCAATAAAGTCTCCCTGAGCCTTCTCTTCTCCAGGCTAAATAACCCCAGCTCCCTCAGCTGCCCCTCATGGGGCTGTGTTCCAGACCCCTCACCAGCCTTGCTGCCCTAGCACCTCAGCTCAGATCCACGGAGCAGCAGCTTCTCAGCACTTCCAGAAGTCAGGTGTCTGATATTCCCAAACCCTCATGGTTTCTTTGACTTGGAAACAAAACCAAACAACTCCTGACAGTATTCCAATTTTCAGCTGCTGGGGGCAAGGTATCACAGAATCACAGAACCTTAGAGGCTAGAGGGCACCTCCAGAGATCATCCATTCCTACCCCCTGCCAAGGCAGCATCACCCAGGGTAGTTCACATGGGAATGCATCCAGGTGGGTTTGGAAAGTCTCCAGAGAAGGAGACTCCACAACTTCTCTGGGCAGCCTGCTCCAGGGCTCTGTCATCCTCACTCTAAAGAAATTTCTCCTCATGTTGAGCCAAAACCTTCTCTGTTCCAGTTTGTAGCTGTTGCTGCTTGTCTTACTGCTGCTGACCACCAAAAAGTGCTTGGCCCCAGCCACTTGACCCCCACCCCTCAAGTATTTGTACACATTGATCAGATCTCCTCTGAGTCTTCTTTTCTCCAGACTGAACAGCCTCAGGGCTCTCAGTCTCTCCTCCTAGGGGAGATGCTCAGGTCCCCCAGTCAGATGAGTATCATCAAAACTGTGCTAAATGAAAATTCCAAGTTGCTAACCTGTGAAGTCCTTGAAGGCAGCAAGCAAACAAATGGAAAGAGTCTCAAATGGATTCTTCCTTAAAGTTCGACCCCCCCACAGCCCTTCTCCTCACCTTAGAACTTTGAGTCATGGCTCAGAGCACAGCTGCAGCATCAGTTTCATGTACACATTTGCTTGTTAGGAGCATTGTTTCATTGCACTGGGCAGAGGATTTTTAGAGCCAAATCCTCACCCCAAAGGAGAAGGAAAAAAAAAAAAGCAGAAGGCCTTTTTAAACTTCTTTCCCCACGTTTTCTCTGCAGAAGAAGAGACAACACTAAAAGCAGAGAAGAGGTTTTCACAAACAACAACAACAAAAATATAATAAAAAGCTTTTCTGAGACAATTGGCAATAAAGAACCAATTAACTACCTCACCCAGGAAACTGAATTGCTCATCGTTAAAAAAGGAGCCAGAATAACCCATCTCAACTTTCTAACCACAAAGGGGAATTAAGGTGCAGCAGATAGAGCTTGTCCTCAGCACTTAGCCTGGTGGTCATAACGAGGATGCCTAAGTGGCTAAGGAGGTTGTTTTGGTCCGAGGGTCGCCACAGCAAAAGACAGATAGACCATAACTAGAACACATGAAGCTGTTTTCACACCAGACTTTACAAGTTGTGTTCCAATGCAAACAGAGGCATGGAAGGGGGAGGAGGGGTAAAGACAGACAAACTTGGCTGTGCCATCTAGAAATTCTTCACGTCAGTGGAAAATAAACCAGACAGCAAAAGCACCACGAGAAACAACAGGATTCATGAGTGGTGAAGAGACCAAGGGGGAGTACAGAACCCGTATGTGGGGAGAGCTTTCATAGTTTTTGGAGGTAATTCGAACATTACCAAGCTAGGAAAGAAAACAATCAAAGGGAGGGGAAAATATTCACACTCAGGAACAGCCTTACACTGTTTAATGCCCTTTCAGTGACATCTCTGACCCCCCGAGTTCTGTGCAAGGAGCAAGCAAGGACATTTCCTTCCAGCAGCACTGCTGCTGTCTCAAGTGGCTTGTTTTGGGCAGCAGGATGAGGCACAACTGGAGGACCACAGGGCATGAGAGAGGGGGGGAAAGAGGAAATTAAAAAAGTTGACTGCTGGAAGTGAAAGAGAGACTTAGAGGCCTAAGGACAGCCAGGGGGGTGTCGTGTGACAGGAGTCCGCACTGTGCCCAGGTGGCCAAGAAGGTCAGTGGCATCCTGGCTTCTATTAAGAACACTGTGTCCAGGCAGGTGCTGCTCCCCCTGTGCTCAGCACTGGTGAGGCCACACCTCCAGTACTGTGTTCAGTTCTGGGCCCCCCACTATAGGAAGGACATTGAGGGGCTAGAGCATGTCCAGAGAAGGCAAACAAGGCTCATGGATGGCCTGCAGCACCTGGCCTAGGAGGAGCATCTGAGGGAGCTTGGGGTGTTCAGCCTGGAGAAGGGGAAGCTGAGGGGAGACCTCATTGCTCCCTACAACTGCCTGAACGGAGGTTGGAGCAAAGAGGGGGCCAGCAGCAGGCCTAGAGCAAGTGGTTTCAAGATGTGCCAGGGCAGGTGGAGGCTGCATGTTAGGAGATCTTTCTTCACTGGAAGAAGAAACAAACACTGGAATGGTCTGCCCAGGGCAGTGGTGGAGTCTCCACTCCAAGGGTGCTCAAGCAGTGTGTAGACCTGATGCTTAGGAACATGATCAGTGCTGGGTCAAGGGTTGGACTGGACGAGCTTGGAAGTTTCTTCCAGCCAGATATAGTCTGAGGTTCTCTAACACATCCCTACTTGAACAGCAAAACTCATCAGAAATACAGGACTGGAGGCCTTTGAAAGCTCTGCCTAGAGCATGCAGCATCCAAGATTAAACCCCAGCAGTCCCTGTCCATAACTCAGCACCGTTTGGCAGGGAGCATCCTGCAACTGGAAACGCAGAGACAAACGGAAGGTGTCAAGTTAGCAATTTCCTACCTCCACAGTGAGCAGCATGGAAAATATGTGAGCCTGTATTTCATCCTCCAAATCATATTAACACTCAGATCTCAAGGAGGAGATAATACAAGGGTAACTAAAGCTGTCCTAGGCAATATTTTGAAGCACAGGGATAGAAATATAATCCGAGCAGTGGTTTAGAATATATATTAAAATACCAGGTGGAGGGTGGAAGAAAGCTGTGAACTTGAACGACGACATCTGACCAAGTATTCCACTACCCAGGGAAACGTCCAGCCTGCTGGAAGATCATGTCTCATTTGCTTTCACA
Organism: Tricholaema leucomelas; assembly: GCA_013400475.1. NCBI lineage: Eukaryota > Metazoa > Chordata > Aves > Piciformes > Lybiidae > Tricholaema lacrymosa > Tricholaema leucomelas. The sequence goes on from WAAF01000418.1 coordinate 460,571, forward strand.
TAAACCTCCATTACCTCCGTTTTGGGGTGTCTGGGGTTTTTTAAACCTAGCAAGACATTATCCCTCCAAAGACCCTCTGACAAAGATTTAATGCTGCCATTTTGTATCCGCATCTCCTCCATCACCTCACCGAAAACCTCTGCCCCCTCCCCTGCTGACGCAGTGCAATTCTCCAGATCTGCACTTTTAACAGAAAAGGAATCTGATTTCGACTCAGACTCCAGCTGGGTAGAGCTGCAAAGATATTGTCATGTGAAAGATGAGGTGCTAACTTAGACAAAGAATTGTTCCTCTGCCAGCTTAACAGCCTCTGAAGCAGCAACTGCCACCAAGGCATCACCAGGTACCCGTACTGCTATCTGTAATAACGGCACTGCAACAGAAGATGGAAGCGCTGCGAGCTCCCGGTGCTGCTCAGTGCTCTGCACGGAGCTCGGTAACCCCCACACGCACCTCGGGGCTCGGGCAGGTTGTCTTCAGTCACACATAGTGGCAGTCAGCATAGAGCTTCCTATGGGATGCTGGGGATGAGATGCAGTGGAAGGGCCAAATGCAAGGTCTGCACCTAGGCTGGGCAATCCCAAGCACTGATATAACTGAGTGGTGACTGGCTTGAGAGCAGTCCTGGGGAGGGGGACTTGCGGGTGCTGGTGGATGAGAAGCTCAGCATGAGCCAGCAGTGTGCACTTGCAGTCCAGAGAGCCAATTGTAGCATTGTATTTTGGGCTACACCAGGGGAAGTGCAGGCAGCAAGTTAGTGGAAGTGGTTCTCCTCTCTGCTCCACACTGGTGAGACCCCACCTGAAGTACTGCATCCAGTTCTGGGGCACCTGTTAACAAGAAGGATCTGAACATGCTGGAAAGTGTCCAGAGAAGGGCCTTGAGGCTGATCAGAGGGCTGGAACACCTCTGCTACGGAGACAGACAGAGAGTTGGGGTTCAGTCTGGAGAGAAGGCAGCTCTGAGGAGACCTTATTGTAGCCTCCCAGTATCTGAAGGGGGCCTGCAGGACAGCTGGTGAGGGACTTTTTAGGATGCCAGGTAGTGATAGGACTGGGGGGAATGGAGCAAAACTAGAAGTGGGTAAATTCAGATAAGATGTTAGGAAGAAGTTCTTCACCGTGGTGAGAGGCTGGAACAGATTTCCCAGGGAGGTGGTGGAAGCCTCATCCCTGGAGACATTCAAGATCAGACTTGATGAGGCCCTGGGCAGCCTGATCTAGCTGAAGATGTTGGTTGGGCAAGATGACCTTTGAGGATCCTTTCCAGCCCAATGCATTTTGTGAATCTTCAAGAACCAGCAGACGTGACCATCACTCTGAAGACTTAGTGCTACATAGCAGAGACCAAGGCCAACACAGCAGACCACGCAATTAACACTGGCACAGCTGGGATCCACTCACTTCCTTCTGAGGTTCCCCACTGAACGAAGTCTTCTTCTGACAGAGACAGCAGGGACATGCCTCGGCATGGCATATGGACAGACTTGCAGAGCAACCAACTGTGCCGTGCCCTGTAGCACACAGTAGGTCAGCAGCAGGCAAGAGCTATTTCCAACTGTGGGAAGATAAGGAAATAAGACAGCTTGGTTAGGTGGTACAAGAGAACCACAATGTCCATCTGCCCTGGACACAGCAAATATAGGCAGGCAGGCAGGCAGCCACCAGCTCAGCCACTGCAAACACATCAACGTTATCCTAATGTCACTAAGTTTGGAAGCAAGTCCTTCCTCCCACCTGGTGGAGACACAAACCTAAGTCCTGGGAAAGACAAACCCAGCAGCCCAAGCAGAAAGCCAAGCTGTGCCCCAGCCCAGGGAGCTGCTTTGCTGAACTGAGGAACAAGTCATGCACCAGACACAGCACGCTGGAGCTCAGCCACACACCCCGGCACAGCTGTGCCAGCTGAGGCTGAGGAACCGCAGAGCTCACACTGACAACCTTTTGCACCACTGCGGCTCTGGGGAACAGGAGAGCAGCATTTTCAAGAAATGCAAGAGTAAGGCCAAATCATGCAGAGCTGGCACTGGTTTGGTGGCCAGTTACCCACCTTGCCTCATGTCCGAGAGCGCAGAAAGCATCCAGCTGAAGGCACACTATTTTTTCCTGATGAACCATGCAATTAGAGCATTGCTACTGACTTGGACAATGCCAGCACGTACACAAGTGTAGCAGAATGACTTTTACCTAGAGACTTATGCAGGGAAGTTTAGCTTCCCGAAGTTAACTCTAGAAGCCGAGACCATAGAGCTGATTTGTGTGCTTCAGGCTCCTGCCTGATGAAATGTAGGAGAGACTTTGTGCAACAAGGAAGAGTTAGAAGGGATGATGAATAGATAATGGGGTATGAGGGTTCCGAGGAGGTCACCTGCACCATCTCCTTGCCCTAAAACAGGAGCCATAAACCATCTCCACGCACGCTTTTATATTTGTGGAGCGCCCGGCACAAAAGAGCCCCGTGCTGATGGACAGCCTGATGATTTAAGAGTTAAATAACAGGTAGGTGCTATTTATGTGGAAATGATTCCTGTTGGGACAGAGAGACGAAAGCAACATTTTCTCCTGTGCCTCTGCCCGCCTCACCTGCACTCTCACTGCTCATCCATCTCCCAGGATTGCCCAGAACATCGCACATGTAGGAGCATTTTCAAACAGCTCACATTTCCTGTGAAAAGCCAACCTGTGCAGTAACAGCTCAGCCTGCTCCTCCCGCCCCCTGCCACGCTCTCCCTCGGGGCCGAGAGGGGAGGAGATTCAGCCTGCGCTGGAAAGCAGCTTTATGTACATTAAAACATCGCCGCTTGTGAGTCTGATGCCAGCACAACCTACAAGCCAGAAACAGCGGCCGGGTCCCAGCGGGATGGAGAGGGACAAACGCCCAGTCCCTCAGGCGGGCTCGAGGTGCGCAGGTGCAGGCAGTCCTGCGCCAACAGAACCTGCGCCAGGGAAGATGGAGAACAACAGCGTTCTGGGTCATCTGCTTTATGTAATGTCCTTGTGTACCTGGACAACCAACCTCCAGCTCAGAGATTAAAAGAAAAGCATTTTGCTGGGATGGGAAAGTCACAATCCTACATCTATCCTTACCCAAAACATTGCAAGAACTTTATGAAGCATTTGGTGACATCAAGGGCCTCTGCAGGATACATGGGCAGGAAATAAAGAAATTCTTCTCTGCAACCAGCCACCACTTCATACTGACAAATAAAGACCCAAACGAATGTTTAGATATTCTTTCCCATATTCTGCACAACAAATATTTCAAACAAAAGCATTTTTTCCCTGTCTACCAGGCTGCAGGATTCCTGGCTCTGCTACAGTCACCTCCTACAACTCGGCCAAAACCTTCCACCCCAGATGTGCAAAGACTTAGACGCTTCCAAAGGTGTGTAAAGAAGAGGAGGAACCAGTTAATTCCATGTCTTTAAAAGCACTTTGGTGTCTTGTAGCATTAAAAGATGAAGACAGGAGTGCAGCCCATCCCTCCTGCAGCTGTGTTTAGAGAGGACAGTGAGTCATCACAGAGAGCAGACCATCAATGGGGCCGCTGGCAGTGGGAAGGAGACAAGAAACACGAGGATAAGGCTCATGTTTGCACGGATATGCAAAGCACCAGGTGCGTAGTCCTCCCGAGTTCATAGCATCAGCCACCAGAAAAGGTAGAGCGCAGACAGTGGAGGGAGAAAGGTTGCTCAAGGCAGCAAGATGAGCCGTGGCACCCAGGACACAAGGTGTGGGTCACAGCTTCTTCCCTCAAGAGCCACAATGGGGTAAAAGCCAGCAAAGTTATTGTCTGTGGCCAATGAGGAAGGCTGCTTCAGGAGCTCACTGGTCACCTCCGGCCACCCTCGAGACACAGCTTTTGGAGGGCAACGCAAAGCAAGGCCAAAGTTTACCCCCTTCCCTCTTTCTTTTCAGTCTGTATGGTCCCCCAGGAAGGCACTAGCAGAGCAGCAGCTGTCTTCAGCTCTGTGACAGGAGACAGACCAGGACTGCCAAGCACTGTCACCCATCGCAGTTCTTCACACTCCGAGCTGTTGAGATTTTTCAGATCCCCACAGCTCCAGGAGCACCAGCCAGGCCCGGAGAGGGATGTGTTGTGCGACCGTATCACCTTGTAGGAAGCCGTCACCCTGCTTTGCCCCAGGAAACCCGGAGGGGACAGAGCTCCTTCAACACCACAAGCAACTGAGCCAGAGCAAGCAGCCAGAATTCAGGCAGAAAGCAGCCAAAAGAGCCCCAGGAGTCAAACCCAAGAGTTACTAACTCCAGATACCAGCTGCCTCTCGGTGCCATCACAGCAGCGAACGGGTTTGCATTTTCCCGGCAAGACGAGAGTCTTTGAGGAGCCAAGCGGCAAGTGCGAAGTCCTGCCCCGAGCAGAAGCCCCCCCTCGGGTGGCTTTCCGTGCCCGCGCCGGTCCTCCCGGAGGCGCAGGTGCGTGCGGGCAGAGGCGCGCTCACCGCCGCGGCTGGGGGTGCCGTTGTGGCGGCCCCCGGCTCCGAGCCCGTCAGAAACGCACCGGATGCGGGAGGGCCGTGCACGGCAGCGCTCCTGCAAAGCGGCAGCTCGCTGCAGCGGCGAGAGCCCAATTCCCATTTAAATAAAACGCCAAAAGGCAGTCAGCGAAAGTGACATTTATGGTGTTACTACAAATGCATTCAGTGGGAAGCTGAGTAGCGGGAGCAGGCTGGGGGGGGAAACAAGCTGTAGTGAAAACTGCCATCTGTATATTGTGCCCCATTTTTAATATTCTGTATTCTCATAAAAAGTGTTGTTTCTGTCACTATTCAATCTCCCAAACTCACACGGAACACTGTTAAAAGTCAGCAGTGTGTGAAATGGTATTTTAAAATAAATGAAACCCGCTCGCAGAGCTGCGGAGGAATATTGCAGTGCCAGGGCGCTGACAGACAGGCATTGAAAAGTAACAACCGTTATCATCTTAGAGCAAAGCGGATTAAATAAAACCCACAGCCAGTGGTGCATTACCAAGGCTGATATTGACACAGCTGCCGCCGCGGTTATTTTTCATTGTCTCATCAAGACAAAGCATCATGGGATATCAATCTTCCCTCTGTCAGGCCCTGCCGGCTGTAAAGTTTTTCGTTTACATTTTCATTATATCCCTTTTATCTCAGCTGCCAGCAAAAAAATTATATATATATATATATATATATATGTACACACACCATACACACACACACTCACCATACACACACCCACCCCCCATATATACACACCCACCATATATACACACCCACCATATATACACACCCCCACACACCCACCATATATACACACACCCCACACACCATATATACACACACCCCCCACACACACACCATTTATACACACCCACACACCATATATACACACACCCCATACACACACACACACCATATATACACACACACCCCCCCCACACACACACACCATATATACACACACACACCCCCCCACACACACCATATATACACACACCCCCACACACACACACACCATTTATGCACACCCACACACCATATATACACACACCCCATACACACACACCATTTATACACACACACCATTTATACACACCCACACACCATATATACACACACCCCATACACACCCACACACCATATATACACACACACACCATTTATACACACCCACACCCCATATATACACACACCCCATATACACACACACCCCATATATACACACACCCCATATATACACACACACACACCCCATATACATATATATGTACACACACCCATATGCAGACCTGCAAGCGTGCATGCATGCAGATACTTTCAGGAACACTGGGACTGGGTGACCTTCACTGCATTGCCAAGCCACAGCCCCTGGCCATGACAATCCATGTTCTCCCAAGCCACTCCCTACTTGTCCACATTACAGATAGCAGCAGGTAGAATCACAGAATCAACCAGGTTGGAAGACACCTCTAAGATCATCCAGTCCAACCTATCACCCAGCCCTATCCAGTCATAGAATCATAGAATCATCCAGGTTGGAAGAGACCCCCAAGATCATCCAGTCCAACCTATTACCCAGCCCTGTCCAGTCATAGAATCAAGCAGCTTGGAAGATACCTCCGAGATCATCCAATCCAACCTAGCAACCAGCCCTATCCAATCAAGTAGACTATGGCACTAGATGATGCAATTCAGCACCTGAAGGGGACCTACAAGGAAGCTAGGGAGGGACAGCTTACAAGAGCACCTAGCAACAGCACAAGAGTCAATGGCATCGAACTGAAACAGGTAGATTTAGGCTGCACGTTAGGAGGAAGTTCTTTATAATGAGGATACTAAAATGCTGGAACAGGTTTCCCAGAGATGTGATGGAGGCCTCATTCTTGGAGACACTCAATGTCAAACTTGACGGGGCTCTGAGCAGCCTGATCTGGTTAAAGAGGTCCTTGCTCACTGGGGGTGGGGCATTGGACAAGATGCACCAGGGGAGGTTTAGGCTGGATGTCAGGGAAAAGTCCTTTGCAGAAAGAATGCTCAGCCATTGGAATGGGCTGCCCAGGTCAGTGGTGGAGTCACTGTCCCTGGAAGTATTGAAAAAGAGACTGCATGTGGCACTTGGTGCTATGGCTTAGTTCATTGGATGGTGATAGGCAACAGCTTGGACTTGATCTCGAAGGTCTTTTCCAACCTGATTAATTCTGTCATTCTGTGATCCTTGAGAGTCCCTTCTAAACCTTTGCTTATATGGGCTGCAAGGACTGGGCTAGGTCCCCTCTAGGTGAGGACTGGCTTAGTGGCAAGCTGGTATGATCCCTCCAGAGCTTTATAGCCAAGAAGTTTAATTCTCCCAGCTGGCAGTGCCCTCCAAGCATGCCCCTTCCTGTAACCAGCTTTCACAGACAGCAGTACAGACTCAGCTGGTATATCTCTCTCAGTTTGGTGCACAGAGAGGATGGAAACAAAGCAGAACTCACAATTCTCCATGGAGGACACTGGCTGTCTCATCAACACTAGTAGGTGTTACATCTCTTCCTTTGTAGCTCTGCAGGTTGGTCTCTGCAGCCCAGCATTTCACACATTTCTGTCCTTGATACATCTTTAACTTTTCCAGCACTGCCTCTGATTTTAGGATGCTTACAGGTGAGCATTGCTAGGGCAGAAACCTCTCTCGAGCGTGCCCAGAGCCTCAAGGGGCTCAAACACAACCTCAGCACCTCAGCCTGTGCTCTCACTCCCACTAACGACTCTGCCGTTTCAAGAGGTGAGACAGAGCCAGCTGTTTGCAGCTGGCCACAGAACTCCCAGGAGCAGCAAGGACTGCAGCAGAAAGAAAGGATTCCTTCCCTTAACCCTATGAGAGCCTCACTTTCCAAACCTGTTGCAAATACCTGCTATGGCTGCTCTTTCGGGATTATTAAGTGCATCCTCACTTCCAACATCTCTGGAACTTTGTGAGCCTCGTCAGAGGCAGCTCTGCACTGCCTGTTACAGCACTTCAGTCCTTTAAAAGCAGGAACTCTGGGAAACGTAGTTCCCATGGAGAAACAGAGCTAAAGCAGCCACAGCAGACTGGTGGTGCCCTGGGAGAGCTACACAGGGACAGTAAGAAGAGTGAAGCAAGACTCCTTGGAAAAGAGCTGCCAAAGAGCAAGTGTCTAAACCATCAGACACCAAACCCCCCTGGCTCCTGGTGGCCCCTCTGATGAGCTGTCTGGCTCAGGCCAGGTAACTGTCCCAATCCTGCACAATGCTGGCCACGCACAGCCTTACACCAGTCCACACAGGCTCTATTTGTAGCCCATCCTGATGAGCAGCAGGAGTCAAACGCTGATTACATCTTTCCTGAGCCCAGGAAAGGCTCTTTGCAGTGCCCCAGGGTGTTTTCCCATCCAAGTGGGTGCTACTTCCAGTACGCACATCAGCTTCACTGGCACTTATCCTGATGAGATCAAGCCTTTGGTGCCGCTCCACAGCCCAGCTGCCCCAGGAGCACAACTGACCAGCTCCAACACACAGCATTTCAGATACTCCATCATCTCCCTGTGCTCCAGGCTGACCTTGTGGCTCTTTCAGAGAAGCAAGAGCAGATGTTCCCCACGGGGCAGGTGCTCCCTAAACACTTCAATTGCTTTACACTGCATTGATCCTCCTTTGCCCTGCCTCAATTTTCCCATCATTGCAGGCATTCCACACTCCCCTTCTGCAGCATCTCCTAGGCTGTCTACACCCCGCCATTCCTCCACCGTAAACCCCAATCCCCCTACCAGAAACTTCCATTCCACTGAAGTGTCTATAACCCTGGGATGTGTATCCTCTATAAAATCATAGAATTGTTTTGGTTGGAAAAGACCTCTAAGATTGAGTCCAACCATTAACCTAGCACTACCATGGCCATTAAACCTTGGGCCATACCTACGTGGCTTTTGAACACCTGCAGGGATGGTGACTCCACCATCTTTCTGGCCAGCCTGTTCCAATGCCTGACCATCCTTTCAGAGAAGAAATTTTTCCTAAGACCCAACCTAAACCTCCCCCAGTGCAATTTCAGGCCATAATTATCCTGCTCCAAGGGGCATTCCCCCTCCACCCTCAAAAGTGTTCTCTTACTCCAGACAACTGCTCGTCTTCCCAAGGTGTTTCCACGTAAAGATCTTTCACCCCTGCAAAAGGCAAGTTCCTGGGAAGCCACGGTAGTTCAGTGATGCTCCAGCCCTCAGCTCATCTCTCTGAGATTGTCTTTGTTCATACTTACACCCAGGCAGAATTTAACCCCTAGGGCCCTGCCCCACCAGCCTGCAGTCCCAGACCACCAGCAGTCACACCTTCTCCTCAGCGTTCAGCATAGCAAAGGGTTACACCAGCTCTTCCAGCAGCACTCCCCCTCTCTCTCCCTCTCTGCAAGCAGCAGCAATTGCCATTCTGCATCCTTAATAGCAGCGTAATCAAAAGTTATGATGCATTTTTCAGTAATCACAAGAAATGATCCCCACTTAGCATTAAGTAAAGCAAATTTGCCACTGGAAGGATGAAAAAAAAAAAAAAAAAGGAAAGAAAAAGGAAGAAAAAGAAGAAGTCAAAAGCATTTCAATTTTCATTTGAAACGAGTGAGTCAGAGTCAATTTGGTAAAGCAGTTAACAGCAGCTGTGCTCCCCTTCCCAGCCCCTTAACAGGTACAATTTGCTTTTAACAAACAGCCTCACAGAGGTCTCTGGCACTGTGTTAATGCAGTGGCATTCAACCCCTCTTGCTGTTGTGTATTTAAATTGGGTAATAGAGTCAGGTGGAGGAGATCCACCATGAATCTTAAGAAGTGCAATTTGACAGCTTTTGGTTTTAATTGTTTTTTAAGGGGGGGAGAGCCTTTATAAAAATAAATAGTCTGAGAGCAGGTTTTGATGGCTTATTCCAAAACACCATATTAAAAGCAACACAAGGCCTAGAAAGCTCCAGAATGGTGGCAAGACCCCAGCAAGCTTGAGGCCACGAGCAAGCAGGGCCCTTCTGCAAAGAGCTCTGCAAAACAAGGAAAGACATTTGACAGCCAAAGCACACTCAGCCTGGCTGCGCTTTGGATGCTTCACCCCACACCAAAAGTGATCAGGGCAAAAGCAGCAGCAGCAACAGCCCTGAACAGACTGAGGTTGCTCCAACTCCTCAGGGCATCCCACATCACAGAATGTCAGGGGCTGGAAGGGACCTCAAAGCTCATCCAGTCCAACCCCCCTGCCAGAGCAGGATCATCTGTATCAGATCACACTGGAATATCTCCAGAGAGGGAGACTCCACAACTCCCCTGGGCAGCCTGTTCCAGGGCTCTGTCACCCTCACGGTGAAAAAATTCCTCCTCATGTTTCCATGGAACTTCCTGTGCCTCAACTCCTACCCACTGCCCCTTGTGCTGTCCCTGGGCATCACCCAGCAGAGCCTGGCTCCAGCCTCCTGGCACTCACCTTTACATATTGATAACCATTGATGAGGTCACCTCTCAGTCTCCTCCTCCCCAAGCTAAAGAGCCCCAGCTCCCTCAGGCTTTCCTTGTAAAAGAGAGGAAACGTCATCCCATAGTCTCAGTAGCTGCTTAGAGAGGGCTACTTCTGAGCACAGATGTGAGACGAGCCTTCAGCCACCCTGTCCTGCTCTTCCTGACCCCAGAGCATCTCTGTCCTTCCCTCACCCCAAAGCCAGGCCCTTGACAATGCCCTTGTCTCACCGGGCTTTCCATTCAAGCAGTCATCTCTCCTCATTCATTTGTTCATTGAAGAAATCTCACTCTGTTGCCTTCAGGCTCCTCAGCTTTGTGGAGAATCAGAGGAAGTCAATGAAAAGTTCGTGTCCTCAGTCAGTAACAGGCATCTTTGTTTCCTGTTCTTTTGGAGGAAGGAAAGCAAAGCAAAGGATGTGAGTGGGGCAGACAGCAGAGCGAGTGGGTATCTTCTGCCGGTTATTAAGATAAAGTCTCTCCTATTGCTCCTGTCCAGTGCACTCTGGTGCTTGCTCCAAGCAAGCCCTGCGACCCTGCATATTCAAATGGCAGAGCATTCCTGGTGCTCTTATTAGAGGGACAAGGAACGAAAGCAGACTGGACACAGGCAATTATTGCGGTGTAATCCACTGGAAATGAAGTCAGGCCCAGCGCCCAGCTTTCCCCTCATTTTTCAGACTTCAAGTAAGTGCTTCCCCAAATTCCAGCTGAAGTTCCTGTTACAATCAATAGCACGAGAGCTCTCAGCATAAGGCTCAGTTAATGTGATGCTAGCAAGTGCTGCCCTATTGATTTCAGCCTGGGCTGAAAGCTCTAGCGGTGGCACAAGCTACTAGCACTAGTGAGGAAGATAAATGCAAAGTAAGGGGCTGCCAGCAAGCTAAAACGAGCAGCAGAGATGGTTTTCAAGGGTACCCAAGGGAAGAAATTCCATCCTGAAAGCACAGGAGGTTAGGATGAGAAGAAATGGCCTCAATTTGTACAGGGAAGATTTAGAATCACAATGTCAGGGGCTGGAAGGGACCACAAAAGATCATCCAGTTCAACCCCAGGTGATCCTGTTCCAGCAGGGGAACGCATCACACGGGAACACATCTGAGCAAGCCTTGAGTATCTCCAGAGAGGGAGACTCCACCATGCCCCTGGGCAGCCTGTTCCAGGGTTCTGTCACCCTCACAGTGGAAAAATTCCTCCTCATGTTTACATGGAACTTCCTGTGCCTCAACTTCCACCCATTGCCCCTTGTCCTGTCCCTGGGCATAGCCCAGCAGAGCCTGGCTCCAGCCTCCTGGCACTCACCTTTACAGATTTATGAACACTGATGAGGTCACCTCTCAGTCTCCTCCACTCTGAGCAGCACAGCCCCAGCTCCCTCAGGCTCTCCTTGTAAAAGAGATGCTCCACTCCCTGAATCATCTTTGTGGCTCTGCACTCTCAAGTGCTTCCCCATCCTTGAACTGGGGTGGAAAGGAGGCAGCTCTCGTGCCTTAACTGAGGGGAAAAGAAGAAATGCCTTCCCTGAAAAGGTTCTCAAACACTGGAACAGGCTCCCGAGGGAGGTGGTTGAATCCCCATCCCTGGAGATGTTTAAAAGATGCAGAAATGTGTTGCTGAGGGATGTGGTTTAGCACCAAACTTGGCAGAGTTGGATAATGGTTGGACTCAACGATCCTGAAGGCCTTTTTTCCAACCAAGGCAGTTCTATGATCCTAAGTTCCCCAAAAACCAGCCTGCCTGGCTGTGATCCACTCCTGTCATCAGATTTCCCGTCAAGGAGCATGAACACAAGATTTCATCCACCCAACAAGTGAAAAGAAAGTCTGTTCAGCCACCTTCAAGGTCCTGGCCGCAGAGCTGCGGCCAGGCAGTGCTTCTTCCCCGTCTCTCCCTCCCGCCGGCAGTGCGCACGCTGTCAGCCAGGAAACAGATTGCTACATCCAGCACGACCAAGGCTCGCCATGATTAGATCTATTAATACAGTGCATCTGATTCACCTCCAAGGCCCCAGCGCTCGGTGACAAATAGGGACAGGCTTCCCTGTTTTGCTGAGCAGGGCCCTGCGATAGCGACCTCCTCGCCAGGGGCTGCTTGCAGCCTGCATGGACAAGGGCGGCAGGGACTGGGGAGCACAGCCTCCCCACTCTGCTGTGGGTGCCTGGGAAGAGCCCTGTCAAGGACAGAAGATTGGTAGTTCAAGGAGCTTTCAATCACAAGTGGTGGTCCTACAGCTCATGCCATGGCAGTTCTTCCTCACCTTGAGGATGTAAAGAGGTCTTTGTTTCTTGCCCTTCCTGCATTCTCCACCAGCCAGGGTGGTTGTCAGTCTCACCATGGAGACGGAGACGACTCTGGTGTCCCAGTCCCTGCTACCTGATGCCATTGAAGACCTTTGCAAGTCCATTCCTTCTCATTGCCTGCCACCTAGAATCTGCATAAGAATGCAGAGAAGCATTTGTTCCTCTGCACTGGTCGCTTCTTTCAGGATCACCTCTTCCCACTCTTGTCCCCAGCCAGCGCAGCTGCCCACGGCACAGGACAGCTGGGGTGGTGGGATGGGCAGTTCTCTGCGACAGAATTCCCTTGAGCTTCTGTGTTCCCTTGCCTAGGCCCAGGTCTTCCTGGTACCACAGCATGAACCACAGCTATTTTCTCAGAGCAGGGGGAGCATCACCCCAGAGGCATTGTCTCAGAGCAAGGGGAGCATCACCCTATGCTTTTCTGCTCAATATCCTCTTGTACTTCTTAAGCAGCCCTCCAGTTGTCACCTCATGCACTTAACACAAACATGGAAAGATCACAATTTTAGCTCCTCCACCAAAAGATGTGATTTTTTTCACGACGGATGTGAAACCCTAACTGCTTCCTATCACAACCTGCTGTGTGACTTGCAGAAACCAGACAGCCCCCCCTGCCTGGAAGGATGAGGCTTTCATGCCTTAACCTGCTTTCCCCAGCCAGCACCTCGCCCTGCAGAGCCTGAGCTCTCCCTGCTGTGGCCGTGACCAGACAGCAATCACTCCAGCAGGTCTGACACCATCTGCTTATCAGGCAGGGTGACGTCTCCACGTCAGCAGCTGCAGCCCAGGGCCTGCCTCTGTGGGGAGGCATGCAGGCAAGTTAAAGGTGGACATTTAGCACATTTATTACCTGCTTAATAGATACCAGGCTCTGTTATGATGAATTGGTTGGGTGATGGCTCCCGCCAGCTCCCAGTGCTCGGCAAGCCTCTCTCATTCCATCTTGCAAAGGCTGGGCCAAGGCAAATTGCTTTTGAGAAGAGGGAAGGAGCAATTGGTTTTCTCCTGCCTCTACCACAGTGGGACCCTTTGCCTGGCCTCAGAAGGACCTTTTCTTGATGCACTCTGTTATTCCTTCTGATGGTACAGTGCAAGTGGCGCAGCTGGGAACCAGCAGCTCCAGTGATGGACATCTCTGGTGTTCCTGGAAAGGCCCTGTGGAGGGGAGCACTGCCCTGGAGGATCGCAGCCCTCATTACACCTCCTGCTGTTACACCTCCGCACATCATCACTGCTGTACCACCACAGTGACAGACCTCCTTGCCAGCACTGAGAGCAAACAGCAGCCGATCCTCAGAGAGACAACACCCCAGCAGACGACAGGCTTTGAAGCAAAACTCTGATGTTCCCTGAAGGTGTCAAGGAGCTCACATAATGGCTTCCCCCCGGGCAAAAGGACATGTGCCAACCTCTGCAGCACACCACCACATCCATGAGTCTCCCAGTGGAAAAACAGTAGATGGGGACAGGCATCACAAGGTTGAAGTCAGCAAACGGTGCAAAGAGCTTTCTGGAAATGCAGACAGGCTTGGAAGGCATTCCAGAAAACTAGAAGCCAAGAAGAGATGTTCTTGAAAGCAAAGTTGTCAAGACAGGAGGAAATTCAACATTGCTCCACAGGACCACTGCTGAGAGCAGCAGCAGTAAGAGCCAGAGCGGAGACCTCCTCCCGCCGGCAGGGGATGCTGGCACTCCCCTGTGATCATTTCTGCCACATTCGTTGCTGGGTTCTGTGGAAAGTGTTCTGTTATCTGCTATCCCTCCCGCAGGCCACAGGCAAGAGTGCATGAAGGAGTGAAGAGTTCGAAGGATGATGAAGCTGTACTCTCCAAGTCACTGTCAGACTTTGGTGATTTTCTCATTCTTGGGCTTTTCCTCCTCATCTTGAGCAGTGGTTGCTACCCTTGGAGGCTGAGCCTGGCAGAAAAGATCAGGCTTTGCTAACCAGAAGTGCTCTGTCACCCACTCAGCTCAGCTGGCAGGAAAGCCGTTCCCACCCTGTCTTCTCACAGGTAGCACCAAACAAGGGGAGGCAGCAATGCCACGAACACCACAGAGCAACTCCTTGGTTGAGGCAGAATGGTTGTGAAGGTAGTTTGGGGGGCTTTGAGGCAGGCAAGTATCAGTTTTTGGTGGCCAAGCTGTCTGCAAACCAAGCAAACTCCATCAGAGCCATTCCCTGGAAGTGTTCAAGGGAGGCAGATGTGTGGTGCTGAGGGACATGGTTTAGCACCAGACTTGGCAGTGTTAGAATGGTTGGAGCTGATGATATTTTCCAAACCAAAACAATTCTGATCCTATGACAGATTTAGGTCATGTGAACAGTCAGAATCACAGATTTAACCAGGTTGGGAAAGACCTTCAAGACTGAGCTCAACCTATCACCTAACACCTTCTAATTAACTAAACCCTGGCACAAAGTGCCACACCCAGTCTCCTTTTAAACACCTCCAAGGATGGGAACTCCACCACCTCCCCAGGCAGCCCATTCCAATGGGCAAAATGTCCTGCAATGCCAGAAGGAACAGCTCATGGACTTTCATTTTCCTGCAGTTTCATCTGCAGACTCTCACCTGCTCCACACTCCACCCTTGCAAAGGAGCATTCACAAAGACGGGATAAGGAAGCTCGTTCACATGGAGGTGAGTGGCAGAAGAGCTTACTGCAGTCAGGTAGCTCTGGATGCTGAGCCCTCCGCTCATCAGGATGTGAACACCTGCCCCCCTTAGGGATGGACTCATTGCTCAGAGTTTCCCTCCTCTTCTGCTGCTGCTGGAGGGCCCTCGGCCCCAGGCTTGGGGGAGGGCTGCACACTATACATATCCCCTCTGAATTGTTACACGGTTCTGCTGTGTTCCTCAGACAGAGGACTTTGCTACCAGCGAGCAGGAGAGAAGCTGCCATCTGGGACTGCATGTGGTTCCCAGACAGATGGCTGACTATTCTAGTCGTGTTTTATTTCTAGCAATGGTTCATGCAGCAACAGAGCTAGTGTGAAAATGGGATGTGACAAGATGTGCATTGCTTACACCTTCTGTAAAGTTCAGATAAAACCAAGATGTACAGAATGTAAAAACCAATATAATTAGGTAATTAAGAGAAGCAGTACCCCCCCCCCCACTTAATGCTGCATTGTGCTCCACGTGTATCACAGCTTGAGTACAGGTGTGTGACACGGAACATACATACCTATGTCTCCCCATTTATGCATGCACACTATGCGGAAGGAAGGGGAGGTAATGATTGTGTACCTTTATCCCACAGAACTAACACAGCTACCTTGTCCAGCAGGTGCTTCAGGCAGAACTTCTGGCAACCGCTCACAGCTTCACCCTTCAGACTGAAGCCCTGCAGGGTGGCAGATCCCTCTGCTATGCTGGAGTTGGACGTGGTGATCAGAGGGCTGGAGCACCTCTGCTGTAGAGACAGGCTGAGAGAGTTGGGGCTGTTCAGTCTGGAGAGGAGAAGGCTCTGAGGAGACCTTGTTGTGGCCTTCCAGTATCTGAAGGGGGCCTACAGGAAAGCTGGGGAGGGACTTTTTAGGGTGTCAGATAGAGATAGGACTGGGGGGAATGGAGCAAAGCTGGAAATGGGTAGATTCAGATTGGATGTTAGGAAGAAGTTCTTCACCATGAGGGTGGTGAGGCATTGGACAGGTTTCCCAGGGAGGTGGTGGAAGCCTCATCCCTGAAGGTCTTTAAGGCCAGGCTAGATTGGGCTCTGAGCAACCTGATCTAGTGTGAGGTGTCTCTGTCCATGGCAGAGGGGTTGGAACTGAGTGATCCTCGAGGTCCCTTCCAGCCTTGACAATTCTATGGTGCAAGGTCCTGGTTCTGCCTCTGTTCTTAGCCCTTATGTCCTGCCTCCTGTCATGCTGAATAACTACATCTAAAAGGGTGGTGACAGGAAATGCAGCATCAATCACCAGCTCTCACTTCACAAACTCGACAAGGGGGCTAAGTTACAATCATTGTATTGCTTCCTGCAAGGGCAAGAATCCAGCCTCCTTGCTCTGAGCAGCATAGGCCACCCCATCCACAGAGAGCCTGATGCATGCAAGTGGTGAAGCTCACTGTGAAATACACGGACATGTTTTTCTGCAGCTCAGGCTGGAAAGCAGACCTGAGCTGAATGTGCTAAAGGCCACTGGCCACACATTTGGAGCTAGCCAGAACTGAGCTTTCTTTGGACACAAAGGAGCTCTGCGTAGATGCAGCTCAGCTCAAAATCTCTCATATCTTCCACACAGGTCTTCAGATTCAAACAAAAAGAAGATTGCAAGAAAAGACTGTACCTGTCACCTGCCTGCCAGAGAGCCACTGCAGATGCAGCGAGGTTGTGGCAGAGGTGTCTGCTTGATTCAGGCGTGTCTGAGGCTGCTTCTTCCATCATGTCCTGCTCTCTGTCTTGAGAGCGGCAGAGGTCCATCTTGTTTTGCACCATGTGAGACAGCATGGGACTAGAGAGAAGAGGAGCAAATGGGAGAAAGGTATTATTCAATCCACACCTCAGCACACAGACCGCACCCAGCAAAGTCCTATGCTTGTGGGCTCACAACCCACCTCCTAAGGGGCTTGAGACAGGCAGAGCTGTCCTCTGAACACACCTGGTATCTCAAAACCCGCCCAGATGCTGTCCTGTGGTCTGCTCTAGCAGGAGGGTTGGACTAGATGATCTCCACGAGTTCCTCCCAACCCCTGTCACTGGTTCCGTGGTTGTGCGAGAGCGCAGAGAGGAGCAGTGGTGTAAGAGCGTGTGCAGCGTGATGCAGTGTAGCACGCTGGAGTTGTCAGCATGCTAAGTGCCTGCCAGTTTATCATCAGACTGACAGGAGACAAAGTTTGCAGCGGTCCCAGGGTTACACTGCAGGGCTGTGGCTCAGTAAGCATGGGGTGGCAGCTGACACAGGATGCTCAGGCATGCAAGGCCCATGGCCCTAGGCGGGAACATGAGGTAGATTAGAGCTTAGGCACATTAGGAAGAAGATTTTTACTGTAGGGGTGGTGAGACACTGGAGTGCATCACCCAAAGAAGTTGCAGATGCCCCATCCCTGGAAATGTTTAAGACCAGGCTGGATGAGGCTTTGAGCAACACGGTCTAGTGGGAGGTGTCCCTGGCCGTGGCAGGGGGTTGGAATTAGATGATTCTTAAGGTCCCTCCCAATTCAAACCATTCTCTGAAAATCATACTAAGTTTGGGGTGCAGAACAGGGAAAATTCATCTCAGAAGCAAAAGATGAGCCAAACCTCAGTCAAGCCATTTGCTACGGCAGGGATCCAAGCCTGGTCAGACAGACAGGTGAGAAACTGCCACCTCCAGACCCCCTGTGACTCTAACTTTGACTCAGCAAATTATTTTTCACACTTTGAGGTCCCCAAGCAGAGTGCAAAGGACGTTACAGAGAAGGCAGAGCGCGCTGGGGGACTTTTGGCAATGGCTAATTCTGCCTTTTTGTCACTTTGCAGCTCCCGAGGTGTCACTCAAGCTGGAAATCTTCCGTCCAGTTCCCATTAGGTGTAGATGTGTTTTCGCACTTCTGCCGAGCCAGGTACTTTCTGTACTGCTGATGGTTCATTACCTGATGATGAATCACAGAGCTCAGCAGGGGGGTGGGGCAAACGGTGGCATCTGAGCAAGTCATGGAGCAGGGTGGCAGGGAAGAAAACATCTCTGCATGGGGCGGGAGGGCACACACAGACTGGCTTCGTGAGGAATAAATTCAGAGAGCATATCAATAAATCTCCCAGCCTGGTCACTGGGGTGGGAGTTTCGTTTCCCCCCTCCCCACAACAGGGAAATTCTGCGCTTTCCACGGGGGGTGGGAAGTGGCGCAGGGCTGCATTGAAATGTAAATTCACTCAAATTATTAAGCACAAGAGAGCAGCTCCTGCCAGCCCTTTGTTCCGCAGTCAGAATGTGTAATCTAGAAGAATAAATATAGTCAGATATCAGCTAAACAAAGAGCCCCGGGGCCATGCATATTCAGCGACCCTCTCCCCCAGGACATCCCTTCCCCCTTTAGCAGGGAGGCTCTTTCTGCAGTCAACAATTGTAGATCAAAACGCCCTCATTAACCAGGGCTGAGATGAAAACCTCTGGCTGTTTCATACTGAGGGTGGGGCCTTTTATTTCTCTCCAGGAGCAGAGATCTCCCAGCCCCGGTTTTCTGCTCTGCCCCTTTTCCCTGCCGTGAGGACAGGGCAGGGATGCTGTACCCAAAGCCCACCGGTGCTGGGACTGTCAGACAGGTGAGTTGACTGCAGGACGAAGTCCCAGGGTCTGGCAGTTAGAGTGGCCCCAAGAACAGCTCTACACTGCTGCTGTGTCCACCCCTGTCCCAGCAAGGGAGAAGCAAGGAGAGGGCAGGCAGAGAGGGCTGTGCAGGCTGCCTCAGAATGCAGAGGAGCCTAAATACACCTACTCTGCCACTTCACAGGACCATAAAATGCTTTGGGTTGGAAGGGACCTTTAAAGGTCATCCAGCACAACACACACAGTGAGCAGGGACATCTGCAACTAGAGCAGGTTGCTCAAAGCCCCATCCAACCTGACCTGGAACGTTCCCAGAGATGGGGCATCTACCACCTCTCTGGGCAACCTGGGCTAGTGTTTCATCAGCCTCATAACAGAACATTTCCTCCTCCTCTCTACATCACCCCTTGCTCTGTCCCAACAGGCCCTGCTAAAACACATACCCACATCTTTTGTATCAGCCCCTTTAAATCCTGAAAGGGCACAGGAAGGTCTCCCCAGAGCCTTTTCTTCTACAGGCTGAACAATCCCAACTCCACCAGCCACTCTTCATAGAAGAGGTGTTCACTTCACGGAAAGGCTCCCCTGGCAAGCAAGGAGGCTCCCAGAGATGCTCAGATTAACAGATCACCCAAGGCAATTATTTCATGTTCCATCCCACAAGCTACTCATCTGCCACAGCAAGGAGAGCTGGAGTCACCCTAAAGGCTCCAGGTCCAACAGCCTTTGTAGAGTTTGCACTGTGCTGTGATGGCTGAGGATGTCTACCACCTCCTCTCCAGTCACTCAGGAGGAGGTGAGCACACTGGTGTGAAGCCACACTGGTAGCTAGATGGAAAAGACAAGCTCACCTTCTCAAAGCCATTCCAGCAGGCAGTCAAGGATTCCATCCCCCCAAGCCACAAGGAAAGGTAGTAGGAGGCAAAGCAAGCATCAGGTGAGGAGAGGGTGCTCTCCCCACCCAAAACTGGGGTCATTACCTGAACATAGCTTCTTCATCTCCAGTGCTGTCAGTGTCCCACCTGTCACTGCTACTAAACACACTGCAAGGTTTCAAGATGAGGTAGAGAAGAAGGGGGGGGGGGGGGGGG
>WAAF01000418.1:480197-746735 GCA_013400475.1 Tricholaema leucomelas
GGGGAGAGAGAAAATCAATCTGGCTGGTTTTGAGTTATATGAATATAATAAACCCTGAATGTCCTGGGTTTGGATGCAGGCTGTGCTTCCAATAACTCAGCAACATATTCATTAAACAAAGAGAGGTAAAAGCAGCAAGCCATTAAAAAGAAAGCACCAGGAGGGGGAAGGCCACACAGCTGTAAATATCTTTGACTCTTTTTCAACCTCCATTTTCTTATCCCTGCTTATTCACTGATTGACCTCTGGATTCTGTTTCTTAGAACTGTTTCCATCCCTGTACTTTGTCCTTCAAACACAACTTGCAACAGAAGATCTGCTTTTAGAGAGTGCCCAGAGAATAAACTCAGACGTTATAAAGCTCCAAAGCAGGAGATAGAGTCCACCTCTCTCATCATCCCAGTGCTGTGGTGCAATAGCTCCTGCACTGGGCTACTAGAACCACAGGATCAAAGACTGGTGCAGCTGAAAAAACACTCTCAGTTTTAATCTGCTCATGCACTGTGCACAGAGCCCCTGTGCAGGCATAAGCAGCACCCACCTTCTGCTATCGCAGCTTCCCTGCCTCGAGTCTACCCGTGGCTGCGGAGACAGATTTCTTTCTCGCCCAGATGGAGGCATTCTGGCCATAGGGCACTGCTCCCTGTCCTGATCCAGGCAGGCCTTCACTCCGGGTGGCAGGCACCAGAGCCTCATCTGCTGATCCGGAGTGAGGAGCAGCACACACAGCACCGAGCCATCTGGAGAGTAGGGTGTCCTGCTCCCTGGCAGCCCGTGGATATCAGCTCTGCAAAGCCTGAGCAGGTGGAGCCTGTCACGGGCACGTTTGATAACAGTTCACAAGTGGTGCTCCAAATGGAATAGGAAAGTTAATTTTCACAGTCCAGTCTGGAATTTACAGGATCCTGTGTCCCAGGTGGTATAGACGGCAAGAAAGACACTGAGGTGTGGGATGGGTCCAGGGAAGGGCAGCAAAGCTGGGGAAGGGTCTGAGGAATGGGTCTTGTGAAGAGCAACTGAGGGAACTCTGGTTGTTTAGTCTGGAGAAAGAGAGGCAGAGGGCAGATTTTCTCACCTACAGCCACCTGAAAGGAGGTTGTAATGGGGTGGGTGTTGGTCTTCTCACCCGAGGAACAAGTGATAGGACAAGTGTGGATGAGAAGCTGGACATGAGCAGACAGTGCAGGCTTGCAGCCCAGAAGGCCAATCATACCCTGGGCTGCATCTAAAGAAGTGTGGCCAGCAGAGTCAGAGAGGAGAGTCTGCCACTTTGCTCTGCTCTGGTGAGACCTCACCTGGAGTGCTGCATCCAGTTCTGGAGCCCTCAACACAGGAAGGACATGGACCTGATGGAGCAGGTCCAGAGGAGGGGCTGGAGCAGCTCTGCTGTGAGGGCAGACTGAGGGAGCTGGGGGTGTTCAGCCTGGAGGAGAAGAGGCTCCGGGGGGACCTAACAGCAGCCTTTCAGTACCTGAAGGGGGCCTACAAAAAGGACAAGTTCTTTACTGTGAGGGTGGTGGAGCACTGGAGCAGCTTGCCCAGGGAGGTGGTTGACATTCAAAGTGAAGCTTGACACAGCCCTGGGTGACCTGGTCTAGTGGGGATGTCCCTGCTGACTGCAACGGGACCGGACTGGATGACCTCTGGGGGTCCCCTCTGGCCCGGACCATTCTATGACAAAAGAAAACGGCCTGAAGTTTCACCAGGGCAAGTTCAGGTTTGACATGAGAAGAAACTTCTTTACAGAAAGGGTTCTCAAGCATTAGAACAGGCTCTGCAGGGAGCTCATTTCCACCTCTGGAGGCATTGAAAAGAGGCAGAGATGTGGTGCTGAGGGACATGGTTTAGCATGAAACTTGGCAGAGCTAAACGATGGTTGGACATGATGACCTTAAAGCTCTTTGCCAAAACAATTCTGTGAGCCTATGTAGACCCTCCAAGCCTACCTTTAAGGTCACAAACTTCCCAGTGTAGCTGCTGGGAAGCTGTTTCTGACCCAGCACCTGAGACCTGTCTCTGGCCCAGTCCAAGGTGTCTTCTCTTGTATGAGATGTTCTAACACTCAAGTTAAATGCTACCTCCCATCACAAGAGAGACTCAGAAGACAGTCGCTGGTTGGGCCTCCATCTCTGCAGCATCTCTTCTTATTTGGAGCTCATCATCCTCTACGTGGCCTTGTTTCTTCGCAGGTTTCAGAGGCACCCCGGGGCACCACCCGGTGCGATATCCACACAGCCAGTGATGCTTTCTCACTAGGAAAAACCTTGCTGAAGGAGGCAGTCTGCAGATTGGTAAGGGTGTAAAGCCTTCTCCTGCCCCAAAACAGAAGAGATTAGATGCCTCTATTCCTTGCCTGCAGGCACTCCAATGCCACATTTCCTCCTTTCCATGGGATTTCAGAGAGCAGCCTTCTCATGTCCTTAATCCCTCCCAAAGCTCACAGCATATGGCACTTTTGAGGGAAATTGGGTTAAGACTATAAAGGCTATTAGAGGAGTTTTGCTAAGTACTGGCTCTGCGAGAAAGCCACTGCAGGAGGAGCACAGTCTGGGGTTGTTACAGACTTTACTGGGCCCTGGAGAGCAGAAAGGAGGATCAGGAGCTCCCCATCACCCACCCCTTTGACGAGGAATCTGCACCCCATCCCTGGTAACTGAGCAGCAGAACAGAGTGAGCAGACAAGCTCACCCCCCTGTTTTCTCTAAGAAAAAGACATGCTCAGTACCAGAAAGGATGCTGCATCCCCGGAGGTCCTCATCTCCCACACAGCCCAGGGTCCTCGGGGAGCTGTCTGTGCAACCTCTGGCCTCAGGCACCAGCACATTAGTCAGCTCAGCCTGGCCCGAGGGAGGAGAAAAACCTGATAAGCAGAGATGTCCAAAGCTGTTCTTGCAGATGTCAAGGAACTGCTCTCAGCCGGCCAGCACCCATCCATCTCTCAGGCAAGTGATTGACACAACGGTTCTTTGGGCTAAACACAGAGTTTAAGTAGCCACTTCTGACTACCAGTATGCTAAACAGAAGTCCCTTCCACGCAGCCTCCCACTGCAGGAGGGGGACTTGCCACAGCCAGCAGCTTTCCCTTGGCAAGCCTGTTTTTAACTACAAATCGGTTAAAGAAAAGTGCCACCCTCTTCCCTAACAACCACAGCTTCTCCCTGCCTCTGATTTTTCATTGATGCAGCTCAGCCAGGGATAAATCAGAAGAAAAAGACAGCAGGATGTGGCCTCAGCTGCTCACATTTTACCCTCTGAACAAAGTTGCATTGGATAAGGAATCTCTTTTTCCATCTACTCATTGACTGGCACTAGGAGATATTTTCAGAGCAGCACAGTAGCTGGGCACTACAGAAATCTTTCACACAGGATTTCTTGCACTCTGGTGTCCAGGATGGCCCAAAAAGTTAATCAGATGTCACCCCCAGATACCCTCTGATCCGTGCACAGGTTACAAAAACTCACCCACAGATTTGACACTTAACCAGCAGAGAGGAGAGGGGAAAAAAGACCTCCGAGGCCTCTCAGTTGGGCTCATCAGTGAATATTAATTTCTGTTGTCATGCAGTTGACTTGTAAATCAACTGGATCATTAACTCAGACCTTTTGTGCAGTTACAGCACGAGTTATTTAGACAGTACAGCGTCTCTTACGCTCCCACTGCTCTGAACGAGGAGTTCTGCTCCCAGGGAAACCAGGGCGCAACTCAAGCCCACCCAAAGAGAGGTTGCACTCGGGGTGGCTGCTGGGCTGCTCTGACTATTGGATAGCTGCATGGCATTTGCCAAAGCAACCACACCGAGCTAACCTTTCTAGCCAAAGAGTGCCTTCTGCTGGGCAGCTCGTTCTCCACGTGTCCTGGGATGGCAGAAACAGGTCTTCTGAGTCCTGCTAAGGCAAAGATGTTCATATCCATACTGTGTACAGGAAGATGTTAGGTTATAGACAGCCTGCAAGAGCTGGGGCAGTTCAGCCTGGAGAAGAGCAGACCTAACAGCAGCCTTCCAGCACCTGAAAGGAGCCTACAAAAAAAGCTGGGCAGGGACTTTGGACAAGGGCTTGTTGCAACAGGATGAGAGGGGATGGATTTAAGCTGGAAGAGGGAACATCTAGACTGAGTATTACAAAGAAACTCTAGAATGAGAGTGGTGAGACACTGGAACAGGTTGTCCAGGGAGGTGCTGGATGCTCCCTTCCTGCAGGTGTTCAAGGCCTGGTTGAGTAGCCTCATCTAGTGGAAGGTGTCCTTGCCCGTGGCAGAGGGGAGCAACTAAATAATCTTTAAGGTCCCTTCCAAACCGTTCTATGAATCTATGGCTAGGCTCAGTGATCCTAAGGTCTTTGCCAGCCAGGCAGTTCTACCATTCCGTAAGCTTACAGGTCTAGGCAAAGGACTGAAGTGTTACCTAAGGATCCATGGCCCTGCCGAGGGCAGGCTGCTGAGAACAGGGGAGAGAGCAGATCTGTACAAATCTACATCATCAAAAGGCTCAGACCTTGTCTGTTTCATATCTATTAAGTATTGACTGTAATAAACCAACTGAGGACATACTGCTGGATCTCACCTTGCTGTGAATACTGATAAGCAGCACAGTGTGTTCACTTCTCAGCTGTTGGTGTCCCATCTTGTCCAGCCCAGGCATCCCTGACCATTCTCCTGAAGAAAGCCACGTGTCCATGGTCTCTGCTTGAAGCCCTCCTCCCCTTTTTCTCCAGAGAGCAGCAGAGAAGTGAAAAGCCAAGGGATTTTCAGGCAATAAGAAATGCTGACCTAAGAGGCTAATTCACCTGTGCAACTTGCAGCGAAGTGTGGCCTGTGGGATTTTATGGAGCTTCCTGAAAGGAGCTGAACAGTTTCACAGAATCACAGAATGTCAGGGGCTGGAAGGGTCTTGAATACCTCCAGAGAAGGAGACTCCACAACCCCCCTGGGCAGCCTGTTCCAGGGCTCTGTCACCCTCAGAGGGAAGAAATTCCTCCTCATGTTTCCATGGAACTTTCTATGCCTCAACTTCCACCCACTGCCTCTTGTCCTGTCCCTGGGCATCACCCAGCAGAGCCTGGCTCCAGCCTCCTGGCACTCACCTTTACATGCTGATCACCTCTCAGTCTCCTCCTCTGCAGGCTAAAGAGACCCAGCTCCCTCAGGCTCTCATTGTAAGGAAGATGTTCCACTCCATCATCTTTGCAGCTCTGCACTGGACTCTGTCAAGCAGTACCCTGAGGTCCTTCTTGAACTGAGGGGTCCAGAACTGGACACAATATTCCAGCTGCAGCCTCACCAGGGCAGAGTAGAGAGGGAGAAGAGCTTCCCTTGACCTACTAACTACACTCCTAACACACCCCAGAATGGCACTGGCCTTCATGGCTACCAGAGCATATTGCTGGCTCATGCTCAACCTTCCATCCACCAGGACCACCAGGACTCCTCAGGTCCTTTTCCCCTTCACTGCTCTCCAGCAGGTCAGTCCCCAACCTATACTAATACCTGGGGTTGTTCTTTGCCAGGTGCAAGACTCTACACTTGTTGAACTTCATTGAATTTCTCCCTGCCCATGCCTCCAGCTTAAGTCTTGATGAATGGCAGCACAACCCTCTGGTGTCAGCCACTGCCCCCAGCTCTCCTCTCTGGGAGGGGACTTGGTGCAGACATCTCCCCGGCCAGGTCAGGGGCGGCTGGGCTCAGTCAGCCGTGGTGCTGCAGTGCTGCGTGCAGCTCTATGCCTCCTGCCCAGGGGAGGATGATACCTCTCTGCTGAAGTTCCCTTGTGTGTAGCAGCAGTACTTTAACCTCCAGTACAGCCAAAAAGGGGATCAGTGAGCTTCAAAATGGTTTCTCTGCAGTGCTGCTACGCAGATCAAATTTTAACCAGGACTCACTCAGCTGCCACTTGTCCACCAAATAAGGCACACCTGGTGTGCTGGTGTTCCAGCAGAGCACAGCTGAGGTAGAGTCATCTGCAGAGCCCACATGAGGTTTCTGAGCCTCATCCAACCTCTGCCCAGGCACAGTGAGTTTAGTTCCACTGTGCATTGAAGAAGGGCCGCAAGAATGATCAGAGGACTGA
Source organism: Tricholaema leucomelas (assembly GCA_013400475.1). NCBI lineage: Eukaryota > Metazoa > Chordata > Aves > Piciformes > Lybiidae > Tricholaema lacrymosa > Tricholaema leucomelas. Next base: position 486,263 of record WAAF01000418.1, read on the forward strand.
TGAGGAATGGCTGAGAGAACTGCAGCTGTCCAGCCTTGGGAAGAGAAGGTTTAGAGGTTTAGCAGAGATCTTATTACCGTGGACCAGTACATGAAGAATGAGTACCAGGAGGATGGAGACTCCCTTTTTACAAGGAGTCCCACGGAAAAGACAAGAAGCCATGGGCACAAGCCGCTGCTGGGGAGGGTCTGTTTGGACTCCAGAAGGATGTGTTTCACCTTGAAAACAGTCAGGGATTGGAGTCATCTGCCAAGGGGAGTAATACATTTCCTACACTGGCCAGTTTGAAGACTCAGCTTAACAGTCTTCACTATCACCTGGAAAGGTTGGAGCAGATGATGCTTAGGATCCCTTCCTGTCTGGCATTCTGTGGTTCTGTGTCATAGCTTCCCATATCTCAACAGTACAAAGTCCTCTACCGCCCACCCAAACACGGACATGGAGCACTGCTCCTGCGCGTGGTCCCCTCCAACAGCACCTCGCTTCCAGGACGGCCAAAGGTATGCCTGGCTCCGGCCAGACTCGCAGAGGGGAGATCACATCACCTTCTAGTCCGTGCCCCTCTCATCCCTGCACCGGCACACCGCTGCGGCTGCTGCTCGGCACTACGCCGGTTTGCGCTTGCAGCCAGCCATCGGGGTGAGAGCAGAGATGCCTGCCCGGGGGCCAGGCACGGATGAACTGAAGGAGCTGGGACTGAGACTGAGGGGTACTTGAAGGCACATCGGCAGGTTTGAGGGGCAAGAGCGAATGGCAGAGAAGGAGCTCCAGGGCGCTGTCTGTGCCCCCCTCTGGTTACAGCTGTTCGGCCTCTCACTCCTCCTGTGCAGAAGGTTAGTCTTGTGCTTTCGAGGGAAGAGTCTTCTCGTAAGGGAAAAGAAGCCTGAGGTAGGAGAGCGTGGGCTGGGAGCCGGGCACAAAGCAGAGAGGCAGCTCGGCAGGAGCGGGAGGTCTCCATTCCCAGTTAAACAGCGACCTCTGCTCTCGGCAGGCTGCGCCGCACACGTCTGTCACCAGCTCGGAGCAGGGACATCTTGGCACAGATCATCCTGGTCTGGTTTATCTGCGGGGAATGAGGACACCGCTTTCACATGTGAGCAACCACTGTGACCTTCAAATCCCATCTGATGGAGTAGAGGGCTGCACAGCCCCAGCACTTGTTAAAGCATCCTAGGATTTACCTTCTCCTGCTCGGCTGGTATTTAAGCAGATGCCAAGAGAGACAAGGACACCTGGTCTCTAGATGGATTGTTTTCAGCATCCCCTGAGAGGGAACACAGCTATACGTGCACTCTCACACGAGACCTGCATGGAAACTCTTAGGCAGAGCTAAGTAACCAGGACGAACAGAAAGAAAGGTGCAGCTGCTAAACACTCAACTGCCCCTGGAGGGCTGGGGGGAGTTAGCAGGTGTGGCAGCTCAGTTGCGATTCCATAGCACAGCACTCCAGTACCGCATGCAGCAGGTCAGTGTGAAGCATCCAGCTGCAGAAACATTCCCAAGTTACCAAGGCTAAAAACCTTTCTCTACTCCTCCTCAAGTAATGGTATCCTTGGCCCTCCCTGCACCTCTCTCTCCACCTCTTGTTGGTTTCAAGCTATAAAGTTTTGAATTGAAGGAGGATTGATTTCGGCTGGACGTTAGAGAGGAATTCGTCACTACGAGGGTGGTGGAACACTGGAATGTGTTGCCCAGGGAGGTGGTGAAGGCCCCAGCCCTGGAAACATTCAAGATGAGGCTTCATAGGGCTCTGTAAAGCTGATCTAGTTGGGATGTTCCTGCAGGGAGGTTGGACTAGATAACCTCTAGAGGTCACTTCCAACCCAGTGATCCCACCATTGTAGAATGTCGAGGACTCTTCTGCAATCCACAACACCTCAAGCTAGATCACACTCAGCTACTAGTGCTCCCCATTCTCACAGCAGGTGAGAGGGGAAAATCCCATGGGAAGATCCACCTATGCCATGCCAGGGGGCCAGCACCAAGATCTTCTGCTGGGATGCAGAGGCCAGTGGTGCAGTTTTCACTAACAACTCACTTGAGGACACGTGGTCCTTAGGAACCTGGCATGCTGAGGAATGTTCTCCCAGTGTGTCCTGTATGGGAGTGATCACCAGGAACTGGGATTCAAGCACAGTGAGGTTTCTTGCCTCATCCATGAGGATCAGCAGGCTAAATGATTTTCTCTTGCTGAGAACTGAAGGCTGTATGTGCCCATGGTAGCACTCTCCAGTTGCCGGCTGTGCCCCCAACCCACACACACAGCAGTAAGTCCACTCCAGCCACTCCTGCCACTTCCAACACTGCAGTGGGCCAGTGTTCAGAAGGAAAAATGACTGCTCCAAGAAGCCCCAAGTATTTTATGATCCATTTTGGGCTAAACTAAGACAGCAAAGTGAGAATCTCACACCTTGCAAGCTCTAGAGAGATTTTAAAGCTCCCCAAAATATCAATAATAAGCTAAATATCCTCACACTAATGGATCAAACAGCTTTTGGACTGCACTGAACAGGAAGGCTCTGCTCTGCTGCTCCTCTCTCCATGCATGCTCACACCACTGTGCTATTAAGTCACTGTGGCAGTTGAGAGGAAGAACAGCAGAGGAAACTAAGGTCAGTTAAAAATACCTACTCGGATATAGATTTTTATAAGTGTGTATCACAGAAAGTTTGTCTCAGTGGCTGAGTTATTACTCTGCTGACATTCACAGTGTTCTGCCACTTGTGCTCACTGGACTACACTTGCACCAACATCCACTGATGCAGAGCTCAAACAATCACATGGTCCAGAGACCAAACAAGGGCACAGAGCTGCAACAGATGAAGTTTCAGTTCAGCCCAAATGCTCACACACAGGCTCCTGTGTAAGTTTGTGTTTGATAGTTGGACTTGATGATTGCAGGTCTTTTGCAACCAAAACAACCACAGAATTCACCAGGTTGGAAAAGACCTTTAAAATCAACCTAACACCACCTAATCAACTATGTCATGGCACCAAGTGCCATATCCTGTCTCTTTATAAACACTTCCAGGGACGGTGACTCCACCACCTCCCTGGGCAGCCCTTTCCAATGTCAATCACTCTTTCTGCAAAGAACTTCTTCCTAGCATCCAGCCCAAACCTCCTCTGGTGCAGCTTAAGACTGTGTCCCCTCATTCTGTCACTGGTTGCCTGGGAGAATTCTATGATTCCATGTCACTACTTAGAGCTATCACATAAACCCTGTCCTGATATTAGCAAGAATGAGGACATCAATCCTTCTCTTTTGCCCAAGAGATGGTTTGTCTCAGGTTTGTCGTTGTGCTCCTAGACAAAACCTTCCTAACAGCAGACCATACAAGGGTCACTCAGCAGCCCTGAGTACCTCTGTGCTCAGCAACAATACCTCACATGTTCTCTGCAACTGCTTCTTGGGTAAGAACCTTCACAACATCAGCCTATCAATCCTTCTGCTTGCCTCTGTCCCCACACACCAGCGATGTGACCTGACTGGGTGCCTGCCCTCCAAGGCAATGGACAGCAGCCAAGCGTTAACAGCCCGGGCTTGGACACCAACCAAGGGCCTAGAAGCAAAAGGCACAGCGTTGCCTCAGTCTTTCAGAGCTCCACAGCCAAGGTGACAAGCTCTGCGTCACCCAAACCAAGACATTCCTGAGGCAGTGCCCTTGACTCTACAGCCCTCACCATCTCTAGTGGGAGCAAGTTTAGGTGCATTAGCACCCATTCCATTTCCAGCACTCAGGCTTCGTAAGCCTTCCCATTTTGTCACTCTTAATGTTTATAAGACATCTAGCAAATGATTGATTTTCCTCCAGACCCCTTGTCACTCACAGTTGCTTATCTCCTGCAGGTAGGGGGCAACCAACAGATTTATAGCAGCCCATAAAAGTTGTTACCAAAAGTACAGTTTCTTTGTGTGTGATAATTTCCAGCAACTCTTGTGCACGACAGCAATTACTGACGAAAGTCAGCCTCTGTTAATAGAGTTTATCTCGGTTCATCATATATCCTTTGTCAGTGGAAGCATTTTGACAAGCCCGGGGTTAATTAAAACCAAGAAGACAATAAAATACACCTAATCAAACATTACAGGTACAGAAATCAATTAGCAGATTTATGGCACTTTGGAGCCCTCTATAACGTGCAAAAATTCAAAGAAACTGTCAGCTCCATCCCCCCAAGACAGTGTAATTGGATTTCTAATTGAAACTATTTTTCAATAGGTAACACAATCCACCACGTTGGATTTGCATTAAAGTGGCATCTGCAGAGGACAGAGCAGCCTGAAAAACAAAATAAAGAAGTCCCAAGCTGCTCCCATTATTAGCAGCAGTAATTATTGTTATTATTTGCATATTTAACATTTTGCAGAAGCTCTTCAGAAGCAGTGGAGTGGCCAATTCTTTGCCAAGGCAGCTCCAGACACTAAAAGTTCATCTTGATCAAAAGGGGGGGGGGGAATCCAAGAAGGAAATTCCAGGTAGGCAGAAAAGTCACTGGCCTTGGTGATCAGCAAAATGCAGTCCAAGTGGTGGCACATTACTGCTGGCAGCCCTCAAGGATGGACACTGGGGCCAGCGGTGCTTGATGGCCCTAACCTAAACGATGGGATGCAGCAGATTGAGCAGGCAGGCAGAGAATCATGGAACTGCTTTGGCTGGAATCTAACCAATGTTTATAAATACCTCTCTGAGGGCTGAGTGTCAAGGGGGGAGAGATCAAATTCCTCTCACTTGCACCCTGTGATAGGACAAAGGGCAATGGATATAAAACACAGCACAGGAAGTTCCACCTTAACATGAGGAAGAACTTCTTCTTGTGGCCTTACAGGATCTGAAGGGGGCTACAAAAAAAGCTGGGGAGGGACTTTTTAGGTTCTCAGGGAGTGACAGGACTGGGGGGAATGGAGCAAAGCTAGAGGTGGGGAGAGTCAGGCTGGATGTGAGGAGGAAGTTGTTGAGCATGAGAGTGGTGAGAGGCTGGAATGGGTTGCCCAGGGAGGTGGTTGAGGCCCCATGGCTGGAGTTGTTTAAGGCCAGGCTGGATGAGGCTGTGGGCAGCCTGCTCTAGGGTAGGGTGTCCCTGGGCATGGCAAAGGGGTTGGAACTGGCTGATCCTTGTGGTGCCTTCCAACTCTGACTGATTCTATGATTCTTTACTGTAAGGATCACAGAGCACTGGAAAAGGCTGCCCAGAGATGTTGAAAGTCTCCAGAGAGGAAGACTCCACAAGACCCATCTGGATGTGTTCCTGTGTGACCTGAGCTAGATTCTATGGTCCTGCTCTGGCAGGGTGGTTGGACTCGATGTTCTATGGTGATCCCTTCCAACCCCTAACACCCTGTGATCCTGTGACCTCTAAGATCACCAAGTCCAACAGTCAACCCAACACATCCATGGCCATTAAATCATATCCTGAAGTGCCACGTCCCCATGTTTCTAGAAGACCTCCAGGAATGGTGACTCCACCGCCTCCCTGGGCAGCCTGCTTCAATGCTTCACCACTCTTTCAGGACAGAAATTTTTCCTACCATCCAACCTAAACCTCCCCTGGCACAGTTTCAGGCCATTTCCTCTCATTATATCACCTGATATATCACTATAACCTCCTTTCAGGTAGTTGCAGAGAGGTCTCCCCTCAGCCTCTTCTCCAGACTGACCAACCCCTCTTCCCTCAGGCACTCCTCCGAAGGGGAGAGGAGTGCCTGTGCTGAAGGATGGGGCTGACTCGAAAAAAGCCCACCAGGTTTAAAGGAGCCTGACGGCATTCCTCAGAAAACACCTGCACTGAGCAGGCTCATCTTAGGCTCCCAGCACAAAGCCTCCAACAAGCAGTGCAGCCACTGCGCCCAAAGCTTACCTTACACGGACAAAAGCTTTACAAAAGATCTTTACAGAAGCAGAGCACTTGAGGTTGGAGTGGCCTTGAGGCAACCGCCCAGCTCCAAACTAGATCCTGCTCAAGAACAACAAAACAGATTTCAGAAGGTCACACTCTAAGCCCCCTGAGCTGAGGCGCACCCAGTGCCTCTCTGCAGAAGCCAGTGAGGCAGAGCACGTAGCTGCACAACTGTACACTAACTACAGAGAGTACTGTTCAGTACATATTATCAATATTTAACAGTGCTTCCTTTCTGCTGCTGCTCATAAAGCATAGCTAGGAGCTGTCTCAGTAATTTACTGGGGGATGGCAAAGACTGGGAATGACGACATGAAGCCAGCACAAAGCTCCCCAGCACTTGTGTAGAGAGTCAAATTATTTTAACTCCAGATTTTTGCACTCTGATCTCTAGAATCTGCTACGAACAGAATTCTCCTCGCTACTTACGCAATCACAGCATTGTCAGGGTTGGAAACAACCTCAAAGGTCATCCAGTTCCAACCCCCCGCTGCTGGCAGGGACACCTCACAGTCGATCAGGTTGATTAGAGCCATGTCCAGCCTGGCCTTAAAGCCTTCCAGGGATGGGGCTTCCACCACCTCCCTAGGCAACCTGTGCCAGAGTCCCAGTTCATTTAGAGAGCAAAGTATGAGCTATTCATTTAATATTTATTGAAATACTCCTTACTTTTTTAATGTTATGTGGTCAAACAAAACAAAAAACAACATGGAATTTGATTTTATTCAACACTAGTAAATGCAAACTGCACCTCCCTGGGTCCTGCTTCAGGAGAACCTGAGCAGAAGTAGAAGCTATCAGACTTGAAATTAAAAAGTCTGGTCAAAATAACAGCAGAAGTTAACAAATGAAGCAAGGGCAAGATGAGGCTTTTTTCCCTCCTATTTTAAGGAAATCATGGACAAACAGGCGAGGTCCCCAGAAAGCACACAGCTCCACCCACACACCTGCCTCATTCCAGGATGACCCTGGGTTACCAGCATCCCAGCAGCAGCAGCATCTCATCTGGAAGACAAGCACATGCAGGCTGCACAGCTACAGCAGCTTCGCCAAACACTGAGCCTTATCTGAGAGTGGAAAGGCATTTCCATAGGATCGCTCAACAAGCCAGGCACAGGAGCAGGGATCTTCTCAGAAGGAGAATGGCCACCTCTGACAGATCTACCATGCAGGAGACTCCCTGCATTTCCAGAGACAGCTTTTCCTCTGGATATTGCTCAGAATCCTGGCACATCTGGGAAACGGTCCAGAGAGAGGTGGTTCATTCTGTTAGAGGGTCTGGAGGGACCTCAGTCTTCTTTCCTTGGTTGAGGAACTGAAGTCCAGAACTCAGACTGTGGCAGAGTTCCTTCTGGAGCTGACCACTGAAGTTGTCACTTCCATCAGCCAGGGTGACTGTCATATGGACATGCTGGTAAGGAGTGCACTTTAAATCTTGTGTCTCCTCACATTTGGAAGTGTAAGGGTTTATCTTTGGCTCTCTTTCCCTTCCCATAGTGGCTCCATGGAGATCTACCTAATGACTGAACACTTGATACTGCAGCGTCCACCCCCCTCATTTCAACAGGCTGAAATAAGGGACTGCCCCAGTTTTGCAATGTAGACAGCCCCTCATTAGGAGCATTCGAGTGGTCCCACCATGCCCTTTGTAAGGGGACCCACCTGACATCCTGTGAAGCATCAGCTCACCACCAGCTGGAGGAAGGGAGCAGTCTCCTGGTTTGGCTTGTGGTTTGTTGGTTGGTTTATGCCCATGGTTGTTTCTGGTGAGGCTTCTTTTCATCTCTTCTCCATTCTTTGCTCCCTTGGGGTTTGGTTTGGGTTTTCAAAACTCAACAAAACAAAACACAAAAGAAAGGCCCAACCAAAACCAACAAAAGAAATCACACCCAAGAGCCCCAAACCCAAACCAACCAACCAACCTGCCCACAAAACAGCTAAACCCCCAACTTTTCCAGCACTAAGCCAAGAACAGCTGTCAAATTGTTCCTTGAGAAGGGATTGCATTTATTGGAAGAACCTCATTCCAAAGCAAGTTCTGCTCGTGCTCCTTTTAGAATGGTGTCCTCCAGGACACCAGCACCTATAGTCAACAGGCACTGCACTGACTAGTCCATCACTCACCCAGCCAGGGGCTCCCCAGCCTAGAAGGAAGATTCTCCTTGAATGATGCTCACTCAAGCAGGCTCAGAGCACTTTCTTGTCCCATCCAAGGCATCATAACTTCACCCTTCCTATCCGGCTGTCCTAAAGCCTTTGAATCCTGGTGCCATAGATCCTTCCACACCCAGAGCACTGCACACCAACCCAGACAAACCTCTCTCTTTTTTGGTTTGGATTTCTTCCCCCCCTTTCAGAACCATCTGACAGCAGCACCAGAGTGCCAAGACAGCGAGCCCTGACCAGCTGACACATCGCTGCCGCTACAGGGCAGGACAGCTCAGGCAGAGCGAACACGTGCTCCGCAATATGTTCACTGCTGGTTTCAAAGAGGAGATTACACCAGTGCCCCATTCAGACGGTGTCAGGCTGTGCTGGCACATGCCTGCAATGTGTTGTTACATGGTAATTTCCCCCTCGGCCCAAATCTCGCTCGCTGACGCTCTGGCCAGATGCTGCTAAGCAATCCCAGGCAGAGAGGGAAATCCGAAATCCTTTCCCTGCTAGGGCTGAGAATGACATCAGACTGTTGGGTTTTTTTTGGTGTGTTTTTCTCCTCCTTTTTGTCTCAGCCTTTTGCAGGGCTGCCAGGAGGCAGAGGTTTAAGAGGAATACATTAAGAAATGCTTTCTTAACACTGTCTCCTCAACTCTGATACGTTTTCCCCTCGAAACTCTGCATCCTTTGACATCTTTGCAGCCCTTCCATGTTCCTGCTGCTGTTTCTCAGCCATAGATAAGAAAACTTCAAAACCTTGCTCTGCACTGGCAATAATGAGATTCAAAAGGAAAAAAAAAAAAAAAAGATTATTTTTTTTCTTCCTCCAATCTTTTCCACACAAAAAAGGCCTGAGTCGGAGCCCAGCAGCGCACAAATATTACTCATGTCACTGACACGAGGAGAAGGGGAGCCGTGAATACAAAAATGTTAAAAATGAACACAAGGAGCATTGTTTGCATATCAGAAAAATTAATCTACACAGAGAAGTGCAAGAGCCTACAATTCAGAAAGCAAAGAATTAGGACAGCCCAGCTGAGAATAATTTTCTAGCCAGTTAATTTAATTGCATAAATCATTCCTTTGTTAGCAATAAAGAGATATAATTAAAATGAGATTGCTTCTCATTTCTATTCTCTGGGAACTGAAGGAATTGATTTGGGGGAAAGCATTCTTCCAAATACCAGATCGGCAAATTACATTTACCTTTTCAGAAAGGCTAAATTATTTTGAGCTAATATCATGGAGGCTTTAATTAATTATAGATCTGCCATATGATCTTAAAGAAATAATTTACTGAACGCCCAGAGAAGAGGGGTGTGTAAGTGCGCCCGTCCCTCCGATAGATGGTGCGCAGGTTTTGACAGGGGGGTCAGAAGTTGAACAGGTGGCTGCCAGCAGAAACGGGAGGGAGTGTGATAGATGTGCAGAAGATGGAGGGAGGCTGTGTTAAGAGATATTAAAGCACTGCCTCCAATGTATTGGCACATACCTGCACCACTGCTCCCGGGACCTCGCCGCGCTGCCTTCCTCCTAAGGCTTGCGGTGATGGTTGCTTTCTAGCCACAGATCTTGAGGGCTCAACAAGCATTACCTGCTGGAAGGAGCCCAGCAGAGAGCCACAAGGATGATCAGGGGACTTGAGCATCTTCCCTAGAGAGACTGAGAGCCCTGGAGCTGTTTAGTCTGGGGAAGAGAAGGATGAGAGGACATGTGATAAATGTGTACAAATACCTGAGGGGTGGGGATCAAGTGGCTGAGGCCGAGCTCTTTTTGGTGGTCAGCAGCAGTAAGACAAACAGCAACAGCTACAAACTGGAACAGAGAAGGTTTCAGCTCAACATGAGGAGAAACTTCTTTAGAGTGATGGTGACTGAGCCCTGGAGCAGGCTGCCCAGAGAGGTTGTGGAGTCTCCTTCTCTGGAGACTTCCAAACCCACCTGGATGCACTCCTGGGGGCACCACCCTGGGTGATCCTGCCTTGGCAGGGAGGATGGACTCCATCTCTGGAGGACCCTTCTGTGATGAACAGGTTGATACTTTTTTTCCCTCTGTTTTTCTGTTAAATCCCACCACGTGAAGCCCACCTCTTAACAGAGCACATTACTTCTGCTGAACATTGCAAGGTCAGGCCCTTGGCAAGGCTGCAACACAACGCGCCGAAAGGCAGAAGTCCTGTGTCATTCCCTACACCGTGCTCTCTAGGTTCTGCTCTTCCCTCAATGCCAAAGAATCACAGAACCGAGGAGATCACACAGCCCACTGAGCTCCCTCTGCTGCACTTGTGGTCAGGCAGGCAGCAGATTTAAAGGAAGAGACTGAAAGTAGTCCCTGCTACATCCACAGCTCACAACACAGCACCTAGAGCTCTAAGGCCCTGCTGCAGAAACTAAGGCTGTAATGTGTGACTAAGCACCACCAGCACTCCACTTTTCACCAACAGAATGAAGTGTTGCAAGAAACAGGTCAAAGTCAGCCCATATCTTCAAATGCCCTCAGCTCGTGCCAGAAAATGGTAAAACAGCAGCAGCTTGCCAGCTGATTTCCAAAGGTCTTCCCTTGGAAGGCTGAGGCCTCTCCCATCCCAAAGGCAGCTATAAACACATCATACCTGTAGAATCCTACAATTCTGGATCATAGATATATATAGACTCAGGGCTGGAAGGCACCCCGAGGATCATCTAGCTCCAACCCCCCTGTCTGGGCAGGGACAGTATTACCATTACTGTAGTATGCACAGCATCAGGTGGGCTACCTGCCCTCTCTTTGTGGCTAATCACTGTGCAGGACTCCTCTGAAGCAGTGCCAGTGTGAATTCTTCATCTTCCACCACTGCCACCCTACCTCCTGCTGCAGGCAGCTGTCCCCTCCAACAGCAGCCCCTGTTGCTCAGCTCACTCTGCTCTGCCTGCCAGGGTCTCTATCAGATGGGGGACAGAGGAAGGCTCTTGCTGCTAGTGGCAGAAGGCAGGGAACAGAGTCTGTTTCCTGTCTGCCCTACCTGGATGCGGTCCTTTCCATCCCCTCGGGGCTTCTCTCCACAACAAAGGAAGAACGGACACTCCTTTCTAATTTGAGACGATTAGTAATTTCATGGACTTTTGCCATGCTGCCTGCTCCCCTAGCTGCCCTTTCCATCAGGTATAAACTGCCTCCCTGCTGCCTTGCTCCATGAGAAACCTCTCCTGCCACCAAGGATTCCCATTCCACAGACCCGAGGAGCTTCAAAAGACAGGCTGCTGGGTACAAATTTATGTCAGGTTGCTTTGATGAACTCTCCAAGCAGTCACAGGAAGTTTTCCTAGACCTCAGAGAGGCACCAGACAGCATCATTTCCAAGGAGGCCACATCCTTATGCAGCAAACCCTGCAGGCTATGGAACATCTCAGCAACATACCTGTCCGAGAAGCCCGCTCTCAGTACCAGCTTAGACCCTCCTTTCTTGGACCTGCAGGAAACAGAAGATTCCCAGGATCAGCACAGCCAGTAAGTCGTTCCTACACAGCCCCTCAGACACACACTGCATCTGCCTCCTAAGCCTTTCCTTTTCCACGTGCTTGGGATCAGAACAGGCACAGCCCTGCCCCAGGAACACCCTTCCCCAGCAGCCACCACTAGAGAGGTGCTGTGAAGGCCAGCAGGTGAGAAGGAGAGGGCCTTGCATGCAAGAGTTAAATAGCAGATAGATCAGATCTCATCATTTTGTATTTCCAGGACAAGTGTTGTGTTGCTATGGAAACCTCAACATCACCCAGGTTTTCCCTCCTTTTGTTTGTTCCTATTCTACAAACACTGATCTCTCCCAGTCCTCCCCAGTTGGGCTTGCAAAAACAGGTTTGGGGGTTGGGTTTTTCCTAACATCCACTTCCTCGTGAGTGTATTTTTCAGAACATTGCCTCCTCCAAAAATTAAATCATTGTCACCACCTCCAAGCGCTTCTCTTGCAACAGGTACTGTGAAATTTGCCACTCATTAGGAAACTCAGCTCCTAAGCACCCTCGTTCCCTTTCTGCTTGGAGGAAGAGGAAGAAAAGGCTCATGACAACGAAACTGAAGCTCCTTGGACTTCAGTCAGGCAAACCCAGAACCAAAGCGAACAGAAAACCACCGCAAAGCCCACGGCCTGGCTTCTCCCAGAATCAGCAGCGTGCACTCCACTGGTGGTGGGTTAGTACTTGTAAGGATGTTTCACTTGAGGCATTGCAGGTATTTCACAGGACCACAGGGTATTAGGGGTTGGAAGGGACCCCCACAGATCATCAAGTCCAACTCTCCTGTCAGAGCAGGACCACAAAATCTAGCTCAGGTCACATAGGAACACATCCAAATAAGTCTTGAAAGCATCCAGAGGAGACTCTACAACCTCTCTGGGCAGCCTGCCCAACCCCTTAGAAATGGACTTTGAGGCTGCAGCAGTCAGGCAGCCACATCAAAGCAAGGAACACAGTAGATAGCCCAAACCTCATCGGTGACTCGAGGTGTGCAACCCCAAGATGCCAGACAAGGATGTAGCAGTACTGCTGCAAACTGGCACAGCATCATGAACACATAGTGATGCTGGTGACACTCTGGAAGGGGCATTCCACCTTACCTGTCACACTGTCACCTTTTAGAGTGTCAGCACTAAGGTAAAGACTATCAGGGTCTGATAAACTATAGCAAGAGCCAAACCCGATCCTGCTCCCTTGGCACTACAACAATGAAAGTGGCACAAGGCAACAAAGATAGGGGGCAAGTCCAACGCCGCCCCCACTAGCCAGGCATGCACACGAAATGAAAACTTGGTCTGGATTGTAGGAATGCAAGAGAGCGTCCAGCCTCTTGGGGTTGAGGGAACAGAACTGCATTGCAGCAGAGCAGACACATACCTATCATTTACTCTCTTCACACTGCTGGCTTCAAGAAAGTTCACCGTGATCCATCGTCTGCAAGCATCGCCATAAAGCGTTAGCACCAAAAAGACCACAAAACAAGAGGATGCCTTGAATGACACAGAAGAGAGACCAACTAAGTGTGCCATAGGGAGTTTCATCAAGTGACAGAGTTGTGTCTGTTTAGGAGATCTCAAGAAACAGTGTCCTCTTCTTTAGCTTGGAAAGTGAAGTATTTTTTGGGCAGAGAGTTTGGACATTCAGCTCGAAGTTTCCCTTGTTTTTGTTCCCAGGTACCTCTAGCTGGTTTTGTTTTCTATTATCATAAGAATCATCACAGAATGCCTTAGATTGGAAAGGACCTTAGAGATCATCTACTCCAACCTCCCACCATGGGCAGGGACACCTCTCAGTAGACTTGGCTGCTCAAGGTCTCATTCATCCTGGCCCTGAACAGCTCCAGTGAGGAGGCATCCACAATCTCCCTGGGCAACTTGTTCCAGAGTCTCACCACCCTGGTACTGAAGAACTTCTTCCTCAGATCCAGTCTGAACCTACTTCCCCTCAGCTTCAAACCATTCCCCCTTGTCCTGTTGCTAGACATCCTCGTGAAAAGTCCCTCTCCAGCCCTCCTGTAGGAACCCCTCAGATACTGGACAGCAGCTCTAAGGTCCTTCTTGAAGTATCACTTTCCTAGGCTGACCAACCCCAGCTCCCTCAGCCTGTCCCCACAGCAGAAACGTTCTGGCCCTTGCCTCATCTCTGTGGCTCACTGCTGGTCTCACTCTGACAGCTCTGGGTCCTCTTATCAACTCTGATGGAAACATCAAGAGAATCTTTCCGAAGTGAAAGTGTCCTTCCAGGTACAGGACTTCAGTGCACAGGAAGCACTCACCTGCCAGCTTTCCATTCGTTTACCCTGCACTTCAGCACCTCCTCACTGACAAGTGCTTCACCTCGGCATCAAAGCACCGCTCCATGCAGGTGAGCAACCACACACACCCCTGGGGCAATCGCACCACAAGGTGCAAGGAAGTGACTAAGTGCAAGCTCTGCTATCGCCTTTCCACATGCCTAGCTCAGCAGGATGAGACCCTGGGGTGGGAACATCTGTCAGTAAACTTTGGAGACCCGGTTCTGGTGGAAGGTGCCTTCAGTGTCTGAGCAAGCTTTGCTGAAGGTAAAAGGGCACTTCAAACTTGAATCACAGAGTTGTCAGGCCTGGAAGGAACCCCAAAGATCATCCAGTTCCAGCCCCCCTGCCACGAGCAGAGACACTTTCCACTAGACCAGGTTGCCCAGAGCCACATCCAGTCTGGCCTTAAAAATAACCCAGAGATGGGGCTTCCACCACCTCCTTAGGCAGCCTGTTACAGTGTCTCACCATTCTTATGGTGAAGACCTTCTTCCTAACATCTAGGCTAAATCTAGCCCCACCACTGTGTAACGCAATGCGAGTTCATGGCTACCAGCAGCCTCAAAACAGAAGTCAACACCGAGAAGGACAGAGCAGCTTTTTTTGGATGGTCTAACCACAAAACTGACCATCAGTTATCTGAAATGTTATATATGTGTGTATGGATGTATAAATGTAACCAATAATGTATATTGTGTATATTTAGAGATTTGTTTACACACACACACGTAACACCGAGCAAATGGGGAGGGGAGAGGGGAGGGGGAAACCAAGAAGAAAGGAAAAAAAACCCCACAGTTTTAGCTTTGAGTTTGCCTGCCCTTGGCTGGTGCTAGAATCCATGGACGCTAAGCTGCGGTTGTCAGCGCAGAGCCGCAGACTCAGCAGGTTCCTTTGGCTCGCTCAGCAAAGCTCTGGCAGAAACAAAACCTGAACTCACCGCCGCAAGCTGTACCAATGGCGCCACCTTGTGGCCAAGCACAGCTGTAGCGCCTCCTGCAACGGGAGCAGAAACCTCTCACCAAGCAGTGGAACACAAACCTTGCTCACCTAAGCCGGCCCCACTACGCCCAAAACCTCACAGAAAGAGCATTTCGAGATTGAATTGCGAAGATCTTTGCAGAAGGGATGTGGAACAAAGGCAAAACAGGGCAGCTGAAAAGGTTTTCTGCCTTCAGAAGAGCAGCAAGCTACACAAGCAAAGGAGATATCACACCATTTGTTCTGTTCACGTTCATACACTGTGCTAAGCCATCATCTAACCCACCCATTTCCCATCTTATCGTTATTACTTTTCCTACTTGCAAAGGCCCCGGAATTGGTTTCAATTCTTCAGAAAACCCGAACAAAGCCCTGCCCTCCCTCTGAGTCACCATAACTTTGTGGAGAGAAGACACCTTAAGAGTTCATAGTGTGGAGCCTGTACAGAAGGATACTTACAAATAGCAGGAAGTTCAGGCTGTGGTGTCTGTACATGTACCCTGGATGTTCATGTGCCTGAGCTTGTCAGAGGAGAGACTTTCACCTTAGTGTTAGTGTAGAGCACCTTCTCAGCAGTACAGCAGCTGCCAATAAGCTCCATGCCCTCTCCCCACTCTATTCATTTCCCTCTCATGCACACTTCTGTTCTTTTAATGCTCAAGTTGTTCAGCTCTAAGGAAGGAGGTTTGGAGACAGGCTAGACAAAATTTTCTTGAACTTCCTGCTCCTGGAAAGTGACCTTCTGAGTGGTAACCTGCATTTACAGTGACCTTCTGGGTGATCTAAGCTACTGCCTGACCTGTGCCGGCTCCCTGAAGTTCCAGTAAGACACAGACCATGCTCAGTCAGAGCACAGTGCAATTGCCTGCCTTGCTCTACATTAATCTGAATTGGCATCAAAGTTACCTGGCTACTCAAGCACACAGGCAGAGGTGTGGAGCCAAGTTGACAGGATATTCACATACCTAGATGCAGTAAACATTAAGTCTTCTACCTTAAATCTCCTACAGAGAACTCGCTCTGTTTTCTCAGAGGTCACAGAGCTTAACTGCAGCCCAAGCAGTACGATGCAAATGTGCTACCAGCTTTATGTAGTATATAAAACACTCAAGTGCCTCCAAGAGAAGCTCACTTAAGCAGTTATGCCAAGATGTAGAACAGCTACTGCCATTCAGTTCTTCTCAGAGGCAGACCATAGGGAAGACTGTGAAGGTCTCATTCCATTGAGTCTAACCTGGCTATGCCATCAGCATCGTAGCAGATGTTTATCTATAATTCTCTCCTTTCACATCAGTGTCTCAGAACGAAGTTGTTCTGCAGTTTTGGTCACTCAGCAGAGGAGTCCAAGCATTTGGGCAGAAAGACTTAAAGCAGAACAAACCAGCAAAACAAACCAAAGATAGCTCTGAATAGTACTGTCCTCTCTAGGGAAACAGAGCTGCATCACCTCTGCAAAGCCATCCTCCCCTGGCTGCTATTCAGCTCACACAAAACCCACCCCCACAGCCTTGCCCTATGGTTCAAGATCAGCAGTTCTTGAAAAGCAGCAGCACACTCCCACCTAGGAATCAATTTTCTCTAGATAAAATGGACTTCTGGTGGTCCTTTGTTTATAGGCAGGTTTAGGTACGAATAGATCACCCTGAAGGCACAGGGACCTATTGGAAATACGTAGAATGGTCTGGGTTGGAAGGAACCAAAGCCCCAGACCATAGGCAGAGACACAAACCTGTCCTTGGAAACCAGTTTTGTTTCTTCATGAATTGTGACCTTTCACTTCACCCAACAGCTGGTGTGGAAAGCCTCTGAGAGGAGAAACCAGATTGATTTTCTTCATCCTGCAAATGCCTATTCATTGGAGCACACAAGCAAGACCTCTGTTTATAGAGGTCTTGGTCTTTACATGGAGTTTCCTGAAGGACAGCAAGCTTATCCCATCAAAATCATCTGCTGGCTGCAGTAATCCCTTGCAGTATCTCTTAGAAGCTTGTTGGAATCTCCTCCCCAAGAGCTGCTACAACATCCAGGCTGCAGAGCACAGCCTGCAACCAGTCCTTATGGGAAAGCAGGTCCTGCTGCTACATTTCTACACCACCAAGTCAAATGGCAGAGGAGTGGAGCACATGAAGAGTGTAATGCTAAAGCATGGCACAACAGAAGAGATTTGTTAAAACCCATCCTATTCAAAGCACCACACCCAAACCATCACTAATTATTGCACGTGGTGGCCTAGCACACAACATCTAGACAGACTTCTTTTGCATCTTGCACGTACTTGTTTAGCTCTTGGGAAAGTGCCCTACCTTGGCAGGTAAGACTGTCAACAGTCTCTGCATCAGACTGCTGCACCAGACTGCAGGACCGATGAGACGAGCACGCTCGCGTTGTGCTCCACACACAGCCCTAGAACACAGGCTGCATTTGGTAGAAAGGGGAAAACTGTCCGAGGTGTTTGGTACGAGGTGAAGATTGACTATGGGCATTCACTCAAGCATCTCACCCACAAAGACAAAACCCCAAAGCAAAGCATGAGAAAGGTCTGCTTCCTTTGTAAAAGCTTTGGAAGCTACGACCATCTGTACTCCTGCCTGCCTGGCTACCCACCTTTGGCTAGCAGAAGATACCTCTGCTGTAAGGATAGGCTGAGGGAGCTGGGGTTGGTCAGCCTAGAGAAGACTCCAAGAGGACCTTAGAGCTGCCTTCCAATACCTGAAGGGATCCTACAAGAAGGCTGGAGAGGGACTTTCCGTAAGAGCTTCTAGAGACAGGACAAGAGGGAATGGTTTGAAGCTGAGAGAGAGTAGGCTCAGACTGGATCTTAGGAAGAAGTTTTTCTGTGTGAGGGTGGTGGCACTCTGGAATAGGTTGCCCAGGAAGGTTGTGTATGCCTCCTCACTGGAGGTGTTCATGGCCAGGATGGATGAGGCCTTGAGCAGCTGAATCTATTGAGAAGCATCCTGCCCATGGCAGGGAGGCTGGAGCAGATGATCTCTAAGGTTCTTTCCAACCTGAGCCATTCTGTGATAACAGAACAAATCCAGAAGACATTATCGACACAGGCTGCAATCTTCCACCCTTCAATATAAAATGTCACCAATTCCATTCCTACAAATCAACATTTTTTAACTGGAATGTTGTGCCAAGCCAGCTGGGAAAGCGGGGAGGGAAGAGGCCTAAGAGAAACAGGATTAACAATCCTTCTATCAGCTATTATAGAAATGAACATTTATTCTGGGGAATAATTAAAAAACATGGTAGCAATCTGAGGGCCATCACAAGTTAAGATACAAGACACCCATTTAGCTATTTTTTGTTCACAGGACTAAGCACCCAGACAGCCTCTGTAATAAGCACAGACAAAGGTTTAAGACCCCACAGAGCAGAAACAAGGAGTTCAAGGATCTAGAGGTATTGCCCTGTTCCTAGAAGTAGGCTCTTCAGTGTTTAATCACCAATGTTGGTGATGAAAATAAGAAGGCATTTACATGGCTGCTGCTGCTCTATCAGGATTTAATCTTAATTGGATAATGATAGTGGAATATCACTTAGTACTGACCTATCTCGACCAGAGTGTCCATCCAGGCCAGACCAAAGGGCCAGGTCTCCCCACATCAAAGTCTGCAGAGCAGTTTTGACAGTAGGCAAGATTCTGTCTGTATGCCAAGCAATTTGGTGTTAGCAAGACTTGCATTGTTACCACTAAAATCAGACACTGACTGAAACACAAAGAGGATAAAGAATGTTTTCTTATCCACCTTAGCAAGCTCGCAGCATTAGGATCTGCCTAGAAAGCCAAACGTGTTCTGACATGGTTTTGAGACAGCTGGCTTTTGCCTGGAGTAATTACCCATCCCATGAAAAGCACAAGCTCTGGAGTTCAACACCAAGATAGACATAGTGAAAAGTGCAAGGCAAGTGAAGACAGATCTAAGAACTACTTCCACAAGTCTGAACTCTGAGCAGCCCCTTCTTCAGCTCAGCAATTTTGTCTTCTCTGGAGGCTGCAAAAGTCTTTGCTGCGTTAATGAGCGACTCGTGACGCTTCTCCAACACAGCCTTCAGATTTAGGTAGATTTCCTAGAAAGAGGAGATAAAAGGAAGGAAGAAAAGAACCACATCAGCAAAGTTAACATTTATACTTCATAAGGATAAATGACTCTCATAAGTGAGAGTGATCTGGTGGTCTCAAAGTGCTTTCAAATGTACCTTGTCCCTGGCTTTGGAAGCAGCATTCACAAAACACAGGGAAGTTACAAAACATCACAAGAATGAGAGAGCCACGAGCGAAACATCTGTGATTCTGTTGTAACTCTAATGGTCACAACACTGAGGTGGCCTTTGGAGGTTCCCTCTGACCCAAACCACTCTATGATTCTGTAGTCAAACAATCAGCACTAGGTCAGTATTTCACATTACTACTGCACCATTCTGTGTTGAGCTGTGCCACCAGGGTTTCTGCCGCCGTGGCTCCCAGCATGGACAGTACTTCAGTAATGAAGAGACAGGACAAGATGCTGCAGGCAGACTGTGTTTCCTTAACTCCTAGGCCATCAGGATTTCTGCCCCTTTCCAAAGCTGAGCTGAACAATTTTCTTCCCAAAACCCTAAGAAAGAAGTGCTTGTGACATGGGCAAGTGGCCCTGCATCCCAGGGAGGCTCATCACTGCAACAGGAATGTAAAGCCTCACAGGGGACAGACAGGAAAAAGAACAAATTCCAACTACTTAGAGCTGAAAACATCACAAACCAAAACCAGACATCACAGAACTAGCACACTAGCTGCTACAGACACAGATGAGAAGACAAAATACTGGGCAATCACAGCACTCCAAAGTCTTTTCTCTCTCAGGTCTGCCAGTCCCACTTCTCCTGGGGACCATCTCTACAGGCTGCAGATACCTGAACATGCCCTGGCAACCCAGTGGCACCACAAGCTGGAAGTGCTCCCCCCACCACTATCCACCCCCTGTGCACAGCCTACTTATTTTTAGGGAAAAGTGTTTCTGTATCTACAGGGCTCATATTACAGATCAGGTCTGCTGTTATCAAACAAGATTCCTAAAGGAAAAAAGCCTCACCTTAACTTTCATTTCTTCTTTTTCAGCATTCTCATTCAGCTGGTGAATTTTGAACCGATTCTGTTGGATTTCCTTCTGAATGGCCACGACTTTATCATACACAGCACCTCTCTTCTCTTGAATTTTGTTACAATATCTAAAGGTGGGAGGAAAAAAAAGTTACTACAGAGCCACTGGACTGAAAACAGATTAAACCTAACTCCACCACAAGCAAAGCCTGCATTTTTTAAGCTTCAAACTAGCAGTGTCTAGAAGCAATGCTGTACACAAACCACTTGCTTGGAAATTTGTCCAGTTCTTAAACTGGAACAGCTTAAGTACAAGAAGTTTAATTCAAAATGCAGTTAGAGGAGCATGATGAAGATCCTCAGGTGCTGCCAGTCAAAACCACTCCAATGGCTCTGGTGGAACCACTCCAGCAGACAGCTGGACACTGCATCTTCCTGCCTTTGAGTAACGCTGCACAGGTGTCAGCAGAGCCCTGCCTGAAGGTCAGCCACTAGACCAGGGTAAAAGCAACAGAGCTGCATTTGATTCTGCAGCCTGGCTGAAAGTCAGGCAGTTTCCTTAGCTCCAGATCCCCTCCCACCAAATTAGAGCTCTAGTCCCATACATCTACATGTTATCCTCAACTTCCAGTCCATCATTTTACTGCATCCCAAAGACCAAATGGTATTTTCCCAGCTTGCAGATAAATCCAGGTAGCTTCAGATGCGAGGTGCCACATGGGTTGGCGTGGGCAGAGGAGAGCCACTCTGACTTCAAGTGCCAGGTACATCTACCAGTTTATACTAAACATTGGTACAATAACTACAGCTGTAACTTTGGCCTGTTTTCTCTACAGAAAGGCTAAAATTGCTCATAAAAAGCACAAGCCTACTTACATCTTTCTACCTCAAGGGAACAGTCTCTTATTCACCAGCTAAACCTCGTTTTCAATCCAAGGTTACCTCTCTGCCTCCTTGGTACTCAAAGCATATCAGTTTATCACTCAAGCCAAACATCTAACACACGAGAAACAAATTGGCAGCAAATGTTACCAAAAAGGAGCACTGGATTATACTATTTTCTTTGTTTAGGAGGGAAAGTACCTTTTAATCAAGCTCCTTCAGCTGACAATATGCCAAATGAGGAGCAAAAACAGCCTGGGAACCTTGCCGCTGTTCTACACACGCCTGCAAGAAGCTCTCTTCCATCACACTTAATCTACTCGGACAATCATTTCCAATATTCCCTTTCCTATTTGTGCACCAAGAAAGGTTACACAAGAAGCTTTCTCTGTGAGAATTCAGCACTTCTGACCTCACAGCAAAGCCAGGAGCTTACAAGGCTGCAGCTCGCTGCTGTGCTGCCAACACTGCTGTGCAACTCGCCTTTGGCATACGGTAGGAAGGGAGCTGGGCTAAGAGGCTTTGATCAAATGACTCTTTTCCTTTTGTTTTAGAAGCATCACGTCAGGATAATACTCCTCTGAGATACGAGCCCCATTTCCCCATGGGTCTTGAACATCTCTGATAATGAGCAAAAGTGGCAAGGGAAATTATGAAAAATTCATGAAAGGCAAATGGGGCTTTGTTGAAGCCTGATAAGTTGGGAAATTATCCCAATGTGACATTCTCTTTAAGAAGATAAAAGAATCAAGAATCAGCATTATAAATTAAATTAGCGCTCCAATAAAAGAGTTGCTGTCAAGTCACATTGCAATTATTGATTTGAGACCCCCAAGCCCCTGCCTGCAGCATCACTACTCTCGATACAAAGCTATCCCACATCGCTCACTCTCTTCTGGCTGCTCAGCTACGCACTTGTACCAGCCGCGAACCTTGGTGGCCCATAACAAAGACATAAAGCAGCATCAGGCAGAAATGTCAACTCATCCTTACTCCAATATCGTCTGCTTATACTGCTCAAAGTCTTCACGCTTCTTTTTCATCTTTATTTCAGCTGTAGACAGCTTCTCCTGCTTTGCAGTGACCAGTCTCCTTAAGGACACCTCGTTCCCATTCCCGTTTTTCATCTCCCTCTGAGCGCTCTCAATCTGGTCTTCCAGATTCCTGAACTAAGTGGGTAAGAACAGAAATAAATGGAATGAGGGGCAGGAATGGATTGAAAGAGCATACCTCTCTAGTTCACAAGGAATGGAACTACCTTGCTCTTTCTGAGGATTCAGTTGCTAATTACCTGTCCCAGTTAAATCCCAGTTCCCTAGGTTTGACCTGATTTGTAAGTACATCCAAATGGACATGACCCCAGCACGTCGAAGCGTGTTCAGAGGTTACTCTGAGCTGTGCTACAGCTCTCACCCACAAGTAGTTTGAACACATGCTAAACAAATCATAGAATGGCTTAGGTTGGAAGGCACCTTAGAGATCATCTACTCCAACCTCCCCACTGTGGCAGGGAAGACTTTCAACTAGGTTTGGCTGCACAAGGACTCATCCAGCCTGGCCTGGAACACCTCCAGGCAGGAGGCATCTGCAGCCTTCTTCCTGGGCAACCTATTCTAGAGTGCTGCTACCTTTATACTGAAGAACCTAAGATCCAGTCTGAACCTCCTTTCCCTCAGCTTCAAACCATTCCCCCTGGTCCTATTGCTAGACAACCTTATGAAAAGTCCCTCTCCAGCCTTCCTGTAGGGTCCCTTCAGATATTGGAAGGCAGCTCTAAGGCCCCCCTGGAGTTTTCACTTTTCCAGGCTGAACAACCCCAGTTTCCCCAACCTATCCTCATAGCAGACTTACTCCAGCCCTTGCATCACCTTTGTGGGCCTTCTCTGGACCTGCTCCAACAGCTGTGTGTCCTGTATTCCATGCCCAAATACCCCAAAAGGCTGCAAAACATTCTTCAAGTGTTCCTAACAAGTGCCTTCTCCCCTAACTGTGTAGCAAAGAGCTACACAGTTAACATGTGATGTTAAAAGCATTTCATCAGGGAAAGGCTGCCTTAGCAATACTAATACTTAAAGGTACTTAAGTCATGACTCTTCTTGGAGGTAGTAATTTTCTTCTGTTTCTGCTCTCTAGGCAGAAGAATCTGGATCCCACTTTTCCTCCACCATGCCCTATCAGTAACCCAAAGACATTCAAACTATCTCAGGTTGGGTTTCTAGGGCAATAAAGGCTTTCACTGTTGGAAGCAGTCACCAGCACACTAGCAGGTGGCATGCAGCAAAGCAGCAGCTCTGTTTTTAAGACAGACTCCTGAATTTATCTAAGTTCTTTCAGGTTTGTGGGAAGATGAGGATGGGAACTTTGAAGATAGAGACGTTTACTGACAATCACCTATTTTGCTCAGTCATTAAGTGCCTCCCCAACCAGATGTTAGTTGAGTAATACAAACCTCTGATAACATATTGGCCCACAGCTCCACATTTGCTACATGTCTTTCCATCTTCTTCTGATACAACTGCAACTCCAGCTGGCACGGTGGCAAAACCTCAACTATGTCTCTGTAACTTTCGTATTTCTCCATAATTTCTTGCTTTAAAACAAAACAAAAACTATTATCAAACAGCTTTGGAGTTCAGCACTCATTTTGTACAGTATTAATGCATATTGACTGATGTACCCATTCCTTCATTGCTTAACAGACACCTAGCATTAATACTTAGTAGTTACTGCAATGAGATCTTCAGTTTGCAAAAAATATTTCTTTTGAGAGCACGGAAAAGTGACACAGAATTGCTCAGGTTGGAAGACAGCCTCAGGATCACCAAGTCCAACCAATATCCCTACTCTACAAGGTGCACCCTAAACCATACCCCCAAGCACCACATCCAAACGACTTTTAAACAGTTCCAGGGTTGGTGACTCCACCACCTCCCTGGGCAGCTCCTTCCAGTGCCTGACCACTCTTGCTGGGAAAAAAAAAACTTCCCAATGTCCAGTCTAAATCTACCCAGTTGCAGCTTGAGGCCATTCCCTCTTGTCCTACCACTAATTACCTGTGAGAAGAGACCTGCACCAACCTCTCCACAACCTCCTTTCAGGTAGCTGTAGACAGCCATGAGGTCTCCCCTCAGCCTCCTCTTCCTCAAATTAACCATCCCCAGCTCCTTCAGTCACTCCTCAGATTTATTCTCCAGGCCTTTCCTCACTTTGTTGCCCTCCTCTGCACCTGCTCCAGCACCTCCACATCCCTGTTGTATTGCCCAAAAGTGAACACAGTACTCAAGGTGTGGCCTCACCAGAGCAGGGCACAAGAGGACAATCACCTCCCTACTCCTAGCTTGTTACAAGAGCCTCCAGGACAGAAAAAAAAGCTTTCTTCAAAACAGAAATTCCACGTACTGGTGAGAGGAGTTATGCAAATCCTCACGAACACAGTGCCTGGAATTACTGAAATGCAGTTCACACCGGTGGAACAGAAAAGGTCTAGGAAGAAAGGCAAGCTTCACCCAGGTACAATCACTGTGAACTATGGACACGGAGGGGACATCACGACAGAAAACAAACGGAAGTGGCCCTGTGAACCGAACAGGAGTGAAGTTGTGCCGGGCAGTTGGATGCTGAGAAAGATTTCTTTACAGCAAAAATGCTCAGGCGTTGGAATAGGTTATCCAGGGAGGTGAGAGAGTCACCATCCCTGGAGGCATTGGAGAAACCTGTGGACATGGCACTCCAGCACATGGTTTAAGACAAACAAGCAAAATAATCCCCAAACAAAAGCCAAACAACAACAAAATAAACACCACCAAACTAAAAACCTGGGAGGGGAACTCAATCCGCAGCTCACTAGCAGAGACAGCCATCCGCGTCAGAAACACAGAATGGCAACCTGCAGACCTTTGTGAGCTGCCAAAACATTGTCACCTCTTGAGAGCAAACAGCCAGACTCACTCAGCAGTCCTACACTTAGTTCCACAGTTCCTCACGCAGCACAAAGCGGCAGTGACTGCAATCCTGCTTCGCAAAGAACACCAAGACAAAACACCCAAGCACCAGCACAACCTAGAAAGCCCCATCCCTTCAACCAGGCTTCACTGTGCTCTGGAGCTGGGCTTTCCTTTCAGGCTGACCACTGCTCTGCTGGCTCTGAAGCGACTCCAGAAGCCTTTCCAGAAGATAGTTCACTAAAGCATGCTTTTTTTAAAAGAATACCTCCTTGTGTGGACAGAGGGAAACCTCACCTTGGATTTCTTTATTTTCTTGACAGTCTCTTTCATTGCTTCTTTGTAGTTTTTCAGTTCCTCTGGACTCTCAACGATTTTTGACCTCTTCTGCTCTTGCTCTTCTTTCAAATCAGTGATTATCACTTTAAGGTCGTTCTAGTGAACAAAACAAACACACTTCCACTATTAGCAATTCTGTGACTAAAGAGGAATTGTGGAGCATGGTTTGACAGGCTCTTTTCTCCTTTTGCAGCTTTTCCTCTTCAGAAAGTTTGTTATAAAAGCGAGTTCCTTTAACCAGCCTTAACATTCCCAGAGCAGTTAACAGTCCATTTGGCTCCCTGAACATGCTAACAGGGGTGCAATACTAAGTCACAAGAACAGCATTTAACTTGCATTCCACGCAGGCTGCCAGCTCATAAGTATTACACCAACAGCTCTTTCCTTCAGAACCCCTCACCTAATGCAGCTGAGGCAGTCACTGCAGGGTTTCAGAGCAACAAGCCTCCTGTGCAAGCTCTCAAAACCCTCCAGTTTTGTCCCAGCCGGGTCAGTGGCTGCCTCATTGCCTATTCCACGCACTTAAATTCTCAGTGCCTCAGAAACCCCTTAACAGATCAGCTTCCCAGAGACACAGCTTTACATTGCAGAGATGTGGTTTGAAAGTTAACAAAACCCCAAGCTACTGCAGTAAAGATTCCATGGGGAGGGGAAGGGAGCCAAATCCTTTTAAATAACCTGACCATTACCTAGCTCCAAGAAAGAGAGGATCCAAGGTAGGGCCTAGCCCCACAGGGAGCTGCACTTACCAGCTTTCGGGTGCGCTCTGCTATGTCTGACTTCTTCTGTGAAGTCATTTCATGTACAGCCACCTGAAAAAAACACCACAACAGATTTTAAATAAGCATTTCTACAACTGCTGCCTCCTTTACCCTTCTGTCATAGGCCTGTCTACCAAAAAAAAAAAAAACATTTATGGTTTCTCTGGAGTGTCACAACACGCAGGCAAATTTGAAGCCTGTAAGGTTTAAAAAACAGGGAAGGAGAGCTCTTGGAAAAGCCACAGGGAGCACCAAGGATGCAGACAGCATTAGGTATCTGGAAACAGGGCTAAGACAGGCTACCTTTCTTCCTACTGACCCTGGCAGCATTACACACACAACCTTCTTCATCACAGGGACCGTTCTGGAGAAAAAGCTATGCTAATACAGGCCCCGGACAACATATTAACCAGATGCTTGGTTTCTAATACTGACAGCAGAGACACAACTTCGTGCATAAATACCCCAAAGAGGCAAACTAAACTACCAACCCTAGACTCTTTCCTTATTCCAAAGCAGCTGAAAAGGTTACTTTCTATTGCTGGGAAGTTACTCCTGTGATCAATGCCAGCCTTATAGCCAGGCATTCCCCTGGGTGATCTCTCTCGGGTTTCACTTCATGCCATGGCTCACATACAGTTCTTCCAATTCAGGCGGAGAAGAGAGGGAAACACACACACAACACTTGTGAGCAGTAACAGAGGTATGTCCCAGGTCACTGCAGTAATGCCTTTCAAAAACAAAGAGCCAATGCATGTTTGTATTCCTTGAGCCCCGTTTCAAGTATGCTTCACATTGCTTACCAGTGAAATGAAGAGTTAGTGCCAAGGGTTAGACATAGGCACAGCATGTTGCAATGACCTGTGTTTTAAATCAATCTCCTTTCTCCTTTGCAAAGGGAAGAGGAGGGGAATCAAGAGACGTAAGGAACCCCCACATCCAGAAGCCACAGCAGCATTTCAGAGAAGTCTACAATGCAGCTCCTACTTGTTTGCGATGGAAGTCCTGCCTGAGCAGCTGCTCCAGCTCTCGAACGTTATCCGTCAGCTGCCTCACCTCCTCTTGGTGTTCAACTGGGACAGTGCTAAACAACAAAAAGAAAGGTATGAGACAGTTTCAGCATTGCTACAGTCCAGTCGACAGAGTTCAGGAGATAAAACACTCTCTCCAGAGACTTTACCACCAGTAGCTTTATTAATGAGGGCAGGACAGTCTCAAATAGGAAAACACCACACAAGCCAAGGAAAGTCAGAGTTTTGTAGCTGAGGCATAACCTGAAGAGGTATTTTGGCAGGCAGAGGCACAAGCATAAGGGAGGACTTAGTTTGAAGGTTGTGTTAAGCAAAGCACAGAAGAACAACAACACTTCTACCCATCTTATGGTGGTTGTCATTAAAGAAATGTGTCTATCATCTGCTAGGAGAAACAGCTTGTATTAGAGCAGGCCTACAGCTAGAGAACCTTCTGTCTAGAACACACCAAGAGCAGCTATTAGAGAAAAAAAATCTGTAGTGACAGCTCTCTTGGAAACTAGCCACCTCTTCATCCCATTATCCACAAGCAACAACAAAACTTAATGGGGCAAAGACACAGGCAGTAGGACTAAATGGCCTGAAACAGAGAATGGGACCAACATGTCAAATAACTAAGAAAGATAACTTTACCCATCTATTAAAGATGGGCTTCCCACAGCTAGGAAAGAGATAAGACAGATCACCAAAAACTCTAGCAGCAAAGAAGTTTCACCATCTTCCCAAACACAGAAAAGAGAGTATCTTGTCAAGGCAGCCAGGTACTCCCTCCTGAGGTCACTCAGCCTAACCACTCAGCTCTTGTTTAGGCACCCTATACAGAACAGTAAGATCATTTAGGTTGGAGAACACCCTTAAGGTCAAGTCCACCACTAAACCGTAGCCCTCAGCACCATATCTACACAGCTTCTATATCCCCTCCAGGGACAGGGACTCCACCATTTCCTTGGGCAGCCTGCTCCAGGGCTTGACAACCCTTTCAGAGAAGAAATTTTCTCTAATGTCCAAAGTAAACCTTCCCAAGTACAGCCTGAAGCCATTTCCTCTTGTCCTATTGCTTGTTACCTGGGAGTAGAGACCTACACCCACTTCACTACAACCTCCTTTCAGGGAGTTGTAGAGAGTAAGAAGGTCTCACCCCCACCCTCTTTTTCTGCAGGCTAAACAAACCCAGTTCACTCAGCCACTCCTCACAAGACTTACTCTCCAGAATCTACACTGGCTTCATCATTCCCTCGGGACCCACTCCAGCACCTCAACATCCTTATTGTAGTCAGGGCCCCAAAACTGAACACAGTATTTGAGGCATGGCCTCAGCAGTGCTGAGTACAGGGGCACTGTCCCTGCCCTGGTCCAGCTGGCCACACTACTGCTGATACAGGCCAGGATGCTCTTGGTCTTCTTGGCCACCAGGGCACATGCTGGCTCATATTCAGGCAGTTGTCACCCAACACCCTCAGGTTGTTTTCCTCCAGGCAGCTTTCCAGTCACTCTGCCTCAAGCCTGGAGTGCACCCAAGTGCATCAGATTCAACAAGGCCAAGTGCAGGCAACTGGCCCATCCATCCAGCCTGTCCAGACTATGTGCACTGTAGAATTCAGCCAGGTCAAGTAATGCATCTCACAGCCATCCCTTATTCCCCATACTCACTTCAGCTTCTCCAGCTTCAGTGCTGCCTCGCGGTTTGCCATTTCCAGTTGTTGGTTTTTCTCCATGGCTGATTTCTACAAATTAAATATTCAGTGATCTTTTTTAGTTTAGGGGAATATGGTTTCTCTCAGGGCTCTGTTCATCATTATTTCACATGAAATGCAGCATCTCTGCACTACTGCTATTTTCAGTAGAAGGGAGGCCACCAGCAATTCTATCTCCAGCCCCCAACTGGGACATCTATCTTTGCTCAAAACGATGCGAGGTGTCAAACCTTCGCTTACCAGGCTAAACTATCAGGTTACTGGGGAAAAAACCCACAAGACAGCTTCAGGTAACAGCCTAAGTAATAACTTGTCATGGTCATACAGAAACATTTACACTATTGCAATCTCCGCCACTCTTCTAACCTGAAATGTTTCCTCAGAGGCTTTGCAGAGATTTTTTCCTTAAACCATTTATAAGCACATACACAGCTACTATAAGATGGAATATGGTTGTACAAGTTGTACATAACATGAATCACAGAATCATGGAGTGCTGGGGACTGGAAGGGACCTCAAAAGATCATCTAGTCCAAGCCCCCTGCCAGAGCTGGGTCATCTGTACCAGATCACGCTGGAACACATCCAAGAGGGTCTTGAATATCTCCAGAGAGGGAGATTCCAGAACACCCCTGGGCAGTCTGTTCCAGTTTTCTATCATGGTCACAGCGAAAAAAAATCCTCCTCATGCTTCCTGAAACTTCCTATGCCTCAACTCCCACCCATTGCCACTTGTCCTGTCATTGGGCATCACCCAGCAGAGCCTGGCTCCAGCCTCCTGGCACTCACCAACCTGGCACCTTCCTGCATTGCTTGACTATATTTAAGATTCCAATGTGTTATTTAGACACGCAGTTAGAAACCTCACCACTATTCTGCTCCCAGTTCTGGGTTAACTAGTTAAGTATAATTAAGGTTCTGGGGTGAGGCAGGACCCAGTCTTACATAGCTCTGCTGTAATTCCAAGTAGGTCTCACGCCGCAGCTCTCTGAAGTGCACGAAGTTGAGAATGCCGCTGAGGAAGCGAGCTGTCCTCTTTGCTTCTGAAACAGGAATTGCAAGCCATCACTCTTGTGCTTTCCACGTGCATCAAGTGCAATTGCTTAGAAAAAGCAGGGAAAATGTCAGAGAAGAGGCAGAAATTATAAAACCCCGGAATGCAAATGAGTTCTTCCCCTGTTCAACTTGCAAAGACTTCACAAAGTACACATAAAGTAGCAGCAAGCTATGAAGAGTGTCTGAGCAGCTCCGTGCAGTTTAACAGACGAAAGTGGCACCTAGGAGAAAGGCTTTAAATACAGCCTCCCATCAGCACAGACCTCGGGGGGAAAGTGTCACAGCTCTCAAGATAGAGCCTCACTGCAACTGTTAGGCTAACTGAAGACAGCAGTGTGAACTGCAGGGATGTCTGGGGTCTATTCCAAGGAAAGTTTGTGAAGTGTTATTATGAAAGGCATTGAATGTCTTAGACAAGTCAGACCCAGAAGTGAAAGGGTTCGGAATAGCCTTTTGAGTTGTTTGTGCTGTACCAGAATCACCACTGCTGGGTATTGAGAGCAGTGAAACAACAATTCCATCACTTTGCATGCATCAGCATAAGAAATCTCATAGCATCTGAGAGCTGCCAGGATCATTTTCATTACCATCCATTCTTATGCTGTTTCAGGTATGTCACAGCCTGCTCCCCAAACCTGTGGCATTCAAAACTCCCTTATTTAACTGGATTAGCCTACATAAGGATAGGAGAAGAACTGCTCCTTAGAACCAACTTGTCTAGTGGCCACGGTGAGGGTCAGAAGAGCAGCAGGAAGTCAGGGACAGATCTCCATAGAAGATGCAAAGCTGGCTATGGGAAATGAGACAAAGCAGCTAAAGATCAGGAGACACCCAGCACCCCAGGAAGCCAAAGGATTCCACTGCATTTGCTTACTTGGGTTTAAGACATCGGCAATCTGAAAGTCATTAATCCGGCACACCGGAAGCAAGCGCTCCCTGAGGGGAAAACAGAACCAAAGCACAACTTAGCTGAGGGGGTTGTTACTCACTTCTGCTGTAGCCATTTACTGCAAACCAGCTCTCTTCCCCCCATCCCACAACGTCTGCACAGCAGGCACAAGACAACAGACATCTCAGGAGTAGGACTCCACATACAGGTCAACATTAAACATTTCTATTCCTACAGCATCTCACAAAGATTTCTATAGACAAAACCAAATTCTCAGCTGCATTTGGGAACTACTACACTTAATGCTCAGTCAGTTCTGCCCTTTCAGCCCAGATGAAGCTTAACATCATACCATTCCAACAGAGATCTAGTACCACACCCAGTTCTGGCATCTCCATCATAAGAAGGGCATAGAGCTGCTGGAGCAAGTCCAGATCAGGGCCACAGAGATGATCCAAGGGCTGGAACATCTCTGCTATGATAATAGGCTGTGGGAGCTGGGGAAGAGCTCTTCAGCCTAGAGAAGAATCCGAGGAGACTTTAGAGCTGCCTTCCTGAAGGTATCCTACAGGAAGGCTGGAGAGGGACTTTTCACAGGAGTGTCTAGCAGTAGGGCATAGGGGAACAGTTTTAAGCTGAGGGAAAGTAAGTTTAGACTGAACCTTAGAAAGAACTGCTTCAGTATGAGTAGTGGGACTCTGGTACATGTTGCCCAGGAAGGCTGCAGATGCCTCCTGCCTGGGGCTGATCAAGACCAGGCTGGATGAGGCCTTCAGAAGCCAAGTCTAGTTGAGAGGTGTCCTGCCCACGGCAGGGAGGTTGGTAGACTGTAGAAGATTCTCTAAGGTCCCTTCCAACCTAAGCCATTCTGTGATCTGTACAGAATTCGGAAAGAAAACGTACACAACAGGCACTCCAGATCCATCTTATAGGTGCAGCAATGACTCTAGACCTATTTGAAGTAGAGATTTGTGCTTCACCTTGGTGAGGCTGGATTTAGTGAGGTTTTTTTTAAGGTAAAGTAAAATTCTCAGCAGGCAGGTACTAAACATTGTCATCCCCTGCCTTCTGCACATTTAAATTGCTTTAGAGAGGCAGCAGAACCACCATCAGCCTTACTGCTTCTGAATTGGACCCATACAAGGAGTGGCAGGAGAAGAGATGCAGTATCTTCTACTCACATGTGACTGTACAGATTCCGAACAGGCAGGAAGCCTTCGAGTATCTGTGGATACATTATGTCAACGTTGACTGGCATCTGAGGAATAAAGAGAGTCAATGCATAAATGGAGAATACTCCAGCAAAACCAGGCAGCTTTTGTTTCCACAACGCAATTTAAACAGGTTCAAGGCAGTGAGGATAGTCTCTATCCACAAGGAGTACACACTGGAGGCTGAAGAATGCCGTCGTATTATCCACCTCACTCTTCCAAGTGTCAGGTTTGGCAGCTACAACATAGAAAGGCAACAACGACAAAAGCAGCAACATTACCAACTCTGTAATCCAGTCTAAACCCTTAATTCGTTCAGAGCTTGTGCAGCAGGACAGTCGCCGCATTCCACATGTAACAAGCGGCAGCTCTTTCTTTGAACACCCTGAAGTTCACAGACTCAGAGGGGTTGTGAAGAAGTTAGGAGATGGTAGCAGTACAACATTGTCACCTTCTTTGGTATTTTAAACCTCCTAACATAGTGCTGCAGTCTGTGAAGAACTGAGTTATTTTGTGCTCACAGGACTGCCCTTTCAGTTCTTCCAAAAAACAGCACAAGACAACACTATGCATTCATTTTTGGGACTCAGTTCTTGCCTAACAGGGACAGAAGATAAATTAAGTGCTGATCAAGAAGGTATCACTTAACCTCTGGCTGCACTTCACCTTAAATGGAGAAACAGAGACAAACACTGAAAGCAACATTTACTGTCCTGCTAGACCAGCCTAACATCTAAGCAGAGACTCTCCTCCAGCCATGGCCATGGGCAGAGATGCCCAAGAAGACAGTACGTATTTCCCAAGGCCAGAGCTGGTGCTCCTTCATAAACTTGTCCAGTCCATCCTGGACATTACCAATACTTCTGGCACCCATAGCACCTCAAAGGAAAGAATTCACAATTAAGGCTCTCCACAGAAACTTTCCTTACAGCCTACAGTGGTAGGTAAACTCCTCTTCATGCCCACTAGCTCTGGCAGTGGAGAAGGCAAACCTCCTTTCCATGAAAACAAACAAAAAGAAGGAAACTCAGAGGCAACAAGTCCGCAACAAGTCCACAAGTCCTGTTTCTACAAGTATCATGAACTGAAGCAAACTTCTAGATAAGGAACAATACCAAAGCAACTTGTCAGACACAATCAGCAAGTCCTCAGCAACAGCCAGAGATGGTGTTCCAGGTCTGCACTGCAGTATTGCACCCTTACTTCTGCCTAAGTGACTGCTTCCCTGAACACGAACGCAAACATCCATGGACACAGAGCACCTCACAAGCTTTCTACAATAGAATTGCTTAGTTTCCCCTCATGCAACTACAACATACAAACCAGTAAGCTACTTGCTAGTCTGAAGATAAGAGGAGACACTTCAACATTTCATCGGCTAAGCTCAGTACTTCTTTCCTCTTGCATTCATTCTGCTGCTACAGACATACCATGTAGAAATGCTCCAGGCGGATTCCATAGATCTTCTGCAGGATTCTCATGTAAATCATGTGTAAAATTTCAAGCTGCAAAAGGAAATGACACAAATCAATATTCCATATAATTGATCATTCAGGGCTCCCAGACCAGGTTATAAAAGTAGCTCTGCGTTTAACACGTGAGGACCAGTTTCACTGAGCCGCCACCACTGACAGGGTTTACTTTCCAACACTGTAGTTGAAGAACTATCATCTCCTAATACAATTGTAAGAGACAGC
This sequence comes from Tricholaema leucomelas, assembly GCA_013400475.1. Lineage (NCBI taxonomy): Eukaryota > Metazoa > Chordata > Aves > Piciformes > Lybiidae > Tricholaema lacrymosa > Tricholaema leucomelas. Next base: position 519,674 of record WAAF01000418.1, read on the forward strand.
AACCAGCTCAGGCAATTACAGCCTGATCTACCACAGCTGTGTGTTAGTTTCCATTGTGGTGCTGCTCACTGAGCAGTTTTCTAGCCAAGGGACACTAGGAAAATAAAAAACCAAGCAAGCAGTCCATCGTTCCTCAAACAAACAGGATCAGCCTCCCTTTCCAGCAGGCACAAGCACTTCTGCAGCAGCACAAGGAGTCACACCGAGGCACCCATACGACACCAAAGCCGCTTCAGTTTGCCGCCACACTGCAAGTCTGCACTAGATCTGTCAGACCGATGCAAGGAAAAAGGGGGCGAGCAGGGAGAAATTGTAGGCTTGGTTTAAAAGCATCGGTTGATGAACTAAGATGTTGGAACTATGGCACCGCGCCATAGGCAGTGGCTGTTTTAACGTAGCTCCCACAGAACAAAGGCAGACGGTGTAGTTTCATACTTCTCCGCTTATGGACCCACCCCCGTCCTGGCGAGGCTTCAGCAAGCTCCTCTTAAGCTGAAGAGAGGAAAAGCCCCGAGTTTAGCCCTGCCGCTCCTAGGAGGCTAATCTGCCACACTGTAAAAACGAACCCGCTCAAGCAGGAGGCAGTGCTGCACGCCAAAGCCCATGCCAGGCCGAGGAAGCGATCACGCAGGAGAACAACCAAGGCAAAGCTCTTCCTCCGCGACAGGCAGGCAGGCAGGCAGCCGCCTGCGGGCGGCAGGGCAGCAGGGCTTCCCCAGCCACTACCACCCAGCCGCCGCTTCCCCCTCACCCACCTTGGGCGTGCCGAACACGTCGCCTTTGACCAGGTTTCGGGCCTCGGCGCCCGTCAGGATATGGCTGCGGAGGTAGCAGACGATATCGTCGGGGCTATAGCGAGGGAAGGTCAGCGTCTCCATAGCGGCTCCGGGCGCCAACCACTCCAGCAACCGCCCGCCGTAGCTTGAATCTGGCGGGCGCCTCCCTCGCCCCGCCGCTGGGCCTATCCGCGGCCGCACCGGCGGGAGGGGGACGGAGCTCGGCAGGCTCCGCCTCGCCCCGGCCGCTGGCCGTTAGAGGCGGCGCGGAGTGACAGGCCTCGCCGCCATCGCGGGGGCTGCCCGCGCCCGCTCCTCTCCGAGTGGGAGCTGCACAGCGATAGGGGCTACGCCGGCACCGACAGCCAGCAGCCCGCTAATCAGAGCCAGGGCAGCTCCTCCGCAGAGGAAGAACGCCCTGAGGGGTCAACAGAGGGAGCCGAGGCGGCTTTGGAAAGCTTGTCCTGAGTGAAGACGCTCTTTGGAAGAGCTCCTTAGCCGCCTTCTCCTGACCGGCTACAAAGCCAGCCCAGCGCGGACTCTGTCAGTGCAAGTGACCACATCTTGCAGTCTGACTCCGCTTGAGACAGAAGTTGCACTGTCCGCACTCGCCCGGCACGGTTCATATAGTCACAGAACGGTAGAGGTTGGAAGGGACCTCCAGAGATGTAACCCAACGCCCCCCCCCGACGCTCTCCTAGGCACGCCTAGAGCAGGTTTGCACAGGAACGTGTGCGGGAGGGTTTTTAGAGTCTCCAGAGAAGGATCTGCAGCCTCGCTAGGCAGCCTGCTCCAGTGCTCCAGCACCATTCGAGTGAAGGACTATCTCCTTCAGACGAAAGCTGCGTTCTAGTTTGTACCCATTGGCCTTGTCCTATCACTGACCAGCGCTGAGAAGAGCCCAGCCCCATTCTCATGGCCCTCACCTATTCATATGCATTTAAAGATCTCCTCTCAATTTGCTCTTTGCCAGGCTAAAGAGCTCCAGGTCGCTCAGCCTCTCCTTGTAAGAGGGATGCTCTCATCCAACATACACCTTCTCAGCACCTCCATGCAGCCCAAAGCAGCTCCTACTTGGTCAGCAAGGTCATAGCCCTGACTCCAAAGCCGCTGACATCAGAGAGGTGTCAGCTGGCACTGAGTGTGACATGGAGACAGCCCAGGCACTATTCTGCACTTGCCCATGTAGAAACTGAGCTCAGTTTCCAGCTGGGCACTCTGCCAAGGGGTCAGGTGAGTCACGGACACAAAGCACTTCCCCACAGCCTGGCAGCCAGACACATCCTGGGCATGGCTGTGACAGTAACGCAGCTTTCATAGGGCTGCTCGCAGACCCCAAAGGGCTGAGTGGCCTGGAAGGTGTTAGGCCATGTCTCTCTCAGGTAGAGCACAGCCCTTGAGCCTCGTGTTTCTTTTGGGGATGGGGATGGCATCGGAGAGGATAAACTGCCCAAGCAGGTGTACCTGTCAGTACCTGGCAGTGAACTGCACAGGGCAACAGCTGCATGAGTTCCCTGCAGCCATCCCGCTGGACACCAGGCAGCTGGTTCTGGCAGTAAACAACATCTCGTACCTGCCAGCAGTGGAATTGAGCTTCTTGGCTGATTTGGTTTATCTGGACTGCAGGAAGAACCTCTTGGGGGATGACCTGGATTTCACTTTCATTGCTGTGGCCAAGCTTGTCTATCTGGACCTCAGTTTCAACAACCTCACACAGGTCACCTTCAGCACCTTCTCTAACCTCCTTAGCCTGGTGGTTTTGAAGATGTCAGACAATCCTAACCTTGTGGCCATTGAAAAGGATGCGTTCACCAACAACACCTGGCTGAGGCACTTGGATGTGAGCCGGACGGGCTTAACATTCCTGGACAGCAGCACTGTCCGTGAGCTGCCCAACCTGCGGTTTCTGGGGCTCAGTGACAACCCATGGCACTGCAACTGTTCCTTTTTGGACTTCATCACCTGGATGACAGAGAGCAACGTTCATTTTCCAGGTGAGGGCTCTGTAGGCAGGATCCCTCTCCCTTCTCCTGCAGATTTGTGTGGAACAGAGAGGGCTCACTGCTCTCTTTCTCGAAACTTCATGTCACAGCACTGTGCCACTGCATGTCAAACTTGAGTTGCATCTTCTGGTGTTGGAGAAAACACAGATGCAAGCAGCTGGTTGTGCAGCTGGGCTGCACATGCTTCACCCATAATCACACTGCTGACATCCTCAGGACAGTGTGGGAGGTATAGGCTTGCCTGTGCTTTTCCTGTACCAAGGGCTAAACTACAGCAATCATTATCACCCAGTGAGCCCTCTCCTGCCAAGAAGGGAGGTCCAGAAAAGCAGAGGATGAAACTCAACCAAATGTAACAAACCAGCAACATTGCTATTAATACTAATGCAATATAAATATACACAGCTGTACTCAGCCAGCCAGTGTGCCAGTCACAACACACGGACAGGCAGGCCTCAGGAGCAGAACAATGCTGACCTTGAGAGAAGGTGTAAGAAGAGGAGCAGAGCCCCTCTTCTTAGTAAACATCCCCTTTATAGTGAATGTGGCCTTTTTGGTATGGGGTACACCTGTCAGCCAGCTGGGGTCAGCTGCCCTGTCTTTTACCCCCACCTAGCTGAAGCTCCTGACTGATGTGAAACTGCTGACAGCCTGCAGACCATGGCTGGCCTATTATTCTATCCCAACAAAATCAGGACAAGTCTATAGTTAGGAAGGACATTGCTGCTGCTCTACTATGCCCAGCTTTGGCCTCAGCAGGTGCCACTGTGTCTGTGAGTCTCAGCATCCTATTGTTGCAATGCTAAGAATGAGGAGCCAAATGTGGCTCCACAAAAGCTCCTGCTCTGAATTCTCTGCTCTGATCACCTGATACTGCTGCAGGTGGGGGGTGGGTTAACGACCAGTTAACCCCCCCACTTCTGTGGAAAAGCTTGTCTGCCTCTCTTCTGGCCTGCTCGGGGCAGCCTTTCCAGCCCTGAGCTCTCCAACACTGTCCCCTTCACCTTAAACACCTCCTGCTAGCCTCTTCCTGCACAACCTGCCTGGCAGGCAGACCTCATTCGTGTGACCTCCACAGTCAAAACTGCCTTGAAAGCCAGGCAGCTCTTCTCTTGTCTCTCCCTGACAGTCTCTAGAAGTTAGGGCAGTGTGGCAGTCAGCAAGAGTTTAGCTGCTGACTTCCATGGGGTTGTGATCACACCCTGCTCCCCGCTGACCAGTTTTCAGACAAGGGAAGCATCCACAGTGCCCTTTGCCTTAAAAGCGTGGCAGCTGTTGTGCTAAGACAGATAGAAATCACAAGTCCTGCCACCTCCAGCTGCCACAGTACTCCTTGGCCCTCAGAGCAGGTATGTTCGACTGATCCTTTGTATCAGACTGTGACTCAACGCTCAGAAGTCAGTGAAAGACTTTTTGCTGCTGCCATAGGAGCTCTGGTTTGGGTCCTAGATGACATTTGGGTGACAGAGCGAGACAGAGCACACATTGTGCTCAGAAAAGTGTCAGTATTCTTATGGCTGGGAGGCCGCATCTGTTCTCACTCTTCCTCCAGCACCCCAGAGCAGATTTCCTCTCTATTCAGTTTCCCAAAATAAGCAATGCTATGTGCAGTGCAGGTGAGCATTGAGTCCCATGGGCTGCAGCAGCACAGTACAGTTTCTAGCTGAAGAAAAGCCATTTCTCAGAAGCAGGGTCTCCAAGACTTGTTTTCTTACATCACATGGGATGCCAGAATCAGTCGAGCAAGAAATGGCCACAAAAGAGCCTAAGGGTAGAAAAGGGAAGAGCAAATGGAAGCTGGTGTTAGGACAGAATCCAGTTAGGGACATTTCTGTGTCTTGTTACATGCAGTAAGCTCCCATTCAACAGTAAAGTAGTTTTATTTTCCTTGTACAGGTTACAGGCAGATATGGAACAGTGTAAAAGAAGTACTGTTCTTATCAGTGAGACTGGAGATAACACACTGAACCTTGAAACAGGAGAATAAAGCTCACTGCAAGCAGTTTGGGAGGGTAAAAGTAGGAAAGCCACTGGCAGCAAAAAACAGGGGTAAGAGTATGAATCCTTGCACCATGCTTGGGACAGCAAAGAAACCCTGGAGGCTGCTCCACTTCCCCACTGTGTTAGGCTTTGCTGTGTCCTGGTAAGATGCTGTGGGTGAGTCCCTAAGAGGCTGTGTGCCTCATGGAACTGCTGTGAGAGCTGGGCAAAGCTTTCACATTGCCAGTAAAAGTGTGCACAGGATTAACACTCTGTATTACCAACATCCACCTGCCTTCAGGCAGCTGCCTCTTTACTGGGACTAGGTCACCCTGACCTGAGGGTTGCAACAGGAGAGGACAGCTCCAGTGCAAAGGGATGTCGGGATAGATACCCATCCTGGCCTTCGAAAAGCTTCTGCTCCACAGAGCACCTCTGCAGCAGGGTTCTGTGCTCAGCTAGATCTGTGCAGTCTCGATGCCAACAGGAAGTTGTCCAGACCTAGATTTGGGTATATATTAGATGAATTTTGGGATATAATCAGGACAATGAGAGATACCATCACCAACAACCCCTGCAGCTTTATCACTCACTAATTTACAAAGTAATATAAATCCCCTCCAGCTTTTCCCTCCTCACTGCTGCCATTCCCTCAGGCCCAGCCATCCAGTGCACTAAGCAGTGCCCAGCCTGCGTCTGGCACAGCAACAGCATCTGGCCCAGGCAGTTCTGAGCCTGCAGGGAAAGGAAAGATCCCTGGCTCTACAGACACCAAAAGGAGGCATAGCTGGCACCACACGGCCTTTGCTATCTTCAGAGGGAAAGGCCAACACCTGTTTTACCACCACATATACTACAATACAACAGGGCATAGGTTACATAGGATACATAGGATAGAATAGGGCATGGTTGGAAAAGACCTTTAAGATCATCAAGCCCAACCACTAACTCTACCAAGTCAGAGATGTGGTGCTAAGGGACATGTTTCAGCACCACATCTCTGTCTCTTTCAAACAGCCCCAGGAACAGGGATTCAGCCACTGCCCTGGGGAGCCTGTTCCAGTGTTTGAACACACTTTCTGTGAAGAATTCTCTTCTACACTCCAATCTAAACCTCCCCTGGTTCAAGCTGAGGCTATTTCCTATCATCCTATCACTTTGTACTTGGGATATGAGTCCAATACACACCTTATTACAGCCCTACCCTCAGCCTCCTTTACTCCACACTAAACCACCCCAGTTCCCTCAGTCACTCCTCTCAAGACCTGCTCTCCAGACCCTCCACAGCTTTGTTGTCCCTCTCTGGGCCCATTCCAGCACCTCAATGTCTGTCTTGTAGTGAGAGTCTCCAGTACTCAAGGTGTGGCCTCACTAGTGCTGAGCACAGAAGAACAATCCCTTCCCTGGCTCTGTTTGTCACTCTTTCTGATGCAGGCCAGGATGCTGTTTGCCTTCTTTGGAATCTGAGCACACTGCTGGTTCACATTCACCTGGCTGTCAATCAAGACCCCCAGGTCTTTGCTGGGCAGCTTTCCAGCTCCAGCCACTCTTCCCCGCAGTTCATGGGGTCGTTGTGGCCAAAGTGCAGGAGCCAGCACTTGGCCTTGTTGAATGGGTCATCAGGGGAACCGCATCACTGATGAGTTTCCTCTGCCTCTGGGCAGGTGAGGCAGTGTCTACCTGCAAGCCCTCACATTATTCCAGCATATTTTAGGCTCTATCACTTCAGAAGGTGTTTGAGATTAAAAACCCCAACACAAGTGCTCTTCTGTCAAAATAAAGCACTCCGTCAGCAGAGAGGAATGGTGCAGGGATGGCAGTTTACCACAGTGGCATGGTCCAACAGGCAGCAGTTCCCTGTGGAGGCAATACCACCGACATCATCCTGGCAACCTGGCAGGAGTTTGCCTGTCTGCTTTTACCTAAGCCATGGAGGGAGAGGGATGTGATGTTTGTAGACATTCTTCAGTGTAGCAAACTTCTCCATCATTTTCCTAGCAGGACTCCTGTTCATGAACACCTAAGACACAGATGAGAGTGTCTTGCTTCTGCTTTTCCCTCTGCAGATGCTGACAACATCACCTGCTACACCCCAGAAGGCCTGCATGCCCAGAAAATGCCCACAGTGGAGGCACAGCTCCATTTCAGCTGCCTGACCCAGCTGTACAAGCAGGACTACGTCTTTCTGTGCCTCATTGGCTTCTGCATGTTCTTTGCTGGCACCATGGTGGCCTGGCTAGCTGGCATCTGTGTTGTCATCTGTGAATTCCACGCTTCAAAGGGGGAGGAGGAAGAGGAGGAAGAGGACACAGTAACTTAGGATCAGTTCTACAAATCCTTCTGAGCACCCATCATGGGAACTGAAGGCAGTTCTTCCTGCCTGGTTTCCCATACGATGTCCCACTCCAGATGAAATAAAACTGCAAGAGTTGAATGTCTCTGTGCTCCCACTTCACTCACTGTGCTTCCTCCACTTGTCTTCTTCCACCAGGACTCAGAATACCAGCATAATACTTTCAAGAGGCATAAGATGTGTGTACAGTGCCAGACAGTTTCACCATGAAACCACAGGGTCATAGGCACTAACCTGAGGAGATGCAGTCTGAGGTCATTTAGCCTAACACCCCTGCAGTCAGCAGGGACGTCTGCAACTAGAGCAGGCTGCTCAGAGCCCCAACCAACCTGACCTGGAATGTTCCCAGAGATGGGACTTCTACACCTACCACTTCTCTGGGCAACCTGGGACAGCATTTCACCACCCTTATCACAAGAAGTTTCTTTCTTCTAGCTATTTTGAATCTCCTCTTTTAGTTTTAAACCATCACCCTTGTCCTGTCACATCAGGCCTTGCCTGAAAGTCTGTCTCCAGCTTTCTGGTCAGCCTCTTTATGTACTGAAAGGCCATAAGAAGGTCTCCCCAGTGCCTTTTCTTCTCCAGGCTGAACAACCCCAACTCTCTCTGCCTGTCCTCAGGCACGGAGGTTACAGCTCTCACATCATTGCTGTGGTCTCCTCTGGCTCTGCTCCAACAGGTCCAGGTCTCTCCTGTGCTGAAGACTCCAGAGCTGACCCTGGCACTGCAGACGGGGTCTCAGCAGAGGGGAGCAGAAGAGCAGATCCCCTCCCTCCACCTGCTGCCCACGCTGCTGAGAGGGCAACCCAGGCCACGGTTGGCGTCCGGGCGGTGACGGTCGGCTCACGTCCAGCTCCTCACCCCGCAGCACCTCGAGTCCTTCTCCACAGAGCTGCTCTCCAGCCCTTCGTCCCACATAGGACCGATGCTCCATGGGGAGCTGGAAGACACTGCGACACAAAACGGCTGCAGACGCACCCGGCCCAGCACCAAACCCCCCTCCCACCACTGCGCTCGTCGCCGCTCCGCTCCGCCCGCCACTGGGCCCCGCCTGCGGGCGGTGCCGCGGGAACAGTCCGGCCCCGCTCCCCGTCGCGTCCTAGCTCCCGGCTCCGTCCTGCTCCCGGTCCCGGTCCCGCTGCGTCTTGCGCCGAGCCGAAAGGTGAGTGCGGGCGGGGGCTCCGAATGCGTGTTTGGTGCTGGTCGTCCTGCCGGTAAGGAGCACAGGGCAGGGGGCTGGGCCTTGCGCTTTGTCCCTGCCGGGAACGGGGCCCGCAGGTAGGACGGAGCTCGGGGACCCCAGCACAGAGCCTGACCCCCCGGTTCGCAGAGCCTGTGTGGCTCAGCCGGGCCGGAGAGACAGGCTGCGCTTGGGGCGGGCGGTCCTGCCGGAACCCGAGCACGGGGAGGCTTAATCAGCTCTGCTGACTCATAATTGCCCTCTCGCTATGGCAGCCTTGGTACGAGTCCTTGTTCTGGAATGAGGCACCTCCGGAGAGCAATAAGGTACAGCTCCCGGCGGTGCGCTCTCCTGCTCCGGAGTCCGCTGATCGTGTGGCTCCCACCTTGAACGCTTGTGCAGAGAGGACACAACCTCAGGCCTGCGCAGCAGTGGCTGGGAGCAAAGTCCTTGCAGCGGCAAAGGCTGCTGAAGTGCACAAGCTCCGGAAACAGGCAGCGAGGCACACAGTCGTATTCTGCTGTGGACTTTGGAGAGCCTTGTAGGGCTCCAGATTACTGAAGCAAAGGCTTGAGCAACAGTTTTACAGCCAGTAGGGCAAGAGTGGTATCTCTGTGATACACCTGGGTTCCTGCTTCACTCTGCCGATACAATTACTGCTCTGATAAAATAACTCCCTAGCTCGTAGTTTGGCACCGTGAAGATAAAATGCCTGGTCAGTGCTGGCAGGTGGGGTTCTCCACCAACCCTGCCATTTGAAGGGGCAAATGGTACCCATCAACCTGCTCTACTGTGTGGGAACCTGATCTGTTTTCAGTGTCTTATCTGTCAGGCACTAACCCCTATTACATGTGAGTGCAGCTGACATTTCTTAGTTACTTGGGGTTTTGATTGTGCTTACTGATAATTGTTTACCAGACTTCATGTGGACAAAGTCAGCTGTTGTCTACACCTTGCTCCATCCATAATGATCCCTTTGCAAAGCAGAACTAAACCCCTCTCGAGGATCCCATGTGAGGGGTGCTGGCCCTGCTGCAGGAGGAAGGCTCTTTGCGCTGGTTCCATGCTGTGGCCCATTTCCCCCCACAGCGACAGACTGGGACAGTACAAGAGACACCCAAACCTCTCCACGTGGTGGAGGCACCAGATGGAGATAGGCATCATCTGACGTTTTGTTTGGAGAGGGAATTTTATCAGAGTTGGAGAGACATTTCTGCTGAGGCACTGTCTCGGGTCACGCAGGCAGTGTCTGAGGTTTGGGATTGTGGGAAAGTGTCCTTGTGCTGCCTTGCAGCTGCAGAAGGTGCAGGAGTGCTTAATGTCAGGCAGCTCCCAGCAGCACAAGGTGCTGGCATGTCCAGTAGATGGGCAGCAGGAAGAAGGGAGAAGCATGTAACAAGACCTTGCTGCAGGATGGTGTGGTAGAGGCTGTTTGGATGCACCTTCTGCTCTCTGCTTCTGTCTTGGGCCTGCATGAGGCAGGGCAGAAGCATTAAATGCAAACCTTGCAGGCCCTGGTGTCTTCTGGCTGGCAGATCATGCAGCTGGTCAATGCCAGCAGTTGCTTGTTGCTGGAGACTTCACTGATGTGTGACTCTCAGAGGGTTCCTTGAGGCTGCCAGGGTGAGCATTGTTCACCTTGCCAACACCTCTTTGCTGGAAAGGTTTGGTTATGTGATGGTTTGTTGCTCTTGTGGTGGCTTTCGCTATTACTTTAGGTAAGGAGGACCTTAGTGCTACAAACTTAACCATTCACATGGCCCAGCTCCTTTAAGCTCAGGATTTCTGAGCCAGTTCACGTTCAGCTGTATTACCTCTCATTCCCAGAGCCTGCCCAGCTTCCCCTGGAGCACTGGCAGCATCCTTCAGCAGGAGTTCCACAGCTCTGTTTCCCACTACATGAAAAAAACCACCTCCTTTGGTTTCTCCTCAGTCTGTTTCCTTGTTTCATTTGGTGGACTGTAGCTCTGGTGTTGGAAGAGCCTGTGAAGGAGCAGTTTCCATCTACCTCCCCAGAGTGTCCCTGCAGGCACAGCACTGTGTCAGTGAGGTCGTGGGACTTAGCCGCCGCCAAAGCTGATGGGACCTACTGCTGCGGGCTGTAGTCCTGCCTAGGGCTGGCGGCTGGACTAGCGTCCTCCTGACACTGCCTCCTGCTAGCACCGGAATGATTTTAACGCTTGCTTGACAGGAGCTGAGCAGAGAGCCCTTGTTCCATGCTGCTCAATGCCCAGCGGGCACCAAGAGGTGAAAATTCCCCAGCTCGCTCTTTGACAGAATCATAGACTGGTCAGTGTTGGAAGGGACCTCCGAAGGTCATCTCCATCAACCCTTCTGCAGTGAGCAGGGACATCCTCAGCTTGTCCAAAGCCCTGCCAAGTGTGACCTTGAAAATCTCAAAGGATAGGGCCTCAACTACCTATCTGGGCAACCTGTTCCAGTGTTTCACTATGCTCATGGTAAAGAACTTCCTCGCAACGCCCAACCTAAATCTGCTCTTCTCTAATTTCAAACCATTGCCCCCTGTCCTACTGCTGCAGGCCTTTGTAAACAGTTCCTTTCCAGCCTTCTTCTAGTCCCTCCTCCTTCTTCCAGTAACCTTGCTGGCAGGTCTTAAGGTCCATGCTCAGCAGCTCTTCCACCCACACCTGTAGTGAGCTGCCACGTCTCCACTCACAGCCTGAAGCAGTAACGGGCTCTCTTTCTCCAGCAGCACCAAGATGGTTGTTCTCTCGAAGGAGTATGGCTACGTCATCCTGACGGGGGCTGCCAGCTTTGTCTTGGTCGGGCACCTTGCAGTCAAAGTGGCCAAGGCCCGCAAGAAGTACAACGTGGAGGTGAGTGCTGAGGCTGAGGGATGGCAAGGTTGCAGCTGGGCTGTGAGGGGTGTTGCAGATAAGCTAGGAGACATCTGTCTTATTTTGGGCTGTGGTGCCAACGTTTCCTGCCCTGACACATGGATGCAGAGGGGATGAAGCTGCCACTCTGGCTCTCCAGCCTGGTGCAGGCAGCTCGACAAAGCTCCGGGTTTGGGACATCAGGCGCTTGGCACCATGCCGAGGCAGCTGAGAGCTCGGCAACACCGACGTGCAGGAACCACTCAGCCTGGGCTGCCTGCAGAGGGCCGATGCAGCGCTGGGGGCAAGGGGGTCCGAGTGGAACAAAAGCGACAGGAGGGTTTCAGTAGCTCAGAGGGAGCACACAAGCCCTATCACAAGAGTCTTTCAAAGTGACCTGCCCTCATCTGTTGAGCTGCTTGCAAACTGGGCAGGGCTGTGGGCTGGGTGGGGACAAGCCCGTCCTGGCCGTGAGTCAGGGCAGTGGCATGCAGTGGCTGCTGTGCCACTTGGCTTCAAGCACGAATGCTCCTTTGCTCTTTCCCCATGTCACCTGGGGAAGTGACAAGAAGGGGTGGGTGGAAGGTGCCACAGACCTCAGTGCCTGTTGGGGTGGCTCCCTTGCTGCATGGTACAGCAAACATGTCCAGTATGGTGCACAGAACAGTGGATTTCAGGCTCGGGGAAGCCTCTGCAGCCAGGCAGCAACCCTGTGGCTGCTCAGCTTTGGTGCTGAGGAAGGCAGCATCCTCCCAGCTTGCTCCTGGGTGGTGGGCTGCTGCCGGCTCTCCATAGGACACGTGGAGGGGATGTCCTCTGTAGCCCTGCTTCACTGCCTCCCAGAAAGATAGGATTTAACAGGGAGGCCACCTTGTGCCTGGCTGTCTTCTCTTCGAAGCAGGGCAGATACAGGGGAGGGCCAGGCCCTTTAGGGATTTCAGGAAGTGGCCTGAGGCAAGAGGCCATTTCAACAAGGCGTTTGTGGAGCGCAGGCAGGAAACACTGGCTCTAGATTTGAAATCTGGGCTCCCTGGGAGAAGCTGCAGGCGGGGCGCCTCCCTGCAGAAGAGGCTCCCTGGCCCGGGCTGCGGTTGCTGACAGGCTGCTGGCGGTGTGTGTTTTGTGGCAGTATCCAACCATGTACAGCACAGACCCCGAGCACGGCCGAGTGTTCAACTGCATCCAGCGCGCACACCAGAACACGTGAGTAAGCGGCTGGACCGGGCCGCGGAGGGCACCGGGCTGCAGAGGGCTGCGGAGGGCACCGGGCTGCGGAGGGCTGCGGAGGGCACCGGGCTGTGGAGGGCACTGGGCTGCAGAGGGCTGCAGAGGGCACCGGGCTGCAGAGCGCACCGGGCGGAACAGGGAACGACACATTTGCCATGCCTTAAACCAGCATATGGGGCTGCAAAGCAGCCTCCGCCTGCCCAGTGCCTGGCTCTTTGCCGTAAGGCACTAAAAAACCTGCTTCCAAAAGAGCCTGTCTGGGGGCTGCTGATCTGTCGTGCTGCCCAGGTCTCCCTGGGAAGAGGCCTGGATCCACTCAGCTACTGTGGACCTGGTGAGAGAGGTGCTAGGAGGAAGCAACCCTGGGTTAGCTGATGGTAAGGAGGATTTAGCAGTAGCTTGGGGCACAAAACAGAAAAGCTCAGTGGGTAGCTTTGAAGAGAGTTAGGGATGTGGGGAGAAGTCCCTAAAAGTCTTCCCTCCATCTGTGGCCGCAGTATTGAACATGGAGACTTGTAGTAGTCAGGCCCAACAGAGACCTTGGCAGGTGAAGCTTACAGCGCCTGTGTTTCTGGAGTTTCCTCTCTGCAAGCGGTGTGAGCACAAACACAACTTCCTCTGGCTTCTGTTTTCAGGCTGGAAGCCTACCCTGCCTTCCTCTTCTTCTTAGCCACTGGGGGACTCTACCACCCGGTAAGTGACACTATGGTGCAGGTCTGCATGACAGAACTCTGCTCTTGCTCCCTGTCCTGGGGGAGGATGGAGTGCAAGAGGCCAAGCTTGCTCCTCTGGAGCCAGCAGGCCTCCTTTGCTAGCATCACAGCTGTGTCCCCTCTAAAAATGCAGTTGTAGAAGGTCTTGTACAGGGGAATCACAAGCATCCACTAAACTCCTTACTGCTGCCTCAGCTACTAGGTGCCTTTCCTTCCCCTCAGGCTGCCTTGTTGGATAAACAGAAGCATTCGCAGCTTCCAGTCCATGAGTGGGAAGGACTGGTTGTGTGAACAGGAGCCTTTCCCCCACCCCTGCCCCCCATCTAAAGATCTGACTCCATTTTCACAAGGAGTTTATCTGATGAGAATAGACAGGGAATGTGGTGATCTTCCCACTCACTTCTGCCACCAAAGGAGGTGCACAAAGGATCAGAAAAAGCCTGGATGACTTTTAACTGGGAGATGCAGACAGCTCATGAGGAGGCAGGCATGGGAGAGGCCAAAGGCAGTATGTGTTTCTTTGCCACCAGTAGACAAATCTGGTCCTCAAGTACTCTTTTTGAGAGGTGGAAGGAAGCAGCAGAGGCAAATCTGGCCAACTGGAGCCACCTTGCAGCAAGCTCTAAATGAAGAGGCAAGGTGGAAGTTTCTAACACCTGCAACAGAAACACCTCTGTACCTGCTGGAGACAGCAGAGCAGGGCTGGGGGGCAACAGCTGCCCCCAGGACCCTGGTGTTCGGTCTAGCTCACTAACTAGGCAAGTGAGATTTGGCACCTGCCACCTGCGTGACAACTGTTACTTACTTCCTGGGGAAGACTGTGCTGCAAAAGAGCGAGGCTCTGCAGCACATCACATCCTCCCTCCCCACAGGTGTAATGAAAATGGCAGCTCTTGAGCAAAACCCACCCTGCACCTGTCACCTGCTTCTGCAGTGCTGACTCCCAGCTGTCCTAGCAAGGTCAGGACCATGCTGTAGTTGGTGGGCACTTCTTGCAGGTCTTAGGAGGAGCAGATGAGGGAACTGGGGATGTTTAGGCTCAAGAAAAGGAGGCTGAGGGGAGACCTCATTGCTCTCTACAACTCCCTGAAAGAAGGTTGGAGCAAAGTGGGTGTCAGTCTTCTCTCCAGTAGCAAGTGATAGGAGGAAAGGAAATGGCCTCAAGTTGCACCAGGGGAGGTTTAGGTTGGATATTAGAAGAAACTTTTTCACTGCAAGGTTTTCTCAAACATTAGAACAGGCTTCCCCTGGAGGTGGCTGAATCCCTATCCCTGGAGCTGTTTAAGAGGCAGAGATGTGGTGCTGAGGGACATGGTTTAGCACCAGCCTTGGCAGAGTTAGAGAAGGGCTGGACTCAATGATCTTTCCAACTGATTCTTAGCACAGCTGCTCTAACAGCTAAGAACATGTAAGCAGCAAGTCTCCAAAACCTTTCATGCTTTCTCCTTTCTCTTTAGCGGCTTGCCACGGGGCTTGGCCTGACGTGGATCCTTGGGAGAATCCTCTATGCCTATGGCTACTACACAGGAGGTAGGTCTTTACCCTGCAGCACAAGGCAGGACCTTGGGAACTCAGTTCTACTCTAGTGGCTTCAGGGCTCTTTGCTCCAGCTGACACCAAGGAGGCAGCATAAAGCTTGCAGTGAGGGGGCAGAGAAGAGGGCACAGGTCCCCAGGCTGCTAACCCTGCAGCACACTTTCCTGCTGCTGGGAAGGGCAGCACAGATAGAGGGTGGATACGTGGCCTGAGCTGGGGCCTGCCCTGAGATTTAGCTCTGCTTCCTGCTCCCTCTGACTTTCAACGTGGGTGAGCCTGTCAGTGGTGGGGCTGCAGAACTGACACACGTCTGTCTTGCTTCCAGAGCCCAAAAACCGAAGCAGAGGAGCCATTGGGTCACTTGCACTCCTTGGGCTGGTGGGCACGGGCATCTGCTCGGCCTGCCGGCACCTTGGCTGGATCACTCCACGTCACTGCAGATCTTTATGATGCAGATCCTCCTGAGGACTGTCCTGATGGCTGACTGGGAAACTAAAGGCATTTTTGTTTGTTTCTTCTAGAACATTTCATTTGCTGGTTTGTTTGGGTTTCTTTCCCCTTCTCATTCAATAAAATGAAGTTGTCAGTTCTGTATTTCCATTCTCAAGTCAGAGTCAGAGGAGTTTTGTAGAATGCCAGCCTGACTCTGGCTTCATGGGCCTGCAAAAGTCTGCCTCTCAGGCAGAGGTGTTCTAGCTTTGGGGACTTCAGTGACTGAACAGCCATTTTTCAACCTCTTCAACCCATACAGCAGCAGCAGACCTCTTTCTGGACACCTCAGTTCACATCACTGCAGCAAGATGTTGCAAACAGAGTTAATGTTTATTTGATTACTAAAAAGGAGGAACACATTTAAAAGTTACTGCTTTGTCCTGGTTAGAAAGAAAAGTAGGCCTACAGGAAGGAAGCCACTTGAGAGCAGCAGCACTCTGTGCTGTGCTGGAGCTTGCTACTTCTCTACTTGTCTTCCATAGTGTATGTGGACATGCCTCTTAGGGCCATGCCTGTCCCAGGCAGCATCAGCTAACCCTCCCCACAACATTCTGTCCCACCTTGGAAGTGAAGCACAGATAGGGAAAACAAAAGTTGGGTTTACAAGGGGGTGAGAGGGAATAAACAGTCCTGCACTTACAGCTTGTACAGAGTCAGAGCTTATAGCTACATGATATCAACGTTCCAAGAGCTTCTGTGTGCACTGAGCAGGCTCACACATGCTAAGAAGTCACAATCCAAGCTGACTGAAGGTGGAAGGCAATGGGGTTCAAGGCAGGCAGCAGGGTGGGTCAGGCCTCTTCCACTGATGAGCCTCTGCTAACACCTACACAGCTGCAGAAGCTGCTGCTGAAAGCCATGCTGCTGCCTCTTAACTGCAAGGCTTCTACCTTCTTCCAGACAGGACAGAGCAGGCCCCCAGCCCTGCTGCACATTTGCCCTGGCAGGACCTGCTCCAGAACCCCAGGCACTTACAATTTTAGAGCATTTTACTGCTGTGTAAAGGATCCACATCTCTGGCTGACAGGCAAGGCTGATGCTCCCTTGAGTGAGACCCAGCACCACTAAAACACAGACTCCACGTTGCCCATCTCCACGCAGACAGTCTTCAGCTGTGTGTAGTGCTCGATGGCTGCCCGCCCATTCTCTCTGCCAAACCCTGCAGGGAGCAGACAGAAGTGAGGACACAGCTCCAGGTACCACACCTAACTCCCCTTCACTGGCATGTTCTCATACCAGGGAAGGTCGAACAGCTCACCTGATGCCTTGTACCCTCCAAAAGGCAGCTCCACAGGGCTGACATTGTAGTTGTTAATGAAGCACATCCCAGCCTTGAGAGCAGCCACTACCCTGTGAGCCTTCTGGATATCCCTGCAGGAAAAGAGCAGTTCAGCTGGATCCCTTCCCACTCCCTGCCAGATAACAACTGAGAGAAAGGCCAGCAGGTCACTGAATTTTGGAACCCAGCCTGCCCTGCTCTGCCTGCTCAAAGGATGTAGCCCCTATTCCCCAGGACACTCAGCACTGTGTTTGCTTTGAGAGGACAGCACAAGGACACCATCAGAGCAGACTACGGCAAGCAGCCAGCAGTCATCTTTGTGAGCTTTCAGCGCCATGGCAGGCTCCTGGTGCACATCTCCTGGAGATGCAGGCAGACAGGCAGCAGGCCAAGCACGGGCTGGAAGGAGTCTGAAGGACAGCTGGGCCTGCCTACCCCTTCAGGAAAAACGGAGGAGATGTGCAGTCATTTACAAAGTTCCCTTTTGGCAGACCCTTGCTCCAGTTTTTGTGGGAGCGGATATCCATGCCTGTGCCAAGCGCCACAGCAGGAGCAGCAAGTTGCTGCACTATTTCTTTTCTCCTCCCCTCCTCAGACTGCTTCCACACCATGCTACCCAGTCCTACCTGGTGAAGACACCACCTGCCAGGCCAAATTTGGTGTTGTTGGCTCTTTCCAGGACCTCCTCCTCAGTGTCAAATGGCAGAATGGACATGACAGGCCCAAAGATCTCTTCCTTCACACATGTCATGTCATCCTTGCACTTCCCTGGGAGTAAGGCAGATAGAGGTGCTTCAGGAGGAAGAGTTACAGGCACAGCCTGTGCATTCAGCAGCCCACAGCCTTGCAGACAGCACTCAGCATTGCACAGGCTCCCCCAGACTTGGCTAGCAGAGAAGCAAGTCCCATCCAGCTTCCCAAGGCAGAAAGGGCACCATCTGTGCCCTGCCAAACCTTCTCTGGACACAGTTCTTGAGGGCCTCAGCTGTCTCTAGCAGACCCATGAGAGTGCCTGTGCACACTGCAGACACACACGGACAGGTTATGCTGAGCAGGGATTTCTCTAGAAGGAACTCCATAACATCTACACAAGACCACAGTACCATGAGCAGGAAGGATCATACCTAACACACAGGGTCGCATGTAGTAGCCATTCTTCAGCTTTGGGTCATCTGGCACATACAGGTCCCCACCACACAGCACCTCTGCTCCCTGGAGAGAAGCCAAGCAGAAGGTTAAGGCAGGCACATCCAGGAGCATCTCACCCGGCTGCTGCAGCTCTGGCAGGTCAATACTCCCTGCTGGGTTTACAATCCTATCGGACAAACCATGCCTGTGCTCCCTCTGGTGCTTTTCCAGCTCACAAATGCTGACACAGCATCACTGAGAGATCAGGATCTTATCCTGAAGTCCAAACAGCACTACTCTGGGGGTGCAAGCGCAACAAGAGCCACTGCAGGTTGGAGAGAAGCAATTAAAACTAGCAGCAGATCCTCAGCTGGCATGGCATTAACTTCCCCTTTTTCACCAAGTGTGGATCAGGGAGTGCAGTGATAGGATGAAGGGTAAGACTTAGACTGAAAGAGATATGACACACAAGTTCTTCACTGTGAGGCTGGCGAGACACTGGACAGGCTGCCCATAGAAGCTGTGGATGTCACAGCTGTGTGCAAGGCATGGCTGGATGGGGCTTTGAGCAACCTGGTCTAGTGGAAGGTGTTCCTGCCCACAGCAGGGGGTTGAAACAGGTGATCTATAAGGGCTCTTCGAGCCCAAACCATTCTATGAATTCCATTGTCAGCAAGTCAGTCCTTTCACACTCCACCTGGCAAGAAACACCTACCTCCAGCAAATGCCCTGCTTCAGAGATGAGGACTTCCTCTCTCATTCCTCACATTTCTCACATCCTTCTTTCTGTTTCCAAAAACCTCTGTCTAGCCTTCCTGGCTCTCACTCATAGCTTCCCTTCTCCAGCCCATCCTCACATTACCTACACCCAACCACAGACCTAGTGCTGACATTTCAAACATCTTTACACCTTCCAATAAAGCCTGGAGGAAACCCAAAAGGGCCTGGGTAATCCTCCTGCTCTTAGAGACTCTTTCGAGCAGCCTGGCAATTTGGCCTTTGAACCTTAGTAAACTCTTTCTCCAGCCAACAAAACTGGAACCTAGCTGAGATGAGAGACAAGCATGAAGATATCACCACAACTTTGGAGCAGCCCAAACCTTAAGGGTTGTTTCATTTTATACAGTTCCATGCTGGGTATCTCACGACCTCTAAAACTTGTCAATATCAGGACAGAAACAACTCTGACACCTTCAACGCTCAGACGTGCACTGGGGCACACCTCTGAACGAGCATTGAAGGTGGCCAGGCTTTTTGATCTACTGGGCCAAGACACCTATCAAGTAATTCAACCACAACAGAAGAAACAGCTTAAGTGGGAAGGCAGGAAAGGGGCAGAAAAGCAGCTGCTGTTTGTCCAGCAAGGCAGACATTTCGGGGCAGTATCACAACCTCACCTGCTCCTTCGCCTGCTTGATAAAGCCCTGGACACGATCCAGGTGGGGCCGGTTGATGAGGGCTCCCATCCGTGTGTCTTCCAGAAGAGGGTCCCCAATTTTGATCTTCTGAGTGCGTTTCACCACCTCCTTCGTGAAGACCTCCAGGATCTTCCTCTCCACAAACACACGCGTGCCGTTGCAGCACACCTGGGGTACAGGACAGGCTGCTCAGGACAGGGCACACAGTGCTCCACAGCCCCTCCCTGCTTGGGTACGAAAAGCCTCTCCGCAGCTAGGGCACAAGGACGACTTGATTACCTTGTGGCTAATGACTACGCTCAACAGGCCACGCTGGGCCTGATGCCACCAGGTGGCAAAAAAACGTCACCTGCGGAAGAGAACTTGGGTTGACTTTGCAGTTCCCAGACACGACCCTGGTAAGCAACCTGACAGCAGAAAAACCTGCAGCACCCGTGAAGATCCCAAATCCAGGATGGACAGAGCTTCACAGGGCTGCAGCTGAGCACACCTGACTGGAACCTGCCCCAGAGGACATCACCACAGCTTCTGCTGATCTCTGTGAGCCAGGCTGGAGCCCAGGGCACAGAAGCAGCTGCTCTGAGCTGGGCAGCGGGCGTTAGGCTCCACTTTTAGGAAGAACAGGGCATCAGCCATGGCATGCTGTGCTGTGATGCTCTGCACAGGCCTCTGCCAGGGCATCCCTTTCTGATCACTTCTCACACTACACAGGGTGACATGTGATAGGATGGGAACTTGAGGGCATCCCTCACTACAGAAGGCCACAGACTGGCTCTGCTGCCCCATCTCAAACCACCCCAACTGGCTGGGAGGGCCATTCCCGCCCCGCAGACACACACCTCGCCCTGTGTAAGGAAGTTGGCCATAAGGGCTCCGTTTATGGCATTCTCCATGTCACAGTCTGAAAAGATGATCAAGGGAGATTTGCCCCCCAGCTCCAGGGTGACTGGTTTGATCCCTTTGGCTGCCATCTCCATAATCTGAGGGAAGCAAGGATAGAAGAGACAAGTGAGCCACTGGCACAGGTGAGGCTCGTGGAGGCAGGCAAGCAACACCCAAAGGGAGAGTTCCTGCAGGGCTGTCTGCAGCTAAACTGAACTACTACTGCTGGAAATGCTCAGAGGCTTTCCCAGTGCTGGTCTGTGTTATGCACCCTCCTCTCCACACACAGAGACACTCTGAGCTGCAGCAGCTCAGAGATTGCACTGCAACCAGGGGATAAACAAGTGGCGATGACAAAGGGACTCCTCTGGAAGGACAAAGTGCCCCGGCCCGTGCCCAGCAGGCTAACTGGAGCCTCAGTGCAACCTGATACGTGCAAGCTCCTTGGCTCCCACCCAAAAACGCCAACTTGCACACCATCTTCACAAGCCTTGTGCACAAAAGCTCAAGCACCAGAAGGGCTGGCACTACAGACCTCTCAGGCTCCCCAGGACCACGGTGCCTTTACCTTGCTGCCAGTGGGCACACTGCCAGTGAAAGAGATTTTGGCCACATCTGGGTGATGACAGAGCAACTGGCCTGTGGCTGCTCCACCCTGCACCACATTGAAGAGCCCCTTGGGCACACCAGCCTCTGTGAGGATCTCTGCCAGCCTCACGACTGTAATAGGGGTGAAGGGAGAAGGCTTGAAGACCATGGCATTGCCTAGAGGAACGCAGAGGCAAGTTGGGGTTAGAGACAATGTCAAACAAACAAGACCCCACCCCACAAAACAAGTTTGTCTGAACAGATCCCAAGAGATTCCCCCAGGAGAGGAGGAAAGTTTTAGCTGAACACTACGACCAGAGAAAGAGAAGAACTACAGCTTCCTGCTGGGAATGGCTACAGATGGGGCTGCTGGTCCTGCACTGAAGGCATCTCCAGAGGCCAGGCAATCAGCCTCTCCTCTGATGCACTCCCACCTCCTTGGCATCTGCTGTGTTCTCACTTCCATTTCCTTCCTGCAAGGCTAACAGCCTGAAAGTTCTGATAATCCTTCAATGCCTCCTTCTAGGTAAGCCTACACTTGATCCCCCAAATCACTCTCCCTCACAGGCTTAGAAGAAGAGAAGCTTGTGTGAGCAGAGACTCTGTTACCGCAAGCCAAGGCCGGGGCACACTTCCAGCAGGCAGTCTGAAATGGGTAATTCCAGGCTCCAATCCCAGCACACACCCCAAGGGGCTCTCTTCGAGTGTATCCAAAGGATCCCCCGGGAAGCTGGATGTGCTCACCTGCAAAGAAGAAAAACAGCCAGAAGGTAGAGGAGAGCAAAGCCCCTTCCTGTCTCATCGGAGCTTCAGGGGCCAGAACTGTTTTGACTGGTAACAAGAGACACAAGGCTCTTTTTGAGCCCAGCAAGCTCCCAGAAGGTGCAAAAGTGCCACAGAGCACAGCAACATAAGTCAGAGAGCTCCAGAAATCCTTCCAAGATCTTCAGGAAAGGGAACAGTCCATCTCTCAGAGAAATCGTCAGCAAAGATGGTCTTGAGCCACGGAATTTACTAGGGCACGCGAGTGGCAGGACAGGCAAAGGGCAATCCAGTGCCATTCTCACCAGCCAGAGATCCTGCCAGTCCTGCATAGTACTCCAGGCACTGCCAGGATATGTCAATGTCCACTCTGGCTTCGAAGATGGATTTCCCATTGTTGATGGTTTCCAAGGTGGCAATTTCATCTCTCTGCTCCTGTGAGGGGCAAGGGACAGAGACAATGCGTTAGAGAAGCCTGCAGCAGAACAAGGAGACAGCTGCTTCTCAAATGCCAAGCAAGGCTCTGCCTGAGAAACTGTCATCTCTGAAAAGCAGAGTCCTAGCTCCTAGCTATCAGCTTCCCAGCACAGGGGAAAGTCAAGGAGGTAGCTGCTGGGGTCCATTGCCAGTCCCATCTTGTTTAACATCCCTGTTTATCTAAAAGATGAGCAAACTTGAACGCAGAAGGCAGTGGGCAAACAACTCATTAAACTCTCAGAACTAGGCTGGGAGTAAAAGCAAACAGCAAAAGCAAAATGGAAGCAGAGCACTCGGTGAAGGACGAAGCAATGCAGCTGGGAAGCATCCCTTAACAGACTGCCTCCCAGGCAGGAATATTGCCCTGCTGCACAAGTCTGGCAGGAAAAAAGCCGCTAGTTTTCTCATCACATGTCCACCCTGAGAGAGGAGGTCTGGTGTCTTTCAGCTCTGTGCCTCCATGGGGATTAGCTCTGACACCCAAGAACACATTGTCTGTGATAGAGCAGCTTGTTTGTATCCTCTCCCCTGTGTGTTATCTGGTGTCTAAGACAAAACCCAGCATCCTTACATTTTTTTATGCTTAAACCAAGACACATTCCAGTCGTGTGGCAACAGTGTCCAACAAGCTGCAAGTTCAGCAGTGTGGTGGTTATGCAACTTCAGCTTTGAAACCGCCTGCAGGAAAAGGTCAACTTTGGACTTGAGGAAAGAAGAACCAGACCTACAAGAGCTTGACTGGGTGGCTTCAAGTTTATGTCTTCTAACAGTTGCAAGCAGAGAAGGTACACATCTGGAGCGATAAGATCAAAGCCCTGCCCAAGATAACCTACTGTCTCTTCTGGTCAAAGGTGGGGTTTAACTCCTGACTTCCTCCTGGAGGCCTCAACGTTCTGCTGGAAGCCCCCAACAGTTACCATTAACTCTCAGGACAGCTCAGAGGCCAAAGCAGCCCTCTCCAAAAGAGGTAAGCCCCTGCAGCATACCCGGATAATCCTGGCAGCCTCCAGCAGCACCCTGCTGCGCTCCATGCCGGACATCTGGCTCCATATTTTAAAGGCACCCTTAGCACTCTGCACAGCCAGGTCGACCTCCTTCTCTCCAGAGCAGAGCAGCTTGCAAATCACACGACCTGGGCACATTTGAAACAGGAAACCTCAGAAAAGGGGCACAGAGTATGCTTTCTCTTGCCCCAGACCCCAGAGATTTCAGTCCACCTAGCTACACCAGGCCACAGAACTTCATGCTACAGTTCCCAGCAACTTGACTTGGCTACAGAAGAGCTGCAGCAACTCAGCTGCTCTGAATTCCAAGATCTGCCCTTCCCCAGTCATGATCCCGTTACTAATTAGCTCAACTTGTTACCAAACTCCTCCATTTCCCACTGGAGTTTGTTATGTGGCTACCAGCAAGTTCGGGTCCCTGTTACACATTCCTCAGCACAGTTGAAGTGGTTCTGCTGGAACCCAGAGTACCTCCACTTAAAAAAAGAAACAACAGAAAGCCACTAACCAGCCCCAATCATTTAGGAACGTCTCGGCCGTGGCCTTTGCTCATGGCTTTGCCAAGCTCAAGCCCCACTCAGGTTTTTCCCACAGAACAGCAGAATCGCCTGGTTTAGCCTTTCTTAGCAAGCCACGGACCGGATCAGGTGGGCCAGCAGCCTGTCCAGCTAGACCTTAGAAGCTGCCCGTGCTGGGGACTCCACCACTTCCAACGGTTCTCGTTGTGGAAAGCGTCCCCCTTGCGTGCCGCAGGAATCGCCCCAGCAGCACCCATTATTACCCTTGTCTTTTCCACGTAAACGCTTGTGAAAAGAGACTCAGAGCTGGCTGCGTGCTAAGCGACGGAGCTGCACGGCAGGAGGCCAATCGCAGCCGTCGAAGCGCCCAGGCACCCGCGGGCAGGCAGGGGAAGCCGAGCCCGGTCCGTGCACCGAAGCAGCTCTCGGATGAGTCCCCGCGCCTCAGCCCAGACGCCGCTCCGCCAGCGGGGCCATACCTGTGGCCGGCTCGTACACCTCCTCCGCCTGGCCGCCGTCTGCGGGCTGAACGCGGGCGCCCGCCCGGTAGTTGAGGGGCTGGTTGCTGGTGAAGCTGCCGGTAACGCTGCTCATGGCGAGGCTGGGACGGAGGGAGCAGAGACGGGGTAGGAGGTTCGGCAGCTGGGATCGAGCCAGCATCAGCTGGGCCGTCGGGGCTGTGCGAAAGGCCACGGGAGAGCGTAGCCCGTGGGGACGATGCGGGGCGGCAGACCGTGGGGAGGCGGCCTCCACCGGGGGCCTTTTACCTCCGGGCCGCGACCCGCCCCGCCCGGCACCAGCCCTGCGCCTGCCCCGAGCTCGGGGGCCCTCTGGCGGCTCGGGGGTAGTATGTCCTGCCCACGGGGACCCCGCAGTCTCCGCGGTCACACGAGTGGTTTTCACTGCGTGGCAGAAGGCCACGAAGATGTTGAGGGCACTGGAGCATCTCGGAGGACAGGCTGAGAGATCTGGGGCTGTCTAGTCGGGAGAAGAGCAGCTTGAGAGAGGATCTGGTGAATATTTAAAGAGTGGGGAGCTGGGCTATGAGGGTGCAGGAGCATTGGACCAGGCTGTCCAAAGAGGTTGTGAAGTCTCCTCTGGTGAGCTTCAAAACACACCTAGATGTGGCTCTGCTTTAGCAGGGAGGCTGGACTCGGTCTTCAGCAGTCCCTCCTGACTCCCACCACACCATGATTCTCCTAATTCAGACATCTTAGTGTCTGAGCTTCAGAAAGCTACTCTCAGGTCTTTATCATGATTAACAACCCCCAGAGACCTACTGTATCAAACGAGTGACAGCAGAAAGTAACCAGAATGTAGCAACAGATCAATAAGTTCCAGGTAACGTTTAGATGTACAAACGCTTCCCTCCCCGGGTGACAAAGCCTGCTGGGATGTAACCAGGTTGGCAGAGGGCAGAACTTCACAGCAGGAGGGGAGATTACTGTATCGAACATGTCTGAAGCCATTAAGGTGCAGCTTGCTCCCTTATTTATCCCTTTACCATGCACCTAGTCACAACTACCACATGATTAACGTCTGGTTACAGTAGCAAGGAATCAAGGTCCCCCTCAGGATGCTGCCTGCTTCAGGAAGTCTGCCAGCCTCACCTGAGTGGCAGCAGCATTTATTCACCCCTCCTAAACAAGGCGGGTAGGTTCCAGCCAGCAAGGCTGATCCAGACAGTGTAGGGAGCTTCCTGGCCCAGGGAGGGAGCTGTTTAACAGGCATACTGATGATCAGCCTGTTCAGCACTCAAGCGAGGAGCATGAAGAGAAACGCTGCTGTCATAACCACTCAGGCAACAGAGGGTTCAGCAGCACGGAGAGCAGTGAGATAATTGAGCAGTTCACTCGCCTTTGAAGGCCAAGTCTGCCGCTGTAATTGAGCAGATTCTGCTTAAGCAAGCAACTTCTACAGAAGCTGTATAATGCCGTAAATATCTCCGTAGGGCTGTGCTCTGCCAGGAACATGCAGACAGACAAAAAGTACATCCAGAAACATTTGCCACCTCCAAGGACAGCCTGGCACAGGGGCAGGTTCCTTCTGTCACCTGAGCCAACAAAAAACCTCACCCTCCATGCTGGAAGTTCTGCAAGGGGAGAATTAAGCACCCCTACTTGCCTGGCTCCCTGCCTCACAGCATGATCGTTCACCATTCTCCCAGCTGTCTGCTTTGCAGATCTCACTCTTGCTCTCCCCATGCTGCATGCTAAAGCACCTGCACTACATCGGTGTATTTCTGCTTGTCCCACAGCACGACCAAGAGACACCCAAATAAACATGCCCATGCCATTTATTTCTCAGAAACACCCGGAACAAAAAAGTCAAGTTGTCTTCTGAGAGCTCTCTCGATTTGAGGAGCAAACAACTGCTGGCAGAATACTCCAAACGGAAGATGTCTTTGAGACTGTGGCCAAACTGCATTAGGCAGGTTTTGGACATGCGGAGCCTCGTGCAGAATCTCATCTTTGTTACCTCCCAAAGGCAGTCTTGTGCACTGGTCAGATCTTTCACTGTGCTTTAGGAGAACTTCCCTGCCTGAGGTGGTGGCCCAAGGAAGCCGCCTGCTTGCTTGGTGGCAGCCCGGGAGGGAGCAAGACCAAGCATCTTCTGGATGTTCTGTAACAACAAGAATGGAAGGGCAGGGTGGCATCAGACCATGGATGACAAGGAAGTAGTAGTACAAGTACAACCTTCCCTCTAGTTGCAACAGATTCTCACCCACATAGCCATATCAACCTCCTACTATATACTGGACCTCTATCCTATACATACCTTGAGCACAGAGCCAGCCAATGCTCCATAATGGCTACAGTTCAAGCCGGGTCATTCATGTCCTCAGCAAGTGCCTTCTGATCATTCAATTCACATTTTGGCTGAGGGTTCTTGACCTCCAGCTACACACCCAAGTCAGCTGCCAGGTACCTTCATGTCTTTGCAATTTCATTGCAGAGCACACTCAGCAGCAGGTTCTTAACATCTGCTTGTAGGCAGAACCAAAGCAGTTTTCACAAGTTCCAGAAACCACTGTTGGTGGTGGTCACCAGAGCCTGGGGGTCTGCAAGCTGGCGAGGAAGGCTCCCTCATAATGCAGCTGGACTTTGGGCCAGCAAGACGGCAAGCAGAGCATGTGCCAAGTTCAGGTCAGGAGCTCAGGCACAGGATGAAGGTGAAAGCCACTGATGCAGACAGAGCAACACTTCGGTGAGACATGCACTCTAACAGGACATGTGCAGCAAAAGCCCCAAACTCTTGGGATGACCTCATCTGCGTCTCAGCAGGGTGTTTCAGTGGAAAACAGCAAACAAGGACAGAATTAAGCAGCAGACCCAAGCATCAGCCATGAACTCATGGTGATGAGTTTAGTGATTTTTGTTGCTTTTAAAGCTTGCAACAGTGCAGCTACAGAGAGACATCAGTTCTTCCAGTTTCATCCTTCACTGTAAACACCTACAGCTCAAGATGCAAAACTGAGACAACTGATGCAAAGGAAAGAAAAAAAGGCAAAGCAAAACCACTGTGTCCTCCTCATGTCACCAGCTGAATCCTGGCTACTGAGACAACAAAAGAAGGAAGGAGGATTCTCTTTAAATCTGAGTGTCCTCTCCAAAATAGCTGTCGGGAGAGGTCAGACAACAAGGTCATAAGGTTCTTGGACTTTTTGATCATGGAAGAAAAGCAAGCTGAAGGGGAAAAAAGGCAGACAGAGCTTCGTAATTCCACAATAGCTAAATCTAAAAGAAATGGGAATCATTCCAGGTGGGGGCCATGGAAAAGAAGGTTACAATCCACAGACAAACATGTAAGTAAAGCAGGGGAACATTTCAAAAGGAATCACATCAGATTTAGGCCATGGTCTACATAAATTAGCCACTGGCTGATGTTCAGCAACTGAATATAAGAGCATTTCACTGTGGGATACTCCTTTCACTGGTTTCTCTTCTCAGAGCATCCTTAAAGATAGAGAAAGGAGAAAAGAGAAGGAGCTAAGGGACAAAGTCACCAACACCAGAGGGTGCTGAAGAGTAAGCAGCAGTCAGGACCAGGATCCTACCAGCATTGTTCTGGCTCACTGGTGGTTGAGATCCTATCAGAGCATCCATGAAAGGAAGGAAGCATGCACTGACTTCTGCCTGGTGCTTGAGCTATCAAGAATGTAGAGAACTGTGGTGCTGCAGTTTATTCCATCTGCAAGATTTCAGTCACTTGTAGCATTACCATAGAATCGTTTAGGTTTGAGAAGTTAAGATCATGGAGTCCAACTTTCCACAGCAGTCCCCTCCCTGCTATGGAAGGCAGGTAGCCTCCTGCCCTAGCTGTAAAGCAAGTTATGCTGGACAGCAATCCTGAAGCCTACAGAACTGGGAGCATCAGGGCTTGGGCAAGGTCCAGGAGAAATCTGTCCTGTCTGCTGTGGGCTACACTGCACAAGGAAGCCTGTAGAGTCCACCTCCACCACAAATGAGACAAACAGCTTCAGGAGCAGGAAGGGAAGACTAAGGATCCAAATTTCTCATCTGAGGTCTCCTGAACTTTCCTTAAATGCCTGCAGGAAGGACAGAAGCTGCTTCTACTTTTGTCTTCAAACCCAGAAGGGGCTTCAAACACAAGGCAACAAGTGGCTCCAAGCCCAGGCCGCGTGGGAAAGTGCAGTTCTGGAAGCAGGGATAATTGTTGGCTCCCCTTCCCAGTGGGAAGGTATTTCAGAGGGAGCAGCCTAATTACAGTTCAGACCTGTGTGAAAGGGAAGAGCAGCAAACGCCTGCGAACAGCAGCAGATTTCTCTTCACAAACAGCACAGGTGAAGGCTGGGAGCGCAGAGACAGGAGCAGGGACAGAGGATGTAACCCTGACATCATGCCTCCCACCCAGCCCAGCAGCAGACTTTCCCAGCTGAAACCCAACAGCTCAAGGACCCTTGGAAGGCCTCTCCCAGCAGCCCTCCTCTCTCCAAACAGGAAGGCAGGAGGAACTAGGGGACAGGATTTACGTGCCAGGGATAGCTGGGAACAGCGCAAAGGAAGTTACTCACGTCGAGTTGACTATTTTGGGAGATGCTGGCCAGGTCACAGGCAGCAAGCTTCCCAGTCACTGCTTGAGGAGTTTATCACCCCCACAGGCCTGAGGACCACATGAAGAGACTGCCTGATGCTGCTGCTGCCCATCCCACTAATGTCAGTTTAATCACCATCCAGTTAGTCTCCCCATCCTCCCACACTTCCTTGCATTTCCCTCCAGGTCATTTATTTCACACACACAGGAATTCCTCCACAGGGATGTCTCTTTTCCCTGCCTTTGATCCCTTCACAGGCAGCTCTGGGATTTAAGGGAAGGCTGAGGCACATATGGTCTCCTTAGCTTGTTTGCAACCTGCTCCCTGACTTTTGATACATCTTCACTCCCCCTCCTCTTGTGTCAGCAGCATCAAGCCAAACACCAACTCCCACATCAGCTCTCCCGCTTTGGGCTAACAGCTGTTTTGAAGCTGGCCCGGTGAGACTTCTCCTCTTGCACATATAAAACATAAAGGGTCATGAAGCTTTCACCTCCAAGGTCACCAAAAGCACCAAGGTCTTTGGCACCAACTGAAGCCCTTAATTACTTTCTTCCCCTCTCCCATCAGGCCTCTCACAGCCCTTCAAAGTCCTCTCTCCAATGCTGTTATCACCCGAGGTCCTTCAAGCAGTAACAAAGGGCAGAGCAGGATGTCAGCTACCGAAGTTTCAGCTCCCAGCTTTTGCACACAGATGTGGCTGGTCTCCGGCCTTCCCTTTGTGTAGCAAGGAAGAAGAAACTGATCTGCCTAACAGCTGGAGATCGGCAGGTATAGTTAGTGCTGCAGATAGGGCAGCACTATGAAGACTGCAATCCGACACCTCAGAGCAAAGCCACCCTTCCCCAGAGCAGCAAGGTAATTTCTGCCTCCACAGGGCCATCACCATGACCTCTCAAGCACAAGGGCAATTAATTTTCCCCCAGAATTTCTCTTGAAAGCCCAGCTCACTACAAGCAGCTCAGCATTTCTGCCCAGAATCAGGCTGGACCACCACTCAGTTGGTCCTGTCTACTGATTTCACAACAGGAAACACCCACTAGAACTAACCACAAGAGTTCTATTTTGGGACAAAAATAAACAAATCCACAGGGACTTTTTCAGCAAGGGAGTTCCCCTCTCAAGCCAATGGATGCAGAAAATTCCTGCTGATGATGCTTTTTAGTTACTGGAAAGAGAGGACTTTCCACAGGTAATACAAAGCAGAGCCAGGTAAGGTTGCCTGAAGGAACAGCATCAGATCACAGCATCCCAGGAATTCTGGAAGATCTTAAGAGCTAGAAAAGTCCCACCTGGAAGCATTTAAGACTAGGCTGGATGAGGCTTTAAGTAACCTGGTCTAGTGGGAGTTCCCTGCTCATGGCAGGAGACCTGGAACTAGACATCTTTAAAGTTCCTTTCAAAGCAGAAAACACTGCTTCAGTTACTGAGAAGTGGAACAAGATTTGTCTGGCAGCAAAGAGAATGAGGAAGCCCTTGACTTCTGGTATTCTGAACCTGGCTCTGCCTGAGTGAGCAGTGAGCCAGAGATGACCTCCAGCTGACTCTTTCAGCATGAATTATTCTACAGCTCATTATCTGCTTTCACACAGATAAGACAGATCCATTTTAATACAAGGACCCAATCCAGAGGGCTATGCAGAATGGGATTTGCTAGTGCACTCTCTGACTAAAGGAGCCCTCTAACATTAAGCTGCTGCCATCAAACTCATCCAAACTTCTGACAGCAGCTGGCACAACAGACCACTTCCCTTGGCTGATCTACTTTAAGCTTTTCTATGTCTCTCAGCACTCCCTGAGGAAAAGGTGGTCAAGGAGAAAAGCAGCAAGAATGCAGGAAGTGACTCAAAGAAAAAGGAAAT
This sequence comes from Tricholaema leucomelas, assembly GCA_013400475.1. NCBI lineage: Eukaryota > Metazoa > Chordata > Aves > Piciformes > Lybiidae > Tricholaema lacrymosa > Tricholaema leucomelas. The sequence goes on from WAAF01000418.1 coordinate 549,745, forward strand.
GCAGACACAGAAGAGCAGATGATTTCCAGCTAGTTGCAGCAGCATTCGGCCAGCCCCCAGAGTCTATTCATTTATTCCCAGCACTCTCTGGGGAAAATGTGGCAAAGTGGACTTCCAGTTGCACTAAGAAGGTCCTCTTGTCTTCACCAGCCATTCTGCCACTTAAGCTGTAGTGATTCTCCCTGGAACAGCACTTCTTCCCTTGTCCTCACTGGGCCTTCCCTTTCCAAAAGATCACAGGCGCACAGGACGTCGGGTTGGAAGGGACCCAAAGAGATCACTGAGTCCAACCCCCCTGCCAGAGCAGGACCACACAGTCTAGCTCAGGTCACAGAGGAACACATCCAGACAGGCCTTGAAAGTCTCCAGAGGAGACTCCACAACCTCTCTGGGTAGCCTGTGCCAGTGCTCTGGGACCCTTATAGTAAAAAAGTTCCCCCTTGTGTTGAGGTGGAACCTCCTGTGTCCTATCCCAGGGAGCAGTGAGCAGAGCCTGTCCCCCCCATTCCTGACCCCCAGCCCTCAGATATTTATACAGTTATTAAATCCCCTCTCAGTCTTCTCCTCTCAAGACTAAGCAGCCCCAGGTCCCTCAACCTCTCCTCTTCAGGCAGTGCTCCAGTCCCTTCATCATCCTCTTAGCCCTCTGCTGGACCCTCTCCAGCAGATCCCTGTCCTTCTTGAATTGGGGAGCCCAAAACTGAAGGCAGTGCTCAAGATGAGGTCTCACCAGGACAGAGTAGAGGGGGGAGGAACCTCCCTTGATCTGCTGGACACTTCCTAAAACACCTGTTGGCCTGCAGGGCACATTGCTGTGCCATGGATGTTCTCCACCAGCACCCCCAGGTCCCTCTCCAGCAGTCACCTCCCAGCCTGTGCTGGTGCAGTTTATTATCCCTCCCCAAGTGCAGGACTCTGCACTTGTCCTTGTTGCACCTCATTTGGTTCCTCTGTGCCCAGCTCTGCCTGTCCAAGTCTCTCTGGATGGCCACACAGCCTGCAGCTGTCTCAGCCAAGCCTCCCAGTTTGGTGCCATCAGCAAACTAGCTGAGCAAACTCTGTCTGTCTGTGCTCTCATCAGTGTCATTGATGAAGATGTTGAACAGCGCTGGACCCAGCACTGATCCCCGGGGGACTCCACTGGTTACAGCTCTCATCACCATTCTCTGAACTCTATCTTGTAACCAATTCCTAACCCCCCTTGCTGCCTGCTCTGAAGATGGGACTAAAGAGCTTTCCTGGGGAGCTACATGTAGCCTACTCTTCATTTATCATACCAGATCCCTTTTCTGGTGACATCTTTCACAATGGAAGGGATTCAACACCCAAAGGTGAAGTTCTTAAGGCTGAAACAAATGAGGCAGTCAGCAAACCCAGGAATAGCCAAGCCAAAATAACATCTGTAACTCCCTCCTCATTTTCCTAGCAAATTTATGGACCAACTGAACCTTTACAGAACCTCAAGCTATGGAGGAAGCTTCCCCTGACAAAGCTAAACTTTTCTCCTATTACTCTAAGAGTCACAATTACTAAGAAGCAGGACTCAGAAGGTGGCTTCCAACAGAGACAATCTCTTGGTATGACAATCCACAAAGCTATCAGACAAGGCTAAGGATGGAAATCTCTTCGGCCCATTCTGTCCCACCACCCTGGTGCAAGTCTCTGGTCAAAGTCTTCCACATCAGTCCAGGACAGTGGCTGCTTTTATGGTCCCAATCCAGAGATGGTTTGAATCTGAAGCACAGGAGTGAAGGCAGACACAGAAACCACAAACAGGCAAAGATCATGTGTGAGAAACTGGACAGCAGCAATGGACTCTTCTAGGAGATGTGCTTTCCCTGCTCTAGGCATGCAGGACACAGCAAGATACTCACCTGTCTGATTGACATGGTGCAGAGAATGTAGAGGAAGATGAAGGAGCAGTCAGTGTAATCCTCGCCCAGAAGGTTGCGGTGGGAGACACCTTGGATGTACGAGAGGGGGATAAATGGAAGCTTTGCTACCACTCGGCCATCAAATCTGAAGACAGCAGAAAGAGAGATCAGCGCCTGGGACAGAAGAGTCTTTAGCTTCCACAGGCCACCAGAGCAGACAAGACCACACAGAAGCCTAAAATTCTACGCTGCCTTCTCCAGCCCACCTGAATATATATTTAGCCTTCCTGGTGTAGCGTATCTCTCTCACCAAGCCCTCCATCCAAATTATCCACAGGCTATGCTGGCTGCCCTCACTATCAGGTCTGCACAGTCAGGGACAAAGTGTTTCATGGTGCTTGAAGCGACCAGCCAGACAAGCTGTCAGTTCATAAAATCTTGGTGTTTTGCAGTTTACTGCTGCACTTCACTGCAAAGCCAAATTCAGCAGAACGCTTCCCAGAAGACAGTCAGCAGATGACCAAAAGATGGCTACCGCGCTGCTGTACTGCAGTTACTGCAAGGAGATGGACTCTACTTTAAGCAGAACATAAATCTTTTCTGGAGCAGCACAAGGAGGATGCACGAGAGAGCCATCCACAGAATGCTTTTGATACCAACAGCCTTCTCTGCGTTAGCTCTGAAGACAAAGGTAGCGCAGGGGCAGGATGATGCCGCATATTCCAAGTGAGCTATTCTGCGCCTGGAACTCCTCCAGGTCCACATTCCAAGGCACCAAGCAGAGTGTGAATTCTGGACAGTTTGCAAAGATTTCTCCCAACCCAGACAGCTGACCTGATCTTTTGAAGCAAGCGAGTACGATGCCTCATCAGCCTGTGCATATCTGGATGTTATTTTCTCTGCGGGTGCTGATTCTCTAACAGGTGTTTCTTGTTTCAAGAGCTCCTAAATGAGCGTTCTTTCCTGTGGAGATGCATTCACACAGCTACAGCTCAAACACACACCAACTTTGTTTACATCTCACAGGCAGTTTGGCAAAAGAGCCCGGAACGGATGTTTATCTCCCTGTAACATCCCCCAGTGGCTTGAAATTCTGCGTGATTCCTGCTGTGACAGCGACAAGCACTTCAGTGGTGGCACCTCAAGGTAGCTGCTTTTAATTCCAACAGGTTTTCACAGCTAGCACAAAGGGACAGTGAAATGCATGACTCTGATCAAGGCTAGGAACTCACTGAACTAGTAAGTTTATGACAAGAGAAAATTGAGACACACAGACGCTTGATTTCTGCTCCAGGAGAAATCCCATCTACTTGGGGGCCACCACCACTATGGTCAAGTGGCTGGGGCCAATCTCTTTGCGGTGGTCAGCAGCAATAAGACAAGCAGCAACAGCTACAAACTGCAACATAGAAGGTTTCACCTCAACAGGAGGAGAAACTTCTTTGCAGTGAAGGTGACAGAGCACTGGAGCAGGCTGCCCAGGGGGATTGTGGAGTTTCCTCTGGAGACTTTCAAAACCCACCTGGATGTATTCCTATGCAAACTACCCTGGATGATTCTGCCTTGGCAGGGGAGTTGGGCTTGTTGATCTCTGGAGGTCCCTTCCAACCTCCAAAGTTCTGTATCTCATTGCCCTATGTTTACCTCCTGAGCCACAACAGTCATTCAGCTGCTCATCTTCAGGACAGCATTTTGCAGTGTGGGTTTAAACCAGCCTTCCTGACACATGTCCTTCCAGCACAGTCCACCCTGCTGCCCCATTACCACTGGCACTGAGAAAAAGAGCCAGTCATCACAGGAACTTCCATTTTGGCTAAGCTGGCACTTGGCAGAGGTGCCCAGCCACAGAGCAGCAGTGTATGCATAGTCAGCTGTCCAAAGGTCAGCACATCGGGCTACTTCCGTGCAATTCCTGCTCCTTTTGACCCCCAGAGCAATGAACTCATTCAAGAACAGGAAAAGCAAGCAGATGAGGCCACAGTCACTGCAGGTGTGAGCCACCCTTTTCCTCCATTTCCTACCACACCCACATGGAAGACCTGGCAGTAGCAGCTTCCTGGAGGGAGCCTAAGAGCCTCCTGAATTCCTAAGTGAAGTGCTCTCCTCCTGAGACTAGCAGCTGCTCTTCATGCTATGTCAAGAGAATGACAGTATGTAAGAAAGGACTAAGTCCATCAAACCCAGCATCTTCGGGCAGTGCAGGTTCAACCCACCAAAACTGCTGTCCCTATACAAATGCACCTGCTACCTTCTACTGAGACCAGCAGTAAATTTAACTATCTAGCCCCAGAGGCAAGACAGACTGCAGCTATTAGCAAGAAAGCAGTTTCCTTTAGAAGTCTCAGTGAGCTCTCAGGATACTCCTGCTGTTCATGCTCCCTCTAGGGAAAGAGGCAGTTAAAGGCAAGATATGCCCAAAAACTTCATGCCAACTGTGTAGTAGCATGGCCTCTGTGGGAAGGAACCTTCAACACACGAACAAGACAGGCAAGCTTGGTGGCCTTAGAGGAGAGAAAACCAATAAACTGGGCTTTTTCAGGTTAATATTTATGGAAGGAGGAGTCACATAGGATTTAACCAAAATCAACTCCTTTCTAAAGCTCTTAACGAACTTACAGTCCTGTATAACTTGTCAGTCACAGCCTACTCTGAACTGCCTTTTCTTATGTCAGGCAAGCACTTGAGGGCTCAGGTGCAGCACTACAAATCTTCCACAGACACCACGTTGCCAGGCACATGACATCCCTGCTCAGGGCTGCAGTGACATGAGACATCAGTGACTCAAGACTGTACCCAAGGCTCTTTAGCAGTGTGCTTCTCTGCTCAGTTTCACAGCATTCCAGAGAATGCTAGATGCTGAAGTCTGACTAAGCTGACTGAATAGTCAACCCAGTGGCACTTCTGTTATTATGTTACCCCCGACTGCAATTTACCAGCCCAAGGATCTGCAGTAAAATAACAACTGGGACTAAAAGCACAGAGGCCAAAGGTTCTGGTGCCCAAGAATGTAAACTCCTGTTTGCAGGACAAATACACTGCCCAGATATAAAGCAGTCTCCCAAAGGTTATACTAACCCATACACTGGGAAGCTCACATTTAAAAGGCCGAATCAAGCGTTTAAAGTCAAGCAGAGCCCTTCAGTTTTGCATGTCTGGAACGAAACTGTCTGTGGCCATGCAAACCAGTTGACTTTATCTTGCCGTTTTAAAACTGTATGTATCCTAGGTCATTTTTTAAAGCAAATAAAGATTACAGACCATGCCTGGACCTGTTAGTATCTTGAGTTTGATCATCTTAAGTAGACCAACAAACTCTGCAGTCATAGCTCATTTCTAAGGGCAAAAGAGCTGACCCAGTTTTGCTTGCAGCAGCATTCTTTGCTCACGCTGTTACAGTGAAGCCAAAAAAGCTGAAGAATGTTGCTGCTTGCCTGACATCTACCAAACCTGCCCTAATCAAGATGTTCACAAGCAGAAAGTGTGTTAGAGTTGTCTAGATTAAATAAAAATCGTTTAATTGGGCTGCATGCAGCACTCCCTCTTGAGCAGAACAAGTGTGTGGTTGCCAAACAACCATATCTTCAGATGAACTATTGATCTATTTTTTACAGGTTAGTGAAGGTTCTGGGAGGGACTCTGTCACTGTAACACTTCAGCTGCTAGACAGAAGCTGGAGAATATACTCACAAAGAAAACTGAAGAAAAAGGCAGTAAGGTGATACCTACATGGAGTTAAACATTCCCATCAAGGCAGTGAAGCAGAAGCCAATGGCAAGCATGGATTTCATCCGAACCTGCGAGGAGAAAGATCAAAGACAATCAAAACGACAGGCCTGCACTCAGGCATTGTGAGCTCACACCTCTAAGAACGGGCTTTGTTCTCCTGGAACATGCTCCTCTCCAGCATCACTGGAGTCCAGAAGGAAATAAAGATACCCAAAAGGCCAAAGGAGTTGTAAAAGTGATTGAAGAAGTCCCCCAAAGAGAAAGTTAATCAATGTCTGGGTACAAAGACTGCCAGAGAGTGGACCACTGATGTGAAGAGCTGCTTCAAGGAGAAAAAAAAAAGTTGTCAAGGACTGTCCTGTTACCTCCCACAGGTTGTTCCTCACTTCAGGCCCACACAACCCATCAGCAGGACATTATTAGGAAGATAAAATTTAGCAGAGGAAGTTGGACAAATTAACTCTACTTTGAAAAAAACATCAAGGAAAATCACAAAGATGAAAACAGGTAAGGCTGGGCACGAGATGAGGCAGGGAGTGCTGGAGAACTCGGTGGCTCATACTGAAGTCAGACAATTCTGAAAGACTTATCAGTAGAAGAGCTGCTACATCTGCCAGCAGAACAGTCTTCCTGCTGGAAAGCTGAGTCAAATCTTCAGCAGTCAGGACTGCCTTTAATGTTCTCACCATTGACAAGTCTCTGTTGTTATTCTTCAGTTTCTCTTCTTGTCTCTCTGTAAAGACCAAAACAACAACAGTTATAATCAGTTATCACCAACCTAGAAATCAGAGCCTTTTCATTTCCAGGAAGGCTTGACCTCCTTGGCTCTCCACACAAACAACACTTCCAAAACCAACTCCAGCTTTCTTTGCCAGACAGTAGAAAGTGAAAGAGTGTACAGTCTACCACTTCTCCATCACAGCAACGTGCAGCAAAGCAGACACAAAAGAAGAGGAGGCCAGAATCACACATTCAGCGCTTCGGAAAGAAATGCAGGGGAGCCGAATTTGCTGACTCAACTAACTGACACAGTGGCACAGGCCATGCTGCCAGAAAACAAAGCCAGCGCCTCCAGACCACCCTTCTGAAAGAGCAGCCCCAGTCTGCTGCACACCAGGCTCACCATTATAAATGCATTCCATCAGGATTTCACCCGGGAGGTGTCAGAAGGGACTCTGAAACACAGAGCTGGGAGCTGTGCCTCAGCAAGGCTAACATCCTGCTGGTTTTAGTAATAAATTTGGGACTCTTGCCACACCTCCAACACTCTCCAAAGAGGAAAGATGGTTTCTACCTCAGCCTCAGCAATGCGTGTGTTACTACACCGAGGAAATAATACTTTAAAGATACTATCTTGGAAATCTGGTCTAAGTCAGCACAAACTTGAGTTTTCTAGGAGTGCATTTTCCATGCCCCTCACTAGAGAGCTGCTCTGGTCTCAAGAGTTACCACCACCTGTTACCTTTCCTGTCCCACGTCCCCACTATGCTCCTCTCAGAGTGAGGATCTAAAGGGTCATCCAGGGCTTGGAAGCAATAGGTAGGTGAGGTAAGGACGTGAACAATGAAGAAATATGCAAAAGCCAGCACAAGTGAAGAGAGAGGTGATGCAGAAGGACTATCAAGGGCTATCTAGCATGTGAGCTGTCCAGTGGATCCCTACTGAAGTTTAAGTACAGGAGACCCACAGCACAGAAGCCGAACAGTGATCTTTAAAGTTGTGGCTAAATAAAGCAACTCACAGCATTACGGAAAGCAACATGAATGCCCCAAAGCAATTTCTTAAGAGTCCTCATTGCTATTTTCGGTTGCTTCCAACTACAAACCACCCCCCAGCAGGAACTTTCCCCACACACCTGCTTCCTGACCCAGGTGAAGAGTTTTGTTCTGGGAAATTTCATTAACCACAGGCCAGATCTTTAGGAATCTCATTTGGCACAAATAGTTGTTTTTTCTCCTCTGGTGCATAACTAAGCACCTATTTAGATGGGCTAAAGGTTACACAGGGATAGAGTACAGCCCTGATCCCACAATACGCCTGACCTGTTTCTCACCCACTTCTACAAATTCAAAACACAAAAGTGCTGTGCTCCTGCCCACGTCAGACAACAGCAGCATTTAGGTACTTTGCTCTACATCTAGGTAGAGGCAGAGGACAAGCAGCACTCCGGAGTCCAAAACCATCACCTTCTGCCCACTGGAACAAAAATCACAAGGACACAGCAATATTATCTGCCAGCACTGGGTTTGGCTGGTTGGGATTTTTTGTGTGGTTTTGGTTTGCTGTCTGCCCAGCACTCATGTGGGCTCTTGGGAATGCCACTGTCTTTTTCTCCTAGAAGCACATGACTGCAAAAAGGGTAGCCAAGTTTCAGCCAACAGTCACACTCCTTAAGCTGAAATGCCACAAGGGTGCACCAGCATGTTGGAGGTGTTCTGCTCCAGCAGCGTGGAAGGTGATTTACAATCAAGAATGACTGAAGTTGATTCACTTCACAGATTAAAAGTTTGCTAAGCAGTTAACAGCAAATGAAGCTTTTCCATGCAACTTTCACCCTACTTCCTTGTGCATGTGCATAATTCACTCCTAACATAACCAGGCAACGTGGCGCACCCAGCTCTTGCCTTTTCTTTGCACAGAACAAATGGAAGCTGAGGCAGGCCTGCAGCATGGCTGTGACTCATCTTTAAAGCCTCAGTTCATCTTCTATGTTTTTTTTAACAGAATGGTAAGATTTAAAGGAACTCCATCTCAAGTGAATTTGCTGTTGCAACACTGCTATGTCTTGCAGGATAATTTGAAATCCAGTAAATTATTGGAATTACAGAACTTTGGAGGTTGGAAGGGACCTCCAGAGATCAACAAGCCCAAATCCCCTGCCAAGGCAGAATCACCCAGGGTAGTTTGCATAGGAATGTATCCAGGTGGGTTTTGAAAGTCTCCAGAGGAAACTCCACAATCCCCCTGGGCAGCCTGCTCCAGTGCTCTGTCACCTTCACTGTAAAGAAGTTTCTCCTCCTGCTGAGGTGAAACCTTCTATGTTGCAGTTTGTAGCTGTTGCTGCTTGTCTTACTGCTGCTGACCACCGCAAAGAGATTGGCCCCAGCCACTTGACACCCAGAGGTTTCAAATGCATTTAACAGCGGTAAGTCATTTTTCTGGGTGTCCAGCTTGACGTTTTGGGACTGATTTTTTTCAGAAGCACTATAAATTCAGCTTTGCCTGAAAACAGAGACTGAAATTATGCAGCATTTGCCAAAAAAACCCAAACCCCAACAACAACAACCCCCACTCTCAGTATCTTAGGCTTGGCCAGCAAGCACCACAGCAAACAAAACCAATGGTCATTTCCTACTTTGTTCTTGGTCCCTTTGTGCTTTGTTTGTTATTTGTAAAACAAGATTATTTTAGTGTATTAAAAAACAACCTGGTGGAGCATCTGAATTCCTCAGGTTCCACTGTTTATTAGTTTAGTTCAAACACAAGTCAAATATTCTCTGAAAGAAACACAGCTTGGATGATCCTCTGCAAAAAAAAAGTCACTGTCACACTTTGGAAAGTGACAGCAACATGTAACACTGAAATGTTGCCTTATCATCCCAAGCAGCATTTATCCTGTGCAGGGATTGTTCAAGATTAGGAACTGAAAATGCACAAGAGTAAGAATTGTGGCTCCTGTCCTTTCAGAAGTCTAGCGATAACAGGTTTTGTACCTAGAAAGAGCTGTTGGAAGAGATGTTTATATTTATTTCCCAGCTTTGCACAGATCAAATGACTAATCTAGCTACCTGGTGTTAGAGAAGAATGAGGAAACTAACTCCCACGAGCTCTCAGAAGTGTTCCTGCCACAATTTCTGTAATCATTTAACAGAGCTTTGCTGCACGTTTTACTTTGCAGTCCTGCAGATAACAGAACTCTCTAAAGCCCACGTCCATTAAACACCCACCACAGTGTTCCAGCATAGCTCAGTACTTACAGTTACCTTCACCCAGACTTACTGACAATGAAAGAGAATGGAAAAATAAGTCACTACCTAAAATGGAGCAAAACTCTTCTATCAAACAACAAATAAACCCAAGCACAGTCAATGAGCAAACACCTTCATCTCCGAAGTGTGCAAATAGGAGTAAAAAAAAGAAAGCTCCAGAAGTCACAACCATGCAGTCACAGAGCTACTGCAAGCTGACAGCATGCAGCAGCAAAGAGCTTTGACAACAGTTCACAGCAGTCATGGATATAAAGGCTTACATCAGAGAGACAGGCAATCAGTGCAGCAAGAAACACTGCTCTTCTCTGTGGTGCTGCCCTTCTCTATGTCTGACTAAAACCGTCAGGAGGCTAGATGTCTCATGTCTCGAATGAGTAAGGCACAAGTGTTCATATCCCAGCCACCAGGCCAAGAATCAGCTCTTGTACCAATTTAAATAAGCACTTTTGAAAGGAAGGAAGGGATAATCACTTCCAGATGTTTCTCAGCTTTCCCCTTCTCTTGGGGCACTGTGCTCCTTTTCTCGTCTTACCTATTTTCTTTTTCTGCTGTCGGCCTGCCGATTCAGTTATTGTTTCCTTCTTCTTTTCCACTGCCAAGTGAAAAGAAAGATATTGCATCATTTCTGCATGAAGATACAACTGCTCCTTTTCTACATAAATAAAATACTTCCCTCTTTTAGAAAGCAAGGGTAGCAGAAGGTGTTAAGAATGGCTAAGGATGTATTCACCATCAAATTATAAACCATCCAGGCTGATGCCACAAAATGCTTAGAAATAATAATAATTAAAAAATGCAAACCCCAGGATGAGATCTCAGAATATTTAAAGGGTCAATTTAACACACTGTCAAGAGCCCACTACATTGTTAGCTGAGCAGTCTGGGGACAATTTTGGCTCAAAGTACCCTTGCTGATCTGTCATTAGTAGTAGACAGTACTTTTGATTCAGCAAGTGTAATGAAAAGCACTTTGTGGCAAGCTCTGCTGTGGGAAGCAGAAAAGAGGGGAGTCTGTGTTCTTGTCCATCCTTGCCTCACAGGCAGGCACTCAGGGGAAGTGCTGTCCAAGCAGTAGGCCACAGCCTCTTCATTCTCCATTTAATTAGTACTGAAGCACTTCCAGTGATTTTAAGTAGAAGTCTAAGCTCCAAGTTACTTAAAAATCCCAAATCAGATACCCATCAAGCATCTGCAACCAACCATCACTGCAGCAAAAAAGGCTAACACAAAGCCAGCAGAGCGACCTTCTAACCCAGTAACTAGGCTGCTCTCTGGGCTGATAGCAAGAGCAGCTTTTCCAGGAAGCAAGACATTAAGAAGTATACTGCAAGAACTGAGGATGACAAAGCATGGCTAAGGTCTAACAGCTAGTGGCCCTTCTTAATCCTAAACTCTATGTTAATCTGCATCAATGAATGGATTTGTCTCCTTATCAGATTAGAGACCTGAGTATTAGGGCTTTCCTCCCACATGAAGCTCACCTTGATTTCAAAGCCCAGGTGAAATAAAGGCAGCTAGACTTCCAAGTCACACCAGGATTTGTAGTGCTACCATCTGAAATGCCTGTGGCATGTCACAGCTGCTAAGAAAACCACCGTAGCCCAGACAAGATACCTAAACACCATCTCTCGTGATAAGGCCGTAGGACACTGTTGTTTTTTTCCAAAGAGGGCAAGAAAGCACAAGCGGGAAAAAATGAGAAGTCTGCTCAGAAGGAATGCTGGAGAAAGGTGCCAGAAGATGCAGCACACCTAGTCTTCACAGAATGTTCCCTCCACAAGCTTCCTTAAGACAAATCCAGCTAGAGGATTCTGATCAGTCCACCCCAACTGTAGTCCACATAACTCCATGGCCCTCAACTCTAAATCCAACTGGAGAACACTGAGTGTCTTCAAGGCTACCTATTGCTTCTAGCCCAAACGAGGGCTCCTCTAGATCTCAGCTTCACTCCAGACAACACCAGTGAGCAGAACAAATAACTGTCAGGCAGTCTCCCAAACCTGTCCCTGGGAATACAGGACACAACGCAGCAGCAATTCCAGGGTTAGCCTTGGGCCTTGCAAATTCACCACTACATCTAACCCACACCACTCTCTATAATCTCGGCCGCAGTCTCAGACAATGCTGTGCCTCTCAAGCTAAGGACTCTGACTAACAAAGCCTGCTCAAGTGCACTACTTGGCCCATTCGTTTCTGCAAACAATCCTAAGCACTGCTAGGAGTCTCATGGGAGAGCTTAAAGGTCTCAAATGTGTTTTTTCCTGTTTCAGATGTGTTAGATAACAGTTGAGAGGTGTGGCTCAAGTGGTATACTTTGCAAGTTGTTTGATAGCCATCAGGTCACCCAGCTGCCCTTAGCACAGGAGGGGAAAATAAACAAACAACCAAAATCAAAGCTGAACTTGTAGCAACTCCTTATTCTACTTTGTGTTGTTGTTGGGAGGTGAGGAAATCAAACGCTGAGGTTAAAACCTAACTGAGCTGCATGAACCTCAGATTTTTCCCTTCACAGATTACAGACTAAATATCAGAAACTGTATTAAAACCAAACAGCATTAAACTCTTACAGCAATCATTACGGCTCAGAAATTAAACCCTAGTAACTGCTTGACGCTCCACACAGCACATGCATACCAGGACATTAAGTTTTCAGCTGGGTTTCAACTACTTCCCTGACTTGTTCTTCTGGGGCTAATTCTACTCTAATCCTACTTGGCTGCCAAAAACGAGTGAAAAGAGGCAGGTAGAGATGCAAATCCCCATGTGATACTACTGTGATGACAAAAGCCCCTGTTCTAGCAGCTCTGACACAAGAATGACTAACTTCAACTCTTCAGTTTATTTTGGCCAGGAGAAAGCTGGACTAAGACCATAAAGAGGACGCAGTGATGATGTTCTCTCACACACTAAGCGAGTGCTGATATCATGGTGAAATGTTTTTAAGGTAAAACCAGCTCAGATTTGGCCCCAGTTGTTGTGTGCTGTCTCTTACTGCTGCAGTTTCTGTAGGGTACATATAAGAGTTTGAAAGGTCAGATGGATTCCTCCTGTTTTCTTGGCTTCTGATACAGGCAGGTCTATGCTCACTATCCTCTTAACATTTGATGCCTGTCTTCTAACTGCTCATGTTCTGCTCCCTTTTTCCTTCCTCCCTTCCCCTCCCAGGCCTCTCACATCTCTTCTCCACGGAAGTCATCTGGGACATTATTTCTTACTAATTTCTATTTCTTTTCAGTTTATACAAGCATAATCTGCTTTCATATCACCTGACAATGCTGAGCTTTCTATCATGACTTTGCCTTTACTCATCCTCCACCGTTAATCATCACTTTTACTCTCTCCATGTAATGCTTTCCTCTAGTTCTATTCATTATTCGATGGTATCTATTTCTTGCTACAAATCTCAAATTCTCCACGGCCCTTGAAATGCAGAAACTGCATCTCTGAACTTGTGTTAGGCATCTAAAGGAATCTACAGACACTGGCTACTCATCTTCCAAAAAATAAAAAAGATGCCAGCACTGACTTCTTATTCCCTCCTCCCCCTGCTGAGAGGCAAGTCACACAATACCACAGGTCTTTACAGTAACCTTCCCTCCAGAAAGACACAAACGAAGGACAGAAGTCAGTCCTCTCAGTACAGATTTGTGTCAGTTTTAAAACCAGGGTCCTTATGAATCCTATCTGAAGAAGGATCTCCCCTTCAGCAGAAAAGGCAGCAGGAATTTCTCAGAGCACAGACTTTAATAGCACAGTCTCACAGCAGCAGCAAGACATGTTCTCTAATGCCTGAAGAATACTTACATTTCTTGCTCTGTTTTTCCACTTCAGCCTTTAATCTCTTGTACTTGTCTGTTCGGTATACCAGCACCCAAGTTATACCTGAAACAAATACTCAGCAAGTAAGTAGGTAAATAAAGACCTCCTACAAAAATAGGGGCGCAAGTTAGCAAATACATATGGAAAACACACATCATGGCCACAAAACTACATCAGAATTCAGAAGAAGTCCCCCAAAGATCCCCAGAAAGGTGCACTACCACCTTCCTGCTAATCCCCTTTTCAAGTTCCATGTAGCAATGGTGCCTATAAAATAAATGTCTCTAGAAGTTAACAGCTGTCTACTGGATATTGCTGTTTTGGGGGACTCCCTCACATCCTTTATGCTCATACCTACTGGCTGTTGCTCACCTTAAAACCAGAAGTTAAGGCAATAAAAAACGTTTGTCTGTGTTTAGCATTTTTATAGCACCTAATTAAGGCTTGAGGAATAATTCCTGCTCCTGCCAGCACCTGCCCATTACTAGCAGCACATTTTGAAAAGACAAATAGAGATATTAGGCTGGAAGAGAATCAAGAGTATATCCTGTCTAACTCCCTGCACTGAAACACGATCAAAATGAGTTGTGTCCAAATCACGGAACCTGTGGCTCACAGAGTTCCTACACAAAGCTTTTTTTCCCCTTTATTTGGCTTTGGTTTGACAGCAAGGCTGTACTGCTGAGTCCAAAACATAATCAGCTGCAGAGATGGGAATGCTGCAGATGCTTCTGAGATCACCATGGCTTTGTGCTGTGAAAGGCAATGAGCACGTACACCATCTAACCCCAAACACAATGCATTAGGGTTCCTAGAAAGAAGTAGCATATTCCAGAAGCCTGGGGCTCTCCCTGCCCTTGAATGTCTAAAAACCTTGTCTTGTAGCTCTGGGATGAAGGAAATTTGAGAATAAAGTTCAGTGTCACAATGAGGATGCAGGCTTTGATTGCGATTACCCTAAATGGTGTTTATCCAATCAGTCCTGAAAAGGCTGAACCTAGCTAACTCCCTAACATTTAAAAAGCCTATTTTTGAGCAGCCCATGTCATCATCATTGCAAGTTCAGGTGCTTTTTTCCCATCCTTTCCACTGCTACATAATACCACCTGTGTCCTCTTCCACGCACACTGAAAACTGTTATCCCATCTCCCCACTGCCTTCCTCCTCCTAGAAGAAACTCAGCTTTGCATCTTGGGCAGTTCTGTTCAAGAGCTATTCACTGCAGTCCCCCAGAGTGCCCATGCCAGTCTCCAAGAACCAGGCCTCAGCTGGCTCCGAGTAACTGAATTTCGTTTCCCGCCCCCTTTGTCCGACAGCCGCTCTTCCTTCCCTTCCGCCCACCGTTCTGCGTGACCCCGGTCCCTTTAACCCGCTCCCTCGTAGCGCTAAGGGCCGACACGGCACAAGAGAGAAGCAGCCTCCTGCCAGCCTCCTTCCAACCGCATCCGAGCCGCTCCAGGCCTTCCCGCTGACGGGACAACCCGGCCTCCAAGGCCTCCCCACTCGGCCACAGACAGCAGGCACAGGCCTCAGAGGGCGCAGTCCGACACTCACCCTCGGCCAGCAGCGCGGTACACACGGAGATGAAGACGATGAGGAGGGTGTCAGCGAACATGGTGCTCATGGTGGTACCAACACCCCCTAGCCCGGTAACGCCGCCGCGCTCCCGGAAGCAGACCCCCACCACCCGGAAGCTACCGAAGGTCACGTCGCCTAGCAACAGCCGGAAGTGAGCACGGACACTTCCGCGAGCTGACGGCAGCCAATCGCCGCGGCGCTGGCAGCGAAGCCGCGGGAAGCGCAAGGGGCAGGGCAAAGGCGAGCAGAGCCTGCTCTGGTTGGGTGAGGCGGCTGTCAGTGCTGGCAGCGGGGGCCCGCCCCTCCCGCTGGCCCGGTGGCTCGTGGCCTGTGGAGGCGGAGGGGTTGTGGTACCCATGGTGGTACCTGGGGAGCGGGGCTGTGAACACATGCCTCCCGTGCGGCCGAGGGAGCCCTGACACTCTCCAGATCCCCCACCCCGGGTCTGGTGTTGTGCGGGGCCCGCGGTGTGGTCCCTGCTGCCCGCCCTGCCTGCCCTGCCACCTTGCCAGGCTGCGGTGCCCCGCACGCCTGCCTCTGAGCCACTCCGCTGCCGTTTCCATGGGAGGATCCACAGGGAATGTGCTTTTGTTGAACATACGCCTTGCAGTCGTGAAGGAGTTGGCTTGCAGCAGCCTTTCAGGCTTCTAAAGCCGTGCCCCGGGTTAATTTGCCGATGAATATCCTGCCAGTGCGGAGCGGCTGGAGGCATTTGCTCCCATCAAATATTTACCCGTACTGCTGCCCGCCCTTTTATCAGGATTCGTTTCTGGCCCATACAGCCCGAAACAGAGCACTGCTTTCAGTGATTCAGAGGGTTGGAAGCAGGGAGGTAAATCTTCAAGGTGCTCCATGGGTATAAAACATTTGTGGGTGGGACAGCACTAAGAACACTAACGAGGGCAGTGAAATAATGGCAAGGGTTTAGCAGGGGGACTAATCGATTTTTATTGAGGCTCCGCTGATTACACCTGGAGCGACAGAACTAGACCAAATCCACAAGTTAAAATGGGGTAAGGAGACCTAGAAAGCACAATACAGAAAAGGAAACAGGGCAGCAGGGAAGGGCAGGTTTGTGCCTGCCCTGGCATAACAGGAGTGTGCCATCAGCAAAGGGTGATGCACTGTGGGATTATGTGGGCAGAGCTGGGTGAAAAATAAGGAAGGTAAAAAGCCCTGTCATTGCCCTTAAGTTAAACACTCTTCAGAAAGACGTAGTGCAGAGAAGGCAGCACAAGTAATAAGTGAGGGTGTGAGATTAGACAGCAAACAAATCCTCCAGAGCCTGGTGACATTTGCATACAAGGAAACACGAAAGCCACATGTGTGCAGGTGGCTGCACAATGAGTCAGGCGTCACTGAAGCCTGAAGCTAAGTACCCTCTGTGCCCCAAGGAAGGTCCCAGTGATGCATCTCAGCACAGTGAGCTTTCTGCAACATTGAGGGACAACTCAGAGCAGAACCTGGCCATAAGCAACAGTTCAGTGAGAGGAAGAGCCGTGAGGAGATAGGGATGAAGTGAAGCACCAGTGTGCACTTCAGTTTAGTGTGAGCAGCAGGAAGACAGAGCTGATGATGTGGCAGGGCTCATGATAATGTTTTGTGCCCTGCTGTGTGCCACCTCATGCACTTGGCTGTGCTGTATGCCATCCTCTGCCCTCTCTCCCTCTCTTTAGAGCTCTCTGGCATTCCTGGCTATGAGGTGTATCAGTCATGGCAGTGCTTGGAAGTGGTTTCTCTTATACCACTATGGAAAATGATTCACACCCTATCGGTTATTGGCACTCAGCATGGTCTTCCAGAAGCCAGGCCAGAATGAGGTAGTCAGTGACATGAACCTCTTCTCTCTAGCATCTGTGCTTTGAACTGGAGGTAGAGGTGTCACAGGCTCTTTGAAATTTCATCCTGTCACTTTGAATCACACCAGGATCTTTATCAGTAGGGTTGTTTTCTTCCAGACAACAGAGGCCATATTCCCCTCAGTGGCATTTCCTTTCTAAAACAGTTTTCTGCGCTTTGATCAGCATGTAAAGGACAGATGAAGACTTGAGTCCAGTTTGATTTGATTTAAAAAGCCTGGGCTGTGAGAATCACAGAATGGTCCGAGCTGGAAGGGACCTCCAAAGGTCATTTATTCCAGCCCTTCCCCCTGCAGTCAGCAGGGACGTCCTCAACTAGACCAGAGAAAAGCAAGCATTGTACATAGCTCTGGACATGCGAGTTAGGGGCCAGTGCAGTTGTCAAACATTCTAGATACAACAGAGGTAATTTGTGGGGGTATTTATGGAGGCAACCCCTAAACCAGATTAGAGGAGAGACATGTCCAAACAGATTTCACACAGGGAAGTCTCCAGAGTTAACATAAACAAGAGCTGCTTTTCATAGTATTTTAGTGACTGGCAGCTAGGAAGAAGAATGTACAAAATGCTCAGATCACTTTTGAGGAAAGATGCTATCTAAAACTAACTGGGACTTGAATTTGATTCCCTTCCAGTTTACAGCTCTGGCCTGGTTTCGAGAGAGCCATTAATCTGATCTCTTCAAGTTCTCCTTGTGTTCTGTATAAATAAGCCTTGAATATCCTTAGCTCATACTCCTCGAGGGCCCATCAGAAGGGAATTACTTACCCTTCCCTCTATAAGCGTGTCTGCTTCTGCCACGTGTCTTCTGGCTTAGAAAGGGAACCAAGAGATGAAATGCTACCATGGGCATCCTGCAGCAATGCTCAGCTCTGAGGCAGATGAACACCACAGCCTGGAACAGCTTGAGCATAGCAGAGGTTTTGATCTGTCCCCATGCAGGGCAGCAGAGATGCTGGCAGCAGAGTGCAGGCATGAAGAAGAACCAAGTGACCTGGATGTCACAACATGCTGGGTGGGTTGCCATTCAGATATGGGTGTGTTGGTGTGGGGGCAAGAAGGAAGAGCTGTGACTATCTTGGGGGACCTGGCAATGTGTGCACGAGCCATACCCAGGGTCAGCCCTTAGGAACTGGCACAGAGCCATGGGAATCTGATGGAATTCATCCCCGCAGGAAGTCCTCATCTGTATATAGCACTTCCTCCCCTGACACTGGCCACGCGTGGTGCCATGCTCCCGTGCTGCACGCTGCAGCCCACAGGGCCATGGATGGAATTGGGAGTGGTGGGCAGAGAGGGGCTAGGCCTTGCCAGGAGAGCCTCTCTCACACCCTGTGTGATGAGGGCTGGGACGTGGGACCTGACTGGTAAACAGTTCCACACCTGGTTCACTCTACTGCCCACAGTTGGTGCCATGGTCTAGCCTTGAGCACTGTGGTAACAGGTTGGACTTGATGATCTATGAGGTCTCTTCCAACCTTGGTAATACTGTGAGACTGATACTGTGATACTGAGGTGGGAAGCTAAAACCCTCACTGAAACTTAGTATCCGATGAAGAGGGCAGGGAGGAACTCCAGGGCATCTCTTAGGTCTTCTGCTGCCCAACATGCGATCAGCTCTTCTGAAAGCCTGCTGTACAGGAGCTCACCTAGTGCGCTTTTTTAAAGCCTCAGCAGTGGAGACCTCCAGAGCTTAACCCTAACCTGAGCTACCCTGAGTCATGGGGCGCCCCAAACTCCCTGCCCCCTCTCGGTCAGCGTAGGTCTGGATGGGGGAAGACAAAGTCGTGAAATGGCCGTCCCCTCGCCCCACGGGCCTGAGCTGGGAAAGGCAAAAGGCCTTCTCCTGGCACCGCCGCTCCTGCACCCCGCGGTGAGAAAGCCCGCGAGAAGTCCTTCACGCCCAGCGGCATTGGCACTCAGCACACTGCTGAGGAAGGGCCTAGGAGCGAGCAGAGAGTGCACTAAGTCCACTCGGTGCCTTCTCATCCAGCCGAGAGAGTGACATGTGCCACCCGCACCCAGCTTCTTCTCGGGCCGGCGTACCCTGGTTTCCTGCTCCCCACCCCCGAGCTGGAACAGCCCTGCCTCTGCCGCAGACTGCCGCTGTCGCAGAACACCCCAGCGGTGCGGCGTTTGCTGCGCTGCTAAGGCCGTGTCGCCCCCCGAGATCTGCCTCCTAGGCGCCGTCTCTGCAGGCACCTCGGCGTTATCGGCTTCCGTTCACGTTGGGCTTGTGCCGCGTGATTCCACAACTGGACTGTAACTTGGAGTTTCCAGAGGCTGCCGCGGAGGAGATCCAGAGAGCTTCTCCAAATTCCTGCGCCGTCCTCTTGAGCGAATCCTTTGCCCTCTCGGCCTTTCCCTACAGCTCTGCCTCTGATTTCTAACTGGGGTAAAGCTATCTCGTGGCTTAGCCTTTTCCATTTTCTGGCTTTCCTAAATTACCAAAAATTGGCCATAATCACCCTTGTGAGAATCCCTGGCTGAATTAGAACCTGTAAATAAAACTTCCTTTTGTGTGTAGTTTTGGGGCAGGGCTTCTGCAAAAAGAAACCAACTGTATCTTTGTAATTCCTGCGTTGTCAGACTGCTCCCACGCAAGCCAGCCAGGTGGCAGTGCCCCTGCTCTCGCTGCAGGAGAGGCTGGACTAGGTGACCAATAAAGGTCCCTTCCAACTCAAACCAATCTGTGATTCTCACCCCTAAAAACTGACCCCAAGTCCGTATCCTGAATTGCAGTTTAATCTGGCAGCGTTTCATTACAGTCCTGTGGCTCACAGACACCTCTTCCTTTCTGTTTCATAGAATCATTGAATGGTTTGGGTTGGAAGGGACCCTGAAGATCATCTAGTTCCAACCCTACCCACCCACCTGTGGGCAGGGGATACCTTCCAGTAGACCAGGTTCCTCAAGGCCTCATCCAGCCTGGCCTTGAACCTGACACCTCCTGGACAGCCTGTCCCAGTTGTCTCACCACTCTCACTGGAAAGAATTTCTTCCTAAGATCCAGTCTGAATCTGCTCTCCTCAAGCTTCAATCCATTCTCTCTCAACCCACTGCTACGAGCTCTTGTAAAAAGTCCCTCCCCGGCTTTCTTGTAGGTCCCTTCAGGTACTGGAAGGCAGCAATAAGGTCCCTCTGGAGCCTTCTCCAGGCTGACAGCCCCAACTCTCTCAGCCTGTCCCCATCATTTGTAGCCCTCCTCTGGTCCTGCCCCAACAGTTGGATGTCCTTGTGCTGTGAGCACCAGGGCTGGACGCAGTACTCCCGGTGGGATCTCAGGAGAGCAGAGTGGAGGGGGAGAATACTTCACTTGTCCTGCTGGTTTGCAGCAGCCATTTGTGTATTTGGAAGTGGCCCTCGTGTGTCCCATCTTTTCCCCAGACTAATCCTGCAGGATTCCTGCAGGATTAGAACAGCTGTAGAACACAGCCAGATCCCAGGCTGTTCTCCAGACCCCACTGGAGTCTCTATCAGGCCTCATTTTCCTTGCAACACGGTACCTGGTGGGGTTGGTACCCAGCAGGTGCTTACCTACCACATCCTGCCTACATTTAGGAATCCCAGTGGGGTGTTTGTTTTTTTCATGGCAGCAGAGCCTCGGCTCTCTGATTCACTCTACTGCTGGATCTTTAGCTGCACCAGGGTTGGCAGGCCAGCAGGTTCCCAACTTGTATTTTCACGGGTAATTACCCCATCCAAGTATGGTAATTGGCAACTACCCCCCATGGACTTTCACCCTACATTTTGCCAAGTCTTTTTCCATTTTGACTTTGAGTCCTGGCCGCCAGAGTGCTCATAGGTCCCATTTGCCAAAGATGTAAGCATCGTTTTTATTCCTGGGTTTGTGTCACTAGTGATGGTCACAAGAACCATCAGAGGGCTGGAACACCTCTCCTACAAAGAAAGGCTGAGAGTTGGGACTGTTCAGTCTGGAGGATGCTCTAGGGAGACCTTATTGTGACCTTGCAGTACTTAAAGGGAGCCTATAAAAAAAGCTGAGGATAAAGTTTCTAGTAGAGCCTGTTGTGACAAAAAAAGGGATGAGTTTAAGCTAAAAGAGGGAGATTCAGACTGAATAGACGGAGGGTGGTGAGACACTGGCCCAGATTGTCCAGAGAGGTGGTACATGCCCCATCCCTGTAAACGTTCCAGATCAGGTTGGACAGGGCTCTGAGTAACCTGATGTAGTTGAAGATGTCCCTGCATCATGGCTACATGACCTCTAAAGGTCCTTTCCAACGCAAACCAGTCTGTGATTCCTAAGTGCTCACAGGACCAGGGCTCGGGCAGGGGACATGTAGTGGGGGTCCTACTGGGAAGGATCACCTTGGTGTAGTGCTAGCGCTTACTGGAGGTTCTCGGCGAGCGGTCAGCGGGATTCGTGCGGGGCAGCCAAGCCGGAGGGAGGAGGGCGCGAGTGCCGCTGCAGCAAGCGGCCGCATCGCCTTTGTCCCCTGAAGCTGGGAGGCGGGGGGAAGGGCAGGCGGCGAGGTGCGGGCCCATGTGGCCACCGTGCCGTGCAGTGCCGTGCCAGGTTGGGCCGGAGCATGTGCAGCTGCAGCAGGCACCTGGCAGAGAGCCGCAGCGCCGGGGATGTGAACTAGGAGGGGAGAAAGGCCCTTGACTCATCAGATAAATCCAGCCCCGCACGGAGAGCGAAGGCGGAGGAGGCGGCGGCGCTGCTGCTGCGGCTGCTGCGAGCAGGGGAGGAGGAGTAGGATGGCGGGGGATAGCGAGCAGCGGCTGGAGGAGCACGGGCAGCCCAGCGGCGGCGAGCCCTTCCTCATCGGGGTCAGCGGCGGCACGGCCAGCGGCAAGGTGCGGGGGCCCGGTAGCAGGGGAAGCCCCGGTGGGGTTGGGTGAGGACGGAGCGGGGGGTGGCGGCCACATGGCAGCCGGCGGGGCCGAGCGGCCGCCACGCCACGTGCACTGCCCCGCCGGGCCGAGCCGGGCAGACCCGGGCCGAGCCGTGCCTTACCGAACTGAACCGAAGCGAGCCGGGGGATGCAACGGCGGGGCTAGGCGGGATCGTTTCCTCGCTGCCCCGGCCGGTGCACTCTGCGGCCCGGGGAAGGACGAGTCGATGGAGAGAGAGTGGCCGCCGAGGCCTCTGCCCGGGAGACTCGGGGGCACGTGGAGGGCTGTGTGGGATGGGTGCAGGTTTTACCCCTCCTTCCTTTACCAGGACCCTGCTCCACTCCGCCTCGCCGACGTGGAGGGGTGCCGGAGGACAGCGACCGGGGCTGTGGGCTTTGCGGGGCGTGGGAGCCGATCATCCACGCTACCTTCTTTACCTCCGCAATTCCTCCCTCCCGTGGCTTTATCGAGCGGTGTGTCCCCCGCCGCTCTCTCGCAGTGTCCTCGCTGGGTGCGATGCGGTTATTTAATGGCTTTTTTTAACGGCAGCGATCGTGCAGTCAGGGTGGAGGTTGGGGGGTGCCCTTTTCTGCCCAACTTTGGGGTGCCGGGAGCGGAGATCCCGCAGTAAATGCTGACTCACAGCAGCACAACGACCTCTCTGCTGCGCCCGGGAGGGGATGGCCGTTGGCAGCGGCGGGGCTGGGGGCAGCAGCCCCGGCCCCGGGGTTAATGCGGGTTTTCTTCGGAGGCTTGCTACACCCAAACTGCAGCGCAGGGCAGCTCCAGCGACAGCACGGCTTTCCTCTTCAGCTGTTTCGTGCAGCGGGGTTTGCTTTATTTAACCTGAGCTAGGTTCTTTCCTATCCTCATATGACAAAAAAAAATACTTTCCCCCCCCGTGTCATTTTTAAGAGCAGTAAATCAAATCCACAGCTCAGCAGCCCTCCTTTGCAAGGCAGCACAGACATTCTACCTGCATTTCGAAGAGGGTTTGAATAGATCTGGAAGTAGGAATGGCTTTTAAATGTTTCTTGCAAAGGGAACTGGATGTGGACTGTGGCAGGAGGAAGACACAGCCTTGTATCTGGGCTGGCTCTTGTTTGGAGAGGGGCCCTTTTCACTCTTGAAGCGTGGCATAACCCAACTGCCGTGCCTCAGCCCAGAGCTGTTTCAAGTATGTCTCCAAAGGCACTATTGATTCTTGGGCTGCTGTTGCTACTGCAAGGGGGAAAAATCCAGATACAACAGGGGAGGGATGGTGAGAGAGGATGCAGTCTCCTCCACTGGGAACCAAAGCTGGATTGTTCCTGCGGTAGAACTCCTGGTGACTCAAACACACTGGGTTTGTCTGCTCCCTGGTGCGTGGGCCTGCCTCTCTCTAGCTGTCCCAATAACATCGCGTCTGGCGCTGCTGAACTGTTACGTCTCTGAACGCGGTGTCTCTGGCCCACAAGGTAAAAGTGATTACAGTACACTGCGCCACAGTTGGTCTCGACTTCAAAGGGAAAATGCTCAAGGAACAGCAGGCTGCCTTGGGAAAAAAAATTAGGGAAATGGTTCTTTCTATCGAGGGAGATGTACTAACTGACTTTTCCTGTCTCTCAGCTTTGATTTCCGCCTCTCTAGTGATTGCTGGCTGCTAAAAGCCTCTGTACACTGCTGCCTGGTGAAGGGGATCCTGCAGATCAGTACAAAGTTTGTGGGAAAAGTCTGCAAGGAACATGGTGGCAAAAAAAAAAAAGTAGAGGGTGCAAGGTCCTAAGACTTGTGCACACAGACCCTCACATTCCCAGCTGCTGCTGCTGCAAGGCAGCGCCTGTCCTCCATCTCATCAGTGATGATCATCTGTGCCCTGTGCCAGGCGATGCTGAGTGCGGCTGCATGCTCAGGGAAAGCAGTGGTGGCCCTGGTATGGTGTGCTCTGCTAAGGGCTTGCCTGCAGCTGAAATCCAGCCCAGAGGCTGCTGTGCTGGCTCTGGGTGAAAACAGAATGTTTCTAGAGGGAAGGTGAGGCAGGCACCTTTCCCAGTGGGAAAGTGGCAAATCCATCCAACTGGCCTTCACACCAACTGAGGGTTATTGTCATAACACGCCCCTTTGGCAGGACACCAGCTTGGAGATAATGGAGGGCATTTGCTTTCCAAGGTCCCCCAGCTCCTCCCACTGCTGCTTTTGAGTCTAAGATGGGAAAAGAGGCTCCATAGTTGCCTGCCCACCCTTCCCCCCCCATCCCTCTTGATGTACCCAGCACAGTCAGGCTGTGGAAGGAAGGGATTCTGTTTGTAGCTTGCCACAACTTGTTGTGTGGTGCCTTGGGAAAGCTGCCATCCAAAGCAGCCAGCCTTCCCGAAGAGCACTGGGGAGTGGTCGGCTGGTATTTCTTACAGGGAGAGTGGTGAGAAGTCAAAGTCAAGGGCTAACTGCTGTTCCCTAGTCAGCAAGAGACGCTGGAGCAACTTTCAGTGCTGAAAGGGGAGGTAGAAACCCAAGCGCTTTTCTGGTTTGGCTCTTCAAAGAAGTCCAGACTGCGCTGGGAGCACAGCTAGGGAGCTGCAGAGGTCCTTGGCAGGCTATGATGCTGCAGCTGCTGTTGAGGGCAGTGCCAGCTGCATGGTGGCTGTTTCTTACCAGCTCAGCTGGGACAGGCTCATCACAAAAGCTTGCTAGGAGGCAGCGTGTCTCTTACTGTCCCCTGAAATCCAAGCACTCTGCATCCTGGGCAAAGCCTGCTGCAGCCTCCCACTGTGCAGATGACATGGCATTAAGACCCCATCGTGTGCCAAAGCTGGGAGAGGACTGCAGCTGCCTCACTCCTTCAGAGGGATTCCCAAAACTACTTGTAACGTTTTCTTTCATCCTTTATGCTTTCAAGTGCTCTGCTGAAATTCTTGCTTCTTATACCCATGGTCTTTGTGCTAACAGCTTCTTCCCTTCTTCCCACAAGAAGACTACCAGGGACTGCAGCATGCAAGGCAGGCAGCCAGGCTGCAGGAGTATTCAGCAACCAACTACTGAGATGAGCTGGAAAGTGTTGGAATACCTTCTTAGGTTCTTCACATGCCCTTGCTTCAACTTAGCTCCTGGGGCCTTGCCGCTCTGCTGGCAGTGCTGGGTGGCTCATTCCCAAGAGCAGTGGAAGCATCTGGTGCTGGGGTGGCTGCAGGGGTGGGGAGAGCTCTTCCAACTTGAACTGAAGCATTAATTGGTTGTCCCCACATGCCACAAAACAAAGTGTTGATTGCCACCTTCCATCAGAAACTTGTAACACAAGACAGATTTACAAAGGGCTCAACATTTAGTTGGCTATCTGGCTCTCAACTAGTGAGGCCTCAAACTAGTGAGGTCTGAATCTGGGTGCCATTGTGGCCCGCTGGCTGCATCATTTGGATCTTGAGGTGGCACATAAAGTAGGAAATCCCTGTTTGAACAAGCAGTTTGGGAGTTTCCAGACTGTGGAGCACTGAAATTGCAGTGTGTGTCCAGCTAGGTGCATTCTTCAATGTTAATCCATTGGGCACATTTTCTTTAAACACTAAAAACACCATCTGAGGCTGAGCTGGTTGCCTAGGAAAGTTCTCCAGGAGGCTGGAGAAGACTGGTGTCAACCCAGCTTGAGTGGGACAGCCAGCGTGTTAGTCCCCAAGATAGCAGTGGCCCCAGCTACAACATGTCCCTCTCCATGGGGCTCAGCCTACATGGAGCTCAGTCTCCTACACCAGCAGAGGCTAAGACCCACCTCTGCAGGTCACAGCCACCATGTCACTACCTGGATATCAGGCAGAGAAGCCCAGGGAAGACCCTGCAGCGACCCAGGAGGGAACCACAGGAGAGGAGTAGCAGAGACTGTGGCAGTCCGGTGTTGGTTCAGCACCGTTTCCTGGTGCCACTCGCTCTGTGGCTGGCAGAGGCCCTGAGTCACAAGGTCTGACTTGTTGAACAGTGGTGTCAACGTGTGCTAGAGACTCACCAAACTTTCTAGTAGAGCACTGTTGTGTGCCAGCCCCGATCAGTGATGCGCAGGACGTTTTGATGGGTCAGCCCTTTCCTGTTCTGATTGACTCTGTGCAAGTGCATTATGGAGCCTGCTTACCATAATACTGTGGGCTCAGACAGCTCCAGGCTATGGAGTCTGCAGCAGAGGCTCAAGAGAAATGCCCTGGGTCTAAACCCGGTGGATTGAGAGGGATTGTGTTAGGGTGCTTGTTTTCCTCCCCACACGTAATCTGTGCTCAGCTTCTGACTGTTTGTGTGTGCCTGTTTGTGCTGCAGCTCAGGACTGCTGATGACAGGCACCACGTTCCAGGGTGAGTGAACAGAAACTTGGCTATCCTAGTCCTGGACCAGTTGAAAGGGAAAGGCAGGAATGGTGAACCTGCCTGGGAGAGCTCTGGGCAGAGGCCTGGGCTTTTGGTACGAGAATAGCAAGTTTACAGTCCCAGCGCTGCCACATGAGTGTGCTCCGTTAGGACTGGAAAGGATTGCATGGGTCATGAATTAGCTCTCAGCAGTCACAGGCAGATACTTAATAGATGTTTTGGGGCCCTTCCCAACTTGATGTCTGTTCTGTGTCACCCTAGTCTACCCTTGTCCACCTTCCTGATACTCCATAATTAACATAACCTTACAAGAAGAGACCAAAATCCATAACTAGCCTGCTGGAGGAGGTAAGCTGGAGAGAAGAGCAGCATTGCCAGGGCTCCTGATTTCAGGAGCCCAGCAGAGTATAAGTACTCTGTGATGCCTGAAAAGGGAACCACATTGTAGGGGACATCAGAGAGGTGCAGCAAGCAATTTCAGTGGGCCCTGATGATGTGAGCTTAGAGAAAATCCTGCCAGATCCCAAAAGAGGTTGCTTTATCCACAGGCATGTGACAGGGACACTCCAGTGAAGTTCCTGCACATGCAAAGCCATAGACAGCCCCTGCCAAGCCTACTCACATCCAGATCCTACAGAAGGGGTTAGTGTTAGTGGTGCTCCTAGACATAATCTCTGGACTTCTCTCTGGTGCGAGCAGGGGCAGGGCTGTTTGAGTCTGTCTTTGCTGCTGGCTGTAGCATTTGTTGTGGGCCAAGGGCATTGATCTGCTGAGGACTTTCCTCGTGGTGAGCACTTGTCTCAGGACAAGCAGCCTGCAATGATAGGAGGAGTCGGTGCCTCTTCCTTCCACACTAGAGTCCAACAGGTGTCTCCTCTGCTAAGTTTTGCTCTTGGCACAGCCCTAGTTCCTTTATCTGCTTCTGAGGTGACTGGCAAGTTCAGTGTCTCTTTAGGGCTGGAGTATGCCACTTCTGCTAGGTGTCTAGCCTAGACCTTGGAAGGATGGGAGGTCCTCCCTGCTGTTCTGTAGGGAGCCAAGCAAGCAGTTTAGTGGAGACATCCCTCTGCAGTGCCATGCTCCACTGGGATGTCTCACTGAACTGAAGGGATGGCCTGCTCTTGAGTGAGAGGCTTTTAGCATATCCAACAACGTTTATGGATTGCTCTTAGCCCAAGACGAGACTTAATCGGCCGGGGCAGAAGTGCTCATAACTGCCCCTCTCTGCTGCAGCAAGCATGAGGCTGAAAACATCAGGTGTGTCCTGCCTGATACCTTCAGATGGTGGTTAACTGTAGCACTGATCATCAGCTTTCTCTCTAATACTCATCTGAAGTTCTAACTCAAGGCCTGATCAGAGCTACTCAAGAGGGGTTGTGTCATAAACTGCATAATAATATTGGGGAATTGCTCAATTCCTGAAGAATATCTGAACAGCTGTCTCAAGGCCATGAGTGAATGTGAATTAAGTATGTAATGTAATTAACACTTTTAAATCAATGTCAGGGGTAGGGCTCCAAACACCAGTCTGTTGAGTTTCTTCCCCTTTGCACCATCTCTCTCCACGTGGGAAAATAGGCTGCAGTTCTTGCCAGGTGCCCCCTGCATCATCTTCTTCCAGCAGAATAAAGCTGTGTTTTTTTCTCCTTAAACAGTGGTTGTGTGCTTGGTTCAGAGGAGGAATCCTACAAGGGAAACTGCAGCTGCTTCTGTTTAGGAATAACATCTCTGAGCTTGCCTCTTGCTCAGTGATGTGCAGATAGCTCCCTCTCAAGGGTCTGCATGTGGTTGTGGGTTGGTTTGCAGAGGTTTCCCAGAGAGCAGCTGCAGTGCAAAGTCTGGGGGAGTGCAGCTCAGTAGGTTGCAACCACTTTGCTCAAGCCAGGAGCTGAGTTCCTCTTGCTGCCGCGTGTGGAAAGTCATGAACGATGGCAGAGAGGCAGGGGCTGCAAGCCTGAGTGCTCGGTAAGTCCTGCATTGGTTTCATGTGGTTAACATGGGAAAGGTCTGCTTGGCAACCATGGAGGCTCAGGCTACAGTGTCCTGTCTATATTTAGTTTTAACCAAGTTCTGGAGGAGGGAAAGGCTTTTGCTTGAGAAAGGATCCTGCTGCTGGAGTGTGCTGCAGCTGAATTGCCATCAGTGTTCACTTTGGGTCAAGGTGAGGTGTGCATGGACAATGTAGATCTGGGGAAGGGCTGAATAGAGGCAAGAAGCCTCTTTGTGCAGCTAAGATGTGTCACCTAGGGATGGAGCTCAGATCTCAGGGTTTATGCTCTGAGATTCATCATGACACCTTCCCTGTCACCCTCTTTGCCACTTCAAGTCCTTCTCAGAGGACTTGGAGGGGCTCCTAGGAATTGACAAAGGAAGGAATCTGAGCCCAGGCTGTCCCTTCAAGTGGGTGCTGAATGCATGTGTCAGCACCACATGTCCCCTGGGTTACTGTGCATCCAGGCTGGTTGCACCTACTTAAAAGTCATACTTTGGTCTTGGTCTTTCTGGGCACCTGCAGGCCTCCTCAGAACCTGACTGCTGGCATCTCCAGTTAGCAGTGGCTTTCTCACACTTCTGATGAACTTCGGTCACATGTAGGTATGCAGTGCTGGTTTGGGAGAAGGGGGCTGAAGTGGGGGACAGGCATCATTCATGTGGAGGGACACTTCCTGAGGCTGGGAGTTTCAGTTCCCACTGTGTAGGGGAATTTATAACCTCTATGTTTCTGGTTTTTCTTCCTCCTTGATGTAGGGAATGTTTACTAACCAAGGGGAAAAACTGCTTCTCCAGCTCTGGGAGGCATTCATGCTGGCATCAGGGGATGCCCCTCAGGAGCCATTCTTGGTTCCATTACAAAGGGTCATTAGGAAAGGAAGAACCTTCACTTAGACCTTGCTGAGGCAAGCTGACTGCAGTCCCTGGGTTAGAGGAACGTGCCGTGTCCTCTGCTGGCTTTATGTCCAGCTGCACTTAGCAGCTGTAATGTACGATCAGTGACCAAGGTGACAGTTACGCCTCCTTGCAGAACCCAGAGGTGGCATCCCTACCCATCTGGGCCATGCAGTATGCTGAACATGAGTTCGGATCTGAGAGCAGGATGTCCTTGTGATCATCTTTCTCTGCTACTTCCGAAAGCTCTCCAAAGTCCACCAGAGAAAAAGGAATGATCTGTAGCATCTCCTTGGATGCTTTGGCAAGAGGCACTTGTCACTGTAGGGCATTGGGTGGTAATATGCTGGGTGATAATAATGCCAGGATATGCTCTGATCCTTGTCTTGGGCCCCAGTGGGAGGACACGTCCTCATCTCCAGCTGCTGAGGGCTACTTTCTCATTGGGTTTGTCTCATTATCAACTGTCTTAAGTTGTGCACCATGGGGTATGAAACAGAAATGATGGGACTCTCTTCTCCACTTCCCATGATCAGCAGAGCAGAGATTAGTGTGTGTAAGGCAGGTGAAAGATGGGCAGGAACTGTCTGTTGCTCTCAGGTGATTCTGTGGTCCATCCACATGCTGAGGTCCAAGGAAAGAGTTCGAGTGCAGCTAGCATGTTGCTTTCACTGATGGAAAGGAGCCCTGCTGCCTCCCGTGGGCTGGGAGAAGCAGTTTCTGGTGCAGATCTGTATGGAGGCTGCTGATATACAGGCTGGGGATCTGGGTGACAGTACTGGAAGGTGCTTTATTCCCAGTTGCAAAGGGCCTGGGAAGTTTGGTGTCCTTGGCAGCTGTGGCCAAGGCTGAACCCTGCTGCGCCGTGCCTCCTCGCTGCCTGGGCAGCAGGGCACGGTGACAGCGTCCAGGAGAGTGGGGAGGGAAAGTGGAGGAGAGGCACTGTGCACGCCCTGTTTATGTGAAACCTATGGGAGGCAGCTGGAAAAGCAGTAGGGCTGAGAAGATTTTGGGGAGTGGGAAAGCAGAGGAAACAGAGAACAGGCTCCGGCTTCGTGTCGGTTCGAGCGGAAGGGCGAGTGATTGGCACTGACTAGCAGTGCTTTGTTCTAGGTGGTAGCAGCTTGCTGGAGGGAAGGGCTGCCCCAACAACTTGCCAGCTGTGAGAGGCGGGAGAAGGAGGGATGCTCAGAGAGAACCCATCTCTGACCCCCACCCTGGACTTGTGCCCAGGACCACAAGGAGTGCTGTCGGGCAGCCCGAGCCAGTTCACTCTGCGGCAGGGCTGTGTACAGCAGAGGCTCTCCAGCTGGGCTGGGGCTGACTAACAGCGCAGCGATCACAGCCAAGTCAGGTCAGCCTGGGCTGGAGGGAGAGAGTCTCTGGGGATGGGAATGCCGTCGAATCTTCCAGCTTCTCAGGCAAACAGCCTTGCCCTCTGCCTGCTGGCGTGATCTCCTCTGCCAGGCATGCATTCCTTCTCCCTGTTCCCTCTCACCACTGCTTTCTTCAGCTCCACATCTGGAGGTTGCCAACCAGGTATGGAGCAGACGGTTGAGCCAGTGGGGAGATGGGATCATGGAAAGAGCCACGGGCAGGCTGAGGGAGACAGGCTGGGGCAAGCAAACCTCCCTTTGCAAAGCAAGAGCACTCAGTGGGGAGAGTACTCATGGTAACCAAGCCCAGGAGTGGCTTCTCTTGGCATCTGCAGCAAGTGTGGTTGTAGCAGGTCAGCTTGGCACCAGGAGCACCTGCTTCTCCTGGAGCCATGGCGATGATGGGCAAGGCACCCATGGGCAGCAGAGCACTCCTCCACCAGCCTGACCTTGGCTCTTGCTGGCTGCCAGTTAGTGATGCAGTTAGCACTGCTGTGCTGCACAGCAGCCAAGGACTCGTACGACTAAGGGGAAAAGAAGCAGGCTTTGGGATTTGTCCCCCAAGCTGTGCTCTGATTCATGTCACAATGGTGAGGTCTGGTGTGACCCTCAGCCATCCAGGCAGCGCCTGCTGCAGTGCCAGCAGAGAGTGGATGCCAGCCTCTGGCACCCAGCCTGCTCTATGTGGTGTGCAAGGTGCTGGTCCCTGTGCCAGCAGTGCTTACGGGGATCTCACACCAGCAGTCAGGGCCACGTGGCTCTTCAGACACTGGCTCCACGGTGCCCTTAGCCTCACTGTGCCAAGAGGCACCAGGATATGCTCACAGCTGCTCCTCCCAGCCCTAGCAGCTGTGGCTGAGGTCTCTGATAAAGTCCCAGGGGCCTCTTCCTGGTATCTTTTCATCCTGGGCTTTGTTGAGGGTGTGAAAACAACCTGGCTGTCCTTCTCTGAGGATTTTCCCTCCCAGCCTATGCTGTGGTGGGGTTTCTGTGCTGGACCAAGGCTGGGGGAACCAAGGCACTGAAGCTGGCTCCCAGGGAGGAGGCTCAGCCACAGTGTCACATGCAGCTCTTTTCCCTGGGGAACTGCTGGGCAAGCTGGATCTGGCTGCAGGTAACTCAGAGGTGTGGCTCAACCTAGGCAGCAGACAACTAATTTCCTGCTGCCATTTGTGCCCAGAACAGGAGTTGGGGGCAGACCATAGAGAGAGAGGAGAGACAAGGAGCAACTTTGGTGCTGCTTTCACACTGAAGGGCCCCATGGTGATGCCTCTGGAACACTTTTCCCTTAGTGGCTCCAGGCTTTGATTTTGAGGAGATCACAAACTCGTGGATGGAGGTCCAGCAAGCAGTGCTCCAGGAATGTCTGTTACCTGGGGACCATCTCCTTGCATAGCTCAAATGCTCTTAGCCACTGACTTTCTTCTTTTGCTTTTCCTTTCCCAGTCTTCAGTATGCTCCAAGATCGTCCAGCTGCTGGGCCAGAACGAGGTGGACCACCGCCAGAAGCAGGTGGTGATTGTAAGCCAAGACAGCTTCTACCGGGTCCTCACCTCAGAGCAGAAATCCAAAGCACTCAAAGGCCAGTTCAATTTTGACCACCCAGGTGAATGGAGAACAGCATTGGGATTCTGCCATGTGGTGTGGGGCAAGAGCTGGAGCCGGACCCCTCACTCCAGCAGCAAAGAGCCTTGCATGGACACTGGGACTCGGCATCTACATGGGGCAGGAGTGGGTGGCTTAGTTAAGCTCCCGTGGAACTGGTCACACCTCTGATGAGGTGGCTGGTGGCCACTTGTGTGCCCCGCAACCTCTATCTATACTGGGAAAGAAACTGCCTTTAGGATGGAATATTTGGGATGAAAAAGGGCAGGGTGTGAACCTTCAAACTCCTTAAGACATTCCCCTTTTTCCAGTAAGCCCATCCTCCAGTTTGAAAACCTCTCACTGGGTTGGGACCAGACAGATCTGACCTGACAGTGTCCTGGAGCCAGCAACTCTGTGTCCCTCCTCCAAGGAGGTAACTGTCTTGTGCAGCTGCTCTGCAAATGCCTCCACTGAGGAGGCCTTGCCCTGTTACTACAGCAGGGAGTCTTTGAACTATCTCCAGGCTGGGTGGGGAAATTCCAGACCCACTGTCACTTTGTCCCCATGAGGACAATGGCTAGAGGCAGCAGGCACTGAGCAAACAGAGCCCTGTCTGTCCAGCAACTTGAGACTGAAGCACTGCTTCAGTCTCTCTGAGGGATGGAGCCCTGGTGGAGAGGCCTTCCCAAGTTTGGGCTGTCAGTGCCACCATGGCTGTATTGATCTCTGTGGTCCAGATCCCAGACTGCTGCAAAGCAGAGCTCTGGGAGCCCTGGGAGATCCGGTCCTTGCTACGGCCATGGAGGTGTGTAGGGGTTTCCTCGCAGTTGTGCGCAGCAGTCTGTCGGCAGTGCAGGCTGGCAGCGCTCCGGCTAGGCTCGGCGCCGTGTCTGCTGGGCGGCAGGGGCTGCAGGGCTGCCGCGGGTGACATTTGCTCTCCCCGCAGACGCCTTCGACAACGAGCTGATCGTGAAAACGCTCCGAGAGATCACGGAAGGGAAGACGGTCCAGATTCCTGTCTATGACTTTGTCTCCCACTCCAGGTCTAACAGCTGCGCCTGCTGTGCCCCCGCTAACGCCCCGCGGTGCAGCCCTGCCGGCCCAGACCACCCGCCCCTTCGCCTGTGCCCGCTCTTGGGCACCTAACTTGCCAACTGACAGTTTCCATCCTGACTGCTCCAGACCCCTTGCTTTAGAGGATCCAGGGTGGATAGAGGCACAGACTGAGGCTCTGGAAAGCTGCACAGCCAAGCAGTGGTATCCAGCAGCATAGAGGCGTCAAGAGTGGAGAGGGGGTTATGGTCCCCATTTCTTCCCTCATCCACGCTTCCCCTTCCCATAAACTCTGTGTCTGCAGCTTTAACAAGCTTAAACACCCTGGAACTGCTAGGAAAGGAGGAGGACAACAGTTCCTGCTCCTCTAACTCTTAGATTACATGTGTTCGGCCTGGTTTTGCATGCCTGTGTCGGTCGTGCGTGGTGTGACCCTGCTCTATTTCCTGCAAAAGCACTGTGGTGCCAGAGGGGTGCCACCTGGCTCCTAGGCAGGCACAGCTGGCCCTTGCAGGCTTGCAGGGGTCAAGCCCCATGCGTAGGCTTTCTGGGCTTTACAGCTTGGCACATAGGACACTTGCAAGCAGCAGCTGGCTGAGGCGTGGGGAGGAAGGCCAGTCTGCTGCCTGCTCTGCCATTTGTCCGTCCAGGAAGCGAACGTATGCCATGGATTCCCTTCACCACAGTGGGCTAGGTCTGCCCTCTTCTTGGTCACCTTTCTGGTGCCTCGGGGATGTCCCAGGGTTGGAGCGGTGCCTAGGAGCAGTGCTGTTCCCCAACACCTCCTCTCTTGGCTTGTTTCCCACCACTAGCACGTTTTGACTCTTCTTTCCTCTGCTAGGAAAGAGGAGACGGTGACTGTGTACCCTGCTGACGTGGTGCTCTTTGAAGGCATCCTGGCCTTCTACAGCCAGGAGGTGCGGGATCTCTTCCGCATGAAGCTCTTCGTGGACACGGATGCAGACACCCGGCTGTCCCGCAGAGGTCAGTGACAGAAATGTCACTCGGTTAATCCGGGCTGGTCACAGGGGCAGGTGACAGTGACCAGAGCAGAGCTGGGACTGGCACAAAGCTGTGCTGCTGCTGGCAGAGACAGGGACCTTTTCCTCCCCGCTGCAGAATGTCACACAGGGCAGCTCATGGCAGTGGAGAGCACCTTGCTCCGCGTCTCTTAGGATTCCAGGGTATTTTGCCGCCTTGTCTGGGATTCCTCCTTTGATGCACGCAGCAGTGTGACTACTGAGCTTGCTGTGTCCTCACGTGGCTCTGAGGCACCAGCCCTGCGCCATCCGCTGAATGGCAGCTACTGCTGGTCAGCTGGTACCAGCAGGGAAGGGTGCAATGAGCAAGGCAAAACCATCTTGAGAGTAACCAGAAGGTGCTGTCTGATGGATCTGCTCAGGACTGAGGGTAGCATTTGGCTGTGAGGGCGTCCATCATGGGTGATGCAGATAGGCAGTCTGGTTGTACATCTAGGTCTGTGCAAGCACAACCAGCACAACATGGAGCCTCTTTGGCACTGAGGGCATGGCTTTGGGGCATAGCCCTAGAAAGCAGAATATCCCTGCCTAGTAATCCTGGTGTCCAGCTGCCTTGGCTGTGGGTTGCCAGCTGATGTAAGAGAGACTCCAACTCTGTAGGGTCTCCAAGGCTTGAGGTGCTGTTCATTTCAGAACAGCCTTTAGGAGTGGGATCAGCGATACAGCACAGGTCTCTTGGATGACTAAGAAAGCATCTGAGGACTTTGGGAGCAGAAGGTAGTTCTCTCTGAATTATCCTTCCCCCTGCTTAGCTCCAACAGCCTCGACAGGGTATATAGGGATCTAGAAGATGGCTTAGAGGAGCAGTCCTGTCCGGATCTCTGTGCTGTGCCGTCAGGAGCGCGTCTCAGTGCGTCAGCCTGGGACTGCTTGTGTGCATGGAACTGTTCCACCCTGCGGTGGAACTGGTCTTGCCTGTCTTCCTGCTGCCAGACGGCTACACAGCCTCCTCTGCTGCTGGGATGTCATCAGTGCTGATTAAAAGCTCTTCTTTACACATCCTTCTTGACCCTGCCCACTGTTCTTGCATGACTCATCCAGGGAGGTGACAGCACAGTCACCGAAGGGAGAGGCTTTAGCAGGCCACAGATAGACATTTGTGAGATCCTGCAATGTGAGCCTTATCCCTTAAGCACTCGGCTGTGCAGCAGCTTGGGTTCACACCCAGCCATGGGGTAGCACAAGTTTGGCGGTGCTCTGGATCAAGTCTCTGGAGGTCGGGTGCTGCCCCACGCACTTTCAGTGCCACATGATTGTGTCTGCACCTCCGTCATACTCCAGAGTGTGTGCTTTGGTCACTTGAGACTTGGCACAGAACTGTGAGCTCAGGGCTTGAGAAGTATTTGAGAACTAAAAACACAAAACAGAGCTAAACCTTGTTGTGCTGCAGCTGTTCGATAGGGTCCTGAGCTACCTGGGCCCGGGCCCAGGCCCAGGGACTATTTCTCCTATCCACCATTAGTCACCAAAAGCCTTGGGAAGGGGCAGCTTGGCGGGTTGAGGTGCTGGTCTCTGCTAGCTAGGGTGGCTCATTGGCCTCCAGACAGGGAACTGACCATTTGGCAATCTCCTTCCTGCTTTGCCACCAGCAGTTGGCAGGACCTCTGCAGCAGCAGATCTGTTTACTGTATGTTTCCCTGGCATTTCTAGAAAAGGAGAGTCTGTCTGTGAGGTGCTGGAGGGCTGTAGTCACATCCCTGGAACGTAGCTGGAGGCAGCTTGTAGCAAAAGTCAAGCACCTGCACTGCAGCATGGCCCTGAGTCACCTTGCTCTGCCAGAAGTCCTGAAGAGTTGCAGCAGTGAGCTTTGCAGCTGCACAGCAGTGGGAGATGCAGCTGGCAGCTCAGTTAATCCATAGTGCTGGGGTCCGGTAGGTGCAGCTCACTGTCCCCACCTCAGCACCTCTCCCAGGAAAAACACTGCTGGCAGAGCACAGGGGGCAAGGTCTGTCAGGTGCCTCAAATGGCCTGAGCCATGCAAAGTGATTTTGGCTGAGGTACCTCACTGCCTTGGCGATTGTAAAACAAAGACCAAGTCAGGTGTCACATGCATGTGTGAGGCCTGATTTGAGTGATCACTGCCTGCTGGCTCTAGACAGGCTCTGATTCATCCCTGGGACCTTGGCCTGCCTTGCAAATAGAGGGTAATACCTCCAGGTAGGGTGTGTGGTCTTAGCCTGGTTTGCTGGGACCTGTTGCTTTGGGACTAGGTACAAGGCAGTGGGCGCTTGACTGGTGTTTGTGTTGGGGGTGATTGCCCTGCTGTGGTCTGCCTGGGAGTGGGCAGGAGGGCTTCGCCCTGTCAGGACCAACCCCTGCAGCCTGGACACTTGCCCTGTGCAGCTCATGGGCCTCCTGCCCACTGCCCCAGGCTGGCTGTGCTGTAAATGCACCCTCTTTCTGCTCCTTCCCTGCCCCATTGCTGCCAGCAAACAGGGTGTGGGACCTGGGAAACAAAAGTCTCTCTGTTTTACTTCCCTTGCTTTTTTTTTTCTCTATTGTTTGAGCTGAGGCTTTCTCCCGCTCTCTGGAGAAGGCAAGGAGCAGCCTGAGCAGGGCTGAGCCATTCGTTGAGCAGGCAGGGAGCTGGTACGTGTCCTGCCAGCCCTTTCTTCCCTCCATCACCTCCCCTGTGTGGGGCTGTGAAAGGACATGCTGTGTAGCTGCTGGCTGAGTCAAAACAGCACTGGGAAAACAGTGCTGTGCTAGCCCTTAAAGCACATGGGCAATGGCTGCTGAGCTGGTCACGCAGGCTGGCAGTGCCATGGCTTGGCTGTGCTTAGCACATGGAGAAGGCTCACTCTGAACCCAGTGCCAGGTGCTAGCATGCTGGGATGAAGCCAGCCAGCCCCCTGGGGAGAGCCACGAGCTGTCTACTCAGCCACTGGGCTGGTTTGGCTCCTGCTCAAGGACTGAATTCCTGATGAACTGGGGCACTTGCCCACACTGAAGTGGCTTCAGACTGGGGATGGCAATGGCCCAAAAAGGGTGCAAGGCTCAAAGAGCAGAGCAAGCAGGAAGCCAGCTTGCTCTCCTGGTGAGCTGATCTCAGCCCCTGGGGATCTTCCCATCCCACTCAGCTGGGGACAGGACAAGGAGCTTGGCAGCTCTGGCTGCCTCCCCGGGTAAGAGGATTGGGTTTTACCTTCCTGAGTAAAACTGCACCTTGATGCATTTCTGCTGAACCCCACTGCTTTGCTGTTCTTTGGGAGCCTCTGCAGGGGGATGACTGAGAGTATGCTGCATCCTTAGGCCAAGGGCAGGGAAATTGACAGGACAGATGCATGAGCTGAGGCTGGGAACAGTCAAGACTGGGGTGACACTGGTTACAGCTGTAACAGGCTTGCAGGGACGGGAAGGGAAGGAGGCCAGGAAAAGCCCTTGTGCAGGTCAGCCAGCCTTTGGCTTCCAGGAAGGCTTGGAAGTGGGTTAAATGTGTGTAGCTGGGCTAGGGTGTGCTTGGACATGTGGGCAGCAGCTTCCAGGAACAGAGACTTCAGACAAAACACCTGGGTGGCTGGCCAAGGGCTGTGCTGAAGGGAAGGGGGATGGAGCAATTCCTGTGTCAGCTCCCAGCTGTGCCTTACATCTTCCCTGCAGTGCTACGAGACATCAGCGAGCGAGGCAGGGACCTGGAGCAGATCTTGTCTCAGTACATCACCTTTGTCAAGCCTGCCTTTGAGGAGTTCTGTTTGCCAGTAAGTAAGGGGAGCAACACTAACAAAAGTGCTTCATACACTACCCAGCTCCTCAGACAAATATTTTGTGCCCCACAGCTCAGTCAGCCTGCCCTACCTTGCTCCCTGCCAGAAGGCACTGGTGAAAATGGGAAGGTGGGGTTGTCAGTGCTGGCCAGGGCAAGGTGAGATGGGGACTATTAATACAGCCCCTGCCACTCTGGTGAGATCACCATCCCCTTCTGGAAGATTGATATGGCAAGAAAAACCCCTCCCTGTGCAGAGTCTGACAAACCAACATCAGGCAGCTCAGCAGATGCCAGTCTGGGAGGATAGATCTTCAGCTGCATCTAGCTGGGGTAGGGTTGATTCTCGCCTACAGGCAGTGTCCACTGTGTCTGCCTCCTGTTTTGGGCTGTCCTGCAGTGCTGCTGGCTGCAGAACTTGCAAGTGGAACAGATGTTTGCAGGAGTAGCCATTGCACGCCTCTCCTGGCTGTGCCTTGTCCTCAAGGCTTTTCAAATAGATGTGGTAGTTCCATGAAGAACGTCTTACTCTGGAGGAACTGATCCACAGTTCTGCAGCCTGGGAACTGCTGGCCAGCACCACAGGCAGGTGTTGAACCTGTGCCTGCAGCCTCAGGAGCATCTCTGTGCCGGTCTATGTGTCCAGCTCTGCCAGAGGGGCTGGTTCTTTCTTTGCTACAAGATCCTTTCTTGGCTCCTCAGCAGCAGCCTTTTCTCTGTCTCACTCAGTTGTGGCTCTGGGCACCAGAGCCCAAAGTCAGAAAAGCTCTTCCTGGGAGTCAGGTCCAGCTCAATGGCTTCCCTCCTTGCAAGGCCCCAGCAAGGTAAATCCACAGGTTTGCAAAGCAGTGTATGCTGCATCAGTCTCTTTCTGTTGAAAACTCTGTAGGAGAGTGAAATGTGAAACAAATTGAGTAGAAAATGACTTCTTTGTCCCTACCCACCATCTTTGCTGTGGTCTGGTCCCACTTCCAACCTGGTGGTGGGGTCAGCTGCAGAACAATCCTAATCCAATTCTGGACCAGGTGGTCCAGCACTGAAATGGTCCAGCACATCTTGGTGATTTTTGACATGGCTGGAAGCACCTCGGGGTGTTAGGGGACACCCTTCACTCAGCTGCCTTGCTTGTTTACTGGAGGTAGAGCCTAGCTGTCAGGAAGCTGATTGTCAGCAAAAGCTGATGCAAACAGAGCAGGAAACTGAGACTGGCACCTGCAGGTGAAAATAGGTCAGGACTAGTGTCCTGAATCAAACCTTTTTGGCATGCAGTGTTGGTAGAAAATTATCTTCCCATCCCAGGCAGATCTTATGGCTGTGCCTTGCATGTCCACAGAGCCCAGGCATGCCAACTCTTCCTCTTGTGGCAAGTCTGACTGAATTCAGGGGGAGATTCTTCCCAGAAGCATCAGCTGCTGGAGTCTTGTGGTTTCAGGTTTGGTAGGGTACCTCTTACTGGAATCTGCATGAGCTCATGGCAGAGGAGTTAAGGCACAAAGCATGACCCTCAAAACACAAAGCAGAGGGCAAATAAGAGCAAAACATATTATGAGCAACAGCATACCTCCCACTGGGTTTGAGTTTGGCAAGGGGAGGGAAGGGACATGCCCCAGGAAGCAGGGACAGTGCCCCAGGCTGGTGGCTCTGCACTTTCCCCGTAACGCAGTGCTCTCTCTCCTCCCAGACCAAGAAATACGCTGATGTGATCATTCCCAGAGGAGCAGATAATGAAGGTGAGTGGACCCAGACCCTGCCATTACATCCTCACAGCCATCTCTGGGCTGTTGCTATTACAGCAGAATTAAGTAGGAGGTAGTAGGACCTGCCACCGAGATGACTTGGGCCACTATAGTGCTGTTGCTGCACAGGTGCTCAGACGTCACAGGACAAGGGGTAATATCTTCAAACTGGAAGAAGCTCAATTTAGATTAGACACTAGGGATAAATTCTTCCCCATTAGGGTGGTGAGGCACTGGAACAGGTTGTCCAGAGAAGCTGTGGAGGCTCCAAGCCTGGAGTATTGCAGGCCAGGTTGGATGGGGCATTGAAACAGGCTGGTCTAGTGTGAGGTGTCCCTGCCCATGGCAGGAGGTTTGGAACTAGATGCTCTTTTAAGGTTCCTTCAACCCAAACCATTCTATGCTTCTGTGAACCTTTCCCTTTTGCTGTTTTCTGGAGTGACTGGGAGTTTGTGCTCCTGTGATCAGGCCTGGGAAGCCTTCTATGTGCAGTGCCTCCCAGCAAACTTCTGTCTCATCCCACACGAAAGGAAATGTGCTTCTGCAAGGCCAGAGGGGCAGATGTGCTTCTGTGAGGTCAGATGTGCAACTGGAACAGCCAGGTCTGAAGTCAGCTTGACCATACTTGAGTGCTGGGCTCAGCTGAGCACTGGGGTGAAGTCCCAGCGGTGCAGCTTCTCCCTGTAAGGTTGCAGTTCCCTATACACGATAGAAGGGGTTGGGAGCCAGGGAGACAGCGCAGCGATCTCTCTGGTTTGCCTCTGCAGTGATGCTAATGCGACCTCTCCCCCATGTCTTTCCCCACTTTTCACTCACAGTGGCCATAAACCTGATAGTGCAGCACATCCAGGACATTCTCAACGGAGGACTCAGCAAACGCCAGAGCAACGGCTACCTGAACGGCTACACTCCCCCGCGCCAGCGGCAGCCCTCAGAGTCCAGCAGCCGGCCTCACTGACCCCGGGCGGCGGCGCGCGGCTGGGGCGGCGGGCGCTCGGGCGCTGCCGCTGCCCCCCTGTACATACTGTCCGTTCATTCCCCTTATCTATTTAAGAAACCGAGACGGAGACGAATGCCTTTACTTTTGTATGTTGGAGATGCTGAACGAGAAGCAGCCGCCTGCTCGGGAGCCCGCACCGCCCACGGCGCCCGGCCGCGCGCGGTACCTCCTCCAGCACGGAACCGGCCATAAAGCTCTCTCAATACAGAGTTGCTCTATTTTTGTGTAAACGCAGAATAACGTAAAATTAATTGCCACAAGGTATTGCCCAGGCTTGGTGTTGCTGGGAGGCAGCTGGGAAGAGGGTCCTGGGAACTGCTAGTGGCCTGACCTCGCACCCTCACCTCTGCTAAGGAGAGAAGAGCATCCAACAGCTGCTTTTGTATCACAGTGGTCTCTATTCTGGGGAATGGGTGTCTTGGTGGTGGAGGTGGCACCTTGAGTATGACATGCATTTTGTGACTGTGATGAGGTTGCCTTCTCCTACCGTTGCTGTTTAGGTGTGAGCAGCCTGATTTTGGCTGGCATATGCCACTGGGAGTTGAGAGAATGCTCTGTAATACCTCCCCTGTCTCTGCATCTCCAGATGGGATCCATCCTAGGGTGCTGAGAGAGCTGGCAGCTGAGCTGGCCAATCCACTCTCCATCATCTGTCCACGGTTCTGGCTCACTGGAGAGGTCCCCAAAGACTTGAAGCTGCCAATGTGATGCCCATCCACAAGAAGGGCCGGAGGGAGGAACTGGAAAACTACAGCCTGACCTCAGTGCCAGGCAAGGGCATGGAACAGGTCATCTTGAGTGCCATCACACAGCACCTACAGGATTGCCAAGAGCTCAGGCCCAGCCAGCATGGGTTTAGGAAGGGCAGGTCCTACCTGACCAACCTGAGCTCCTTTTATGACCAGGTTCCTGCCTGGTGCATGTGGGGCAGGCTATGCATGGAGTCTGCCTGGACTGCAGCAAGGCCTTTGACACAGTCTGCCACAAGCTCTGTGCATAGCTGGCAGCTGGTGGCTTGGACAGATTCACTTTGGTATGGGTCAAGAAGTGGCTGGAGGGCAGGGCCCAGAGAGTGGTGGTGAATGGTGCCACATCCAGCTGACAGCTGTCACTAGTGGTGTGCCCCAGGGATCAGTGCTGGGCACAGTCCTGATCAATATCTTTATTGGTGATCTGGACCAGGGGATTGAGTCCAGCATCAGTAAGATTGCAGACGACACCAAGCTAGGAGCAGGTGTGGAGCTGTTAGAGGGTAGGAGAGCCCTGCAGAGGGACCTGTCCAGGCTGGAGGGGTGGGCAGAGGCCAATGGGATGAGATTGAACAAGGCCAAGTGTAGGGTTCTGCACTTTGGCTACAACAACCCCAAGTAGCACTACAGGCTGGGGACAGAGTGGCTGAGAGCAGCCAGGCAGAAAGGGACCTGGGGGTGCTGGTAGGAGCTGAACATGAGCCAGCAGTGTGCCCAGGTGGGCAGGAGAGCCAATGGCATCCTCAGGAGCAGTGTGGGCAGCAGGACAAGGGAGGTTCTTCTGCCCCTGTGCTCAGCACTGCTCAGGCCACACCTTGAGTGCTGTGTCCAGTTCTGGGCTCCTCCATTGCAGAGAGATGTTGAGGTGCTGGAAGGTGTTTGGAGAAGGGCAGCAAGGCTGGGGAGGGGCCTGGAGCACAGCCCTGTGAGGAGAGGCTGAGGGAGCTGGGGGTGGTGCAGCCTGCAGAAGAGGAGGCTCAGGGCAGAGCTCATTGCTGTCTGCAGCTCCCTGCAGGGAGGCTGTAGCCAGGTGGGGTTGGGCTCTGCTGCCAGGCAGCCAGGGACAGAAGAAGGGGACACAGCCTGAAGCTGTGCCAGGGCAGGTCTAGGCTGGATGTGAGGAGGAAGTTGTTGTCAGAGAGAGTGATTGGCATTGGAATGGGCTGCCCAGGGAGGTGGTGGAGTTGCCATCCCTGGAGGTGTTGAAGCCAAGCCTGTCTGGGGCACTCAGTGCCATGGTCTGGTTGATTGGCCAGGGCTGGGCACTAAGTTGGGCTGGATGAGCTTGGAGGTCTCTTCCAACCTGGCTGATTCTATGATTCTATGATCTCAGTCTTACAGCAGCATCCCCTTTTGTGTCTGATGCCCCTTCCCACCACAGGTGTGGGTATGCTGTCACCCTCCAGCAAAGTCCCTGGCAGGTGATGCTGGGTATGTTTTGCTTCCTGGCTCGAGCTGGGACAGCATGTGGATACTTTCAGCCTCTCTGGAGCTTTGTGCCCATCTGTGTGGTAGGACTCCTAGCCGTGCCCTTCTATCAACCCTCAGGCTAGATGCTGGCGTATGGAAGGTCAGAGTTGTGTCTGTCATTCCTCACTTGGAACGAGTTTGCTCTTGAAAGATTTTGGGTCTCTAAGATACAGTTAGGGAGAAGCAGCTTCTTCTGAAAGAAAGGGGCAATAGATGATGAAAGGCAGCTGCTGAGGAGCCTATCTGAAGAGGAGCAGCAGGGTGTAGGCATCTTTGGGCTGCTCAGCATGTCCCATACCCCTGTATGGGGCATGCACAGGTCCTAGCTGGGTAATTTGAAACTGGATAATCAAGACTCCAATTGCCTTTTCAGAGCATGCTCTAGACTGGCCTGTGTCTCTTTCATTGCATCCCGGTGGAGAACACTGTGTCCCTGCAGTAATTCATCCCCAGGGCTGTCCAGTGAGTGTCCTCCCGTACCCAGGGTGAGAATTAGTTTCCTTTAATATGGTAGTTCTGCAACAGCCATGTCCTAGGAGAATCTTGTAGGATTATACTGCAAGAGTGGGGGTGTCTGGGGAGCAAGGTTTGGTAATTGTGCTGGAGCAGGGGCTTGGTGTGTGCCAGGGAAGCAGAGGTGGTGGGATGGCAGCCAGGAAAGGTCCTTTGGCCCTCGTTGCTGGGACTGACTTGCCCCATTGAAAACAAAGTTTCATAGGATCCCAGGAATTCTGGAGCAAGGATACTTTGTGACACCCTTCTGTGCACTCAGGACTGCAGAGATAGACAAGTTCATCCCTTCCTCAT
Source organism: Tricholaema leucomelas (assembly GCA_013400475.1). Taxonomy (NCBI): domain Eukaryota; kingdom Metazoa; phylum Chordata; class Aves; order Piciformes; family Lybiidae; genus Tricholaema lacrymosa; species Tricholaema leucomelas. The sequence goes on from WAAF01000418.1 coordinate 593,179, forward strand.
AAATCTCTTGGGCAGGTGACAGTAAGGTGAGTTTCATCAAAAGACCTTGCAGGCAGAGTAAGGCAAGGGCGAAACTGCTTTAGCAAAGGGGTAAATCGAGGCAAATCACTTCATGTCAGCACAGACTGACCAAGGGGAAGTCATACTCAAACAACCTGATAACCCTCTGGGTTGAAGTGACTGGCTTGGTAAAGGAAGAGCCCTGCATGCTGTCTGCCTTGACATCTGTCAGGCTTTTGATGCCATCTCCCATAACATTCTCAGAGTGAGGCTGTTGATGTACGGGGCTAGATGAGCAGATGGTGAGATGCACTGGAAGGCTGGGCTCAAGAGCGTGGTGATCAGTAGTATGAGATCTGAAGACCCGTAGCTAGTGGTGAGTGGAGGCCCAGTGGTCAGTACTGGGTCCAGTGCTGCTCAGCACCTTCATTAAAGATCTGGATGACAGAGCAGAGTGTACCCATGGCAAGTGCACTGGTGACAAAACTAGGAGGAGCAGCTGATACAACAGAGAATTGTGCTGCCATCCAGAGAGACCCAAGCAGGCTGGAGAAACAGGCTGGCAAAAAAAGTTCAAGAAAGGGAAGTTCAAAGTTGTCCACCTGAGGAGGAACAATGCCATTGACCGCTACGTGCTGGGGGTTACCCATCTGGAAAGCAGCTTTGCAGAAAAGGCCTTGAAGGTCCTGGTTAAGCATAAGCCAGAAGTGTCCTTGCAGGAAGAGTGGCTAATGGCATGCTGGGCTGCACTGCACGGGGAGTGTTGCCATATGTTGAGGGAGGTGATCCTTGCCCTCAGATGAGTCCACACCTCAGTACTGTGTCCAGTTCGAGGCTGCCCAGTACAAGAGAGAGGTGGAGCTCCTGGTGGGAGTCCAGCGAAGGGTCATGAAGGTGAGTGGGGGACTGGAGCATCTCTCATAGCTGGAAAAACAGAGCTGGGAGTGTTGAAACTGGAGGGCTGAGAGGGAATGTTTAGAACTACATTGTACGTAGTGGCACAACCCATCTGTGCCCTCTTTGGGCTCCTGGAAGGACACAGTAGATGGCACTGTGCTCCAGGTTCAGCTCCGAAAGCCCACTCAGCAGCCTGGCTGCCAGCGCTCTTCCACCTTGCTGCTCCCAGGATCCCCTCAGATTGAACTGCCAGGTGCCAGAGCAATGCACTTAACTGGTCAGGAAAACAGTAGATGAAGGAAGCAGCCTGCTGCACAGGCAAGCTCTGCCTGTCCTCTTCACGGCGCCAGAAAACAGCCCGGGCAGCACCACTGAGGGGGCAGGTGGAAAAGGGGACCCTCCCCAGAAATTTGCCAAATGCCCACTGGTTGTAGTGCCAGGTGGAGTCAGGCAACCCATTACGGCACGGCCACCCTTTGGCTGCGGCCACCCTGTAGGCACGCCATCAGCTGGGTGATCCTGGCCTCCAGCCATCAGAAGAGATGGTACTCAGTGAAGGTGGTCTCAAGCCCAGGAGCCTTCAGTGGGTTGAGGCCTGGCCTGGCCCAGCAGCTGGCTGTGACCCTGAAGAAAATTCACTGCTGGCTGGATCAAAGTGCTGCAGTTGGAATTGTTACCCACCCACCTTCACCCACACTTGCCCCTTCTCCTGCTGCACCGCTTGCCTCCCACCAGCTTTGGAGGTCCAAAGGCCCCAGGAACCCACTGGATTGTGGACAGGCACTGGCCACTGCCACCTTACAGGGATGTGGGGAGCAATCCCTACAAACCTCAGCGGGACATGGCAGGCACCAAGCACCTCAGTGGGACATCAGCACCCACCAGGCACCTCACAGGGATGTGGTCACCCTAGCAGGATGTGGGCCCCTTCTATCGGGCTGTGGGCAGCCATGGGGATCTCATTGCCATGGATGTCTTTTCTGTACCGCCCCGAGGTTACCACCCTCCCTGCGCAGCAGCAGTCGCTTGTACCACTTTGATATCAATCCACCAGGTACATATTGTAGCTGGAGTTGTAAGGGCAGCAAGAGAAGGCTCTCCTCCCCCTTCCTTGTTTTTGCACCACCTTGTAGTACTGGTGCCAGAGCTCTGTCAGGCAGAGGCAGGAGATGTGGCTGTGGCACCTGGCCATGTTGGCCTCCACACAGCACAGCAACTTCTAATGACTGCCTCTGCCCTTGTGCTCTCTCCTCACGGAAGAGGATTGCATCTATCTCCTTCTCTGGAAAGAACAGGAGCAGGGGCACAACGAAGAGGGCAGGAGCTTGAGGGGACAAGCTGCATCCTGCTGGGCTTGGCTTCCTCTGGAGGAACTCCAGCCTTTCAGGCCTGCTCTGTCCAGCACCTTGGGACAAGGAAACCTGTGGCTGGCCCCACGTTGTGCTGGGGGGTTCCCAGAGGGTTCAGCCCTGTGGCTTGTGTCCCTGGAGAATAGAAAGAGGGCCTGACCTCTGCGAGGCCACACACAGCAGCCTGGCTCCCGGTGCTGCCTCTCCTGTTGCCAGGTTCCACTCATAGTGAAATGCCACGAGTCAGAGGAGCGATGAACAATGCTGGAAGATGGAAGAGTTTAGCCAAGGTTTCCAGGCACCTCTGCTGTACAGTCTTACCCTGGCTGTCCTCTTCAGGGAAAGGGAGTCTTCAGGAGGCTGAGCCCGACCCTTACTCAGCAGCTGGCTGTGACCCTGAATAGATTTCATGGTTAGGTGGACCAAAATGCTGCATTTGCAGTTGTTACTAGCCCACTTCTACCCACACCTGCCCCTCCTCCTGGTGCAGTGGCTTCTCTCGCAGCAGCCCTGGAGGTCCGAGGGCCTCAGTAATGTCGTGGGTTTGCTAAAGATAGGCAAGAGAAATTAAACTCTCAGATCAAATTGGAGAGAAAAATACAGAATTGTATTTAGAGAGAGAGAAATACAGCTACAGATCTTACAAAGCATTTTCCCCATTCATGGCAAATCTCCTTGAAGTATTCTCCATTCCCAAAAAAACCCTAAATCTACCTTCCCCAGTGCTCCATTCCTCCCCCTCCCCTCCCAACACCACCATCCAGCCAAGAGGCCTACTGCTTACATGTTCCTGATAAAGTGGCTCCTTCCACCCACCCAGGGCAGGAGGAGGAGGAAAGGAGAGCGAACTGACCTTGTTGTGTGTCTATAAGGAGATAGCAGAATTATGGGATGGAATAACAACCTTCTAGTCCCCAGAAAACTTTTTTTAACCCTATAGCCTCAACCTGGGACATTCCACCCCTATATTCAATCCCATAATTCCTGCTCATCACACTACTCATCTAACTAGAAACAGACTCTCCATAGCAAACAGTGCCATCCAAATCCTGCATCTTTCCCGTGCTGCTATTCAAACCCATCTGTCGCTCAGCTCCTGGACACAACTCTTCTCATCCAATGGGACTGCTCAGATGACATTCACTATGTGAAAGAAACTCAGTAACAGCTTGTACATACTTCAAACTCAAACTGTCTTAGTTCAAATCAAAACTTAATACACTTGATCTTGCCACTCTCCTGCATTGCCCAACATGCATATCCTGGACTTCCCCCACCAGGAGATAACCACCCCTCAGACAGGTTGTATCCCCACCCAAAGGCAGAACACACCCATACAATTTTCCATCAAATCCTTTTCACAGACAAAGGAACTCTATTTCCATCTGCATTGTGCTCAGCAGCACTCAACATCAAATAATGGACAGTCCCAGTCCATTCTCACTCAAACCTTTGCAGTCCTGCATGCAAGCAACCGCCCACTGCAAAGTCTCGATTGTTCATTGCAGATTCTCTTAGAGTCCTTCTCAGCACAATCTGGCTCAGTCCACAGTTGTCTCCAATGGCGTCTCCACCCCTGGGGCACTCAAATGGGGCAAATAAGTCCAGTTCTCTTCCATTCTTCAAGCTGTTGCTCCAGTTTCCTTCTCACGTATGCAGGAGTGAAGATCCCTTCGTCACAGATGAATCCCATCTCTCTGTCACAGATGAGTTCCGGTATCTACAAGAGTCCCATGCTTCTACTTCTCTCGTGTACCAGGCCATCCACCACCCCCGAGGGTACCGTCCTGCAATTCCTCGGCTGCACAACCAGAAGTGAAACTGCCACACCACCAGTCCCTGCCCTTATCTTCCTTCCCTGATTCCGAATTTTATTTAACCTTTCCCAGCACGTCTCCCTCCACCTTCTCAACAGACAGCTGAAAAGGAGGAGGATCTGGTGGTGGACGAGGAGCAGGTGGCAGAATAGGGAAGAAAACGGGATCGGTGCCGTTCACAGCAACCACTGCCCGACCAGGAGCGTCCATCCTCACCACTGCCTCACCAGCCAGAGGGGGCGCTACCGTCGCGGCACCCTTAGGGCTCGCCCTGCCGTCTGAACTCGGCTGCGGGGCTGCCGCTGCTGTTAGTCCTGGCTGGCTACCCTGTGCAGAACCGGCAGGAGTGCTCGGGAAGGGGGGCAAACCCCCTCCCATGCTCGGTACCGCCAGTTCCGCCACAGTAAAGTTCAGTCTGAGTCGCAGCAGGGGAAGGGGATCCCCATCGCCACGCTCCGCAGGTTCCTCAACAGGACACACTCCAAATACAAACTCGTCATTTACAGCCTGGCCGTACACGCTGCCTGTGCTGGGACAAGAAGGATACGGAGGCACGGTCGTTTATTCCAAAGTTACCAGCTCATCCCTTGAATAAGAAGTGGCGGTGCTGAGCAAGAGGATGGCCGCCACGGCCACCAGCCCGCCACAGAGGGCAGCGCTGCTTCCGCCTGGCGCCATCTTTGAAACGCTGCCCGGGTCCAGGGGAGGCTACCGGCACGGCCGGAGCCGCCTGCGTTTCCACCGCCCGCGTGTTCCGATCAGGAGGGGAAATCACGCAGGAGGGGAAATCACGCAGGAGTTTGCCTGCTCCGTTGTCCCCCACCCCTCCAGCCCGCCCCGGGCAGTGCCGCTGGGCACCCTGCCGTGGGTAAGCAAGAGCCGCGGCCGTTTCAGGGGCGGGGGGCCCATATCAGCAGCCTCAGATCTTTCAGCTTGCTCTTTGCCGCTTCTCTCTCCCCGCTCCGCCACCCAAGAGGGGAGCGGCTCACTTCTCCAAGCCTTCCAGCTCTCCCTGCCAGCTTCACTAAGAGGCACCGTTTTTCCTGAGCTTTAATTCTGTATTTTCTCCAATTCGGTCCATGCAAAACCAACCATTTTTTTTGATTCCCCGTAGGGGCCACCAATTATTCTGTCGTGGGTTTGCTAAAGATAGGCGACAGAAATTAAACTCTCAGATCAAACTGGAGAGAAAAATACAGAATTGTATTTAGAGAGAAATACAGCGACAGATCTTACAAAACATTTTCCCCATTCATGGCAAACCCCCTTGAAGTATTCCCCATTCCCCAAAAAACCCTAAATCTACCTTCCCCAGTGCTCCATCCCCCCCCCCAACACCGCCATCCAGCCAAGAGGCCTACTGCTTACATGTTCCTGATAAAGTGGCTCCTTCCACACACCCAGGGCAGGAGGAGGAGGAAAGGAGAGCGAACTGACCTTGTTGTGAGTCTATAAGGAGAGAGCAGAGTTATGGGATGGAATAACAAACTTCTAGTCCCCAGAAAACTTTTTTTAACCCTATAGCTTCAACCTGGGACAAGTAAACCTCTGGCAGCAACTGGACATTGCCAGCTTAGGGGACATGGGGAGCACCTGCCACAAAGGTCACTGGGACATGGTGAGGCACAGAACCTCAGTGGGATGCGGGCTCCTTGCCGGACTCTCACGGGGATGCTGGCACCCTGACAGGAAGTGGGCCTCTCCTCCTGGGACGTGGGCACACATGGGGCCCATCACAGCCACGTGGGGCTGTTCTCTCTTGCCCCAGCTCATGCCCCGCGTGGAGAGCAGCCAGGCCTGTTGGCACCCACTGGGCACACTCTTTGTGTGGAGTTGCATGGGGAACTAGAGAAAGCTCTGCTCTCCTTACCTTGTTCTTGTGCTGCCTTCCCGTAGTGGTGGTGCCAGAGCTCTTTCACGGGGAACTAGAGAAAGCTCTGCTCTCCTTACCTTGTTCTTGTGCTGCCTTCCTGTAGTAGCAGTGCCGGAGCTCTTGCAGCCAGAGGCGATGGACAAGACTGTTCCAAGTGGCCATGCAGTGCTCCACGCGGCGCAGCTGTTCATAACCACTCTGTCTGTCCTTTTTCTTGCACTTTGCCCTCTTGGGAGATGATTCTGCTGCACTGCTTCCCTGGAAATGACAGGGCCAGGGGCACAGTGAAGCAGTTGGGGGCTTTCTTGCCCCATCAGTTTTGTTTGTTCACTGCCAGCCATCTTGGCCAGCTCTGTTGGGTTTCCATACAACCCAGTCCCTTGCTGTGGGACCGATCTCAATGACTTACCTGGGTGCGGGGTCTCTCTGCATTTGTCCAAGGGCCAAGTGCAATCCAAACCATGCACAACAGCCACACGGTTTGACAGGCCCAGTAAAGCAGGCAGGTCATGCGTGCCTGGGCACCGTGTTCCCAAAGCTGGCCCAGAAGGAAGGGCAGGTCAGACGCCCAGATTTGGAGTCTCTGAAGGCCAGAGCGTCCAGGCCACTTTGAGAACGCGCTCTTGCGGCCAGCATCAGGTGTCTGCAGGTATTCAGGAGCAACTCTGCTCCGGAACCTGACCCAATTTTCAGGTCTCTGGAAGCCAAAGCCTCCTGGCCATTCCGAGAATGGGCTCTCAGCATCAGCATTTGGCTGTTTCTCATCTTCAGGCAGAAAGCCTGCCGTGAAGCAGATCCACTTTTGGAGTCTGCAAAGGGCAAGGCTTCCTGTCCAAAATGAGAATGTGTTCTGGGGGTCATTGTCCGATTGGTTCTTGTTCTCAAGCAGCAAGCTTATCCAGACCCTGCCCCGTTGCTGGAGTTGCCAAAGGCTGTAGGATCCTGGCCATTCTGAGGAGGTGCTCCTCAGGCTGGCATCAGGTTGCTTTGCATTTTCAGGAAGAACACTCCTCCAGCACCTGCGGGGCTTGCAAAAGCCATAGCTGTTGTGCCTTCTGGAAGCCATGCTGTCAGCATCACCAGGCTGTGTCTTCGGTCCTCCAGGAAGCTCTTGGCTCCTGGATTCAAGAAGCCAGCTGGAGATGCCAAGTCTAAGGCCATCGGGCACCAGACACAGCAGGATGGGAGCCACTGCGAGGGAGAGAACCAGGCTGAGCTGCGTCATGCAGTCTCCCAAGAGAAGCTCTCAACGCTTCAGCTGCCTCGGGCTGTCACCCTGAGCAGAGCTCAGGCAGTAACGACCGCCTCCGGCGAGTCTGCACCTCTGTGCTTGCAAGCTCTGCTTATAAAGCCAGTCAGGGCCTGATGTCACACAGGGTACTGTGACGTCACACTGCCTGTTGCTGCCCGCCTAGCAGGGAGTGTAGCCTAAGATGGAGGTGCGGAGGGCCTGTCCAGGTGGATTTTGAAGCCTGTTGCTCCCACAACTGCGTCCCGAGCAGACACCGAGCCCAGCAAGGGAGCGAGTCTGTGTCCCATGGAATTTGGGCCGTGCCTAGAGCGCCTTCCGAGCTGCACTCAGTGATGAGTCTCAGTGGTGCAGCCACGCCATGGTTCCACTGCAAACCCTCCTACGGGCAAAGTGGCAGCCCACGTTACGAGGGAGGACATAATGTCTCTTGCGGAACACAAGCTGCGCAAGCCGACACCTGCCATCCCGATTGCTCTGGACGGTGTCATGCGCATCCTGCGGTCCCTTCCGCCTGACGGTCACCATGGAGCGCCGGGCTGCCTTGGACATGCCGCGGCGATCTTTTCGGGCAGGCCAGGAGTACGCCAGGCCCTGCCTGTCGCTGTGCCGCTGCGAGCCGGGCGCTGCTGGCTGCTGCCGTTACCGTCGGCACGGGGCAGGGTGGGCGGCGGCGGAAGGGGCGGGCGCGTTCTCGCTCACGGCGGCGGCGGTTGGTGGGAATCTTGAGCGGGCCGGATCGCTTCCTGCCGCTTGAGGAGGGGCCCGGCGGGGTGGGCTCGGTTCGGCTGGGTCTGCTGCGGGACGGCGGCATTGGATCCCGCGCCTAGCGTGAGTGCATGAGTGATCGAGCGATGAAGTGCAGTGTCAGGGAAGGGGGCGGCTTCGCGATTCTGGGTCAGCCGTCTGCCTCCTCGTTGCTTCGCGGAGTCCTCCCTTTGCCATCCATCTCCTGCGTTCTCCACTAGCGCTCGCTGCCTTGGCCGGGCGTCTCCGTGCTGGCGGTTCGGGGCAGTAGTCGCTTCTGTCTCGCCTTCCCTGGAGGCCTCTGGGGCGCGGCGCGGCGCCCCCCGCGGCCTTCGTACATCCCTTCCCTGGGCCGGTGTATAAGCTGTCGTGGCACGGGGGAGCGTGTCGTCCCCGTCTATGGTTCGTCTCTGTCTGGTTCTGCGGCCCGTGGGCCGTGCCCCTGCCTCCCTTGTCTTGTGCTCCGCGGGCTGCTGGCATTGGATATTTGAGGCGGAACATTCCTGGGCGAGTTGCCGGACGTCTCGGAGAACCTGCTCGTACCTGCCGGTGCTCCGCAGTTAGGGCCATGTTTTGCCGAGAAAACTCTTATTTTTATCTAGTTGCTGCCCCGCGAAGAACGCCGACTCGCGGGTTCTGGACCAAAGTGTTTTGTTGTATTTTCCTTTTTATTTTTTCTTTGTCACCTTTAATGCGGATTTATGGGGATAAAATCTGATGCAGTCAGGGCTCCAAGAATAGCATCGTCCACGTTTCCTCTCTTGTGCCGAGTGCTCAGAGCGGCTCCTGTACACGGGCGGTTCTGGAGATGCCACTTTTCAGGGTGGGCAGCAGGTGTTCCCCGCGGCTGCAGGTGTCGAAGTTCTTCCCGTAACCGCTTCGAGGCCGGTGACAGGAGATAGGCGAGTCTGACTGGGGACAGGCTGGGCAGTGGTAGCTCCCATTTAGATCGGTAGGCAGTGCCCTAACCGGGAGGAGCTGGCTTTCTTGAGTTGCAGGAAAGTATGAACCTGAGTAATTGGCAGTTGTGGAAGACAGCGAGTCTGAGCTTAGTCTTCCTTAACTGCAAACTGCTCCCTTTGTGTTTGCCCGGTAATGTTCCTGGAGAACACTGCATGTAAAGTCAAATGCTTCTTCATGCAGCTAAGTAAAGCTGTAACCAGTTTGTGGTTTAATTTGAATTGTGCCAGAAATATTTTGTTAATGTTAGATGCAAGGCTTCAGTCTGATAATCTTACTTTTCTGAAATTCCTCTTAAATTCGAGTTCTTCTATTTTAAATGCTACTTCTGTTTATTTTATTCAGTCTCATTCTGCCAGTGCTTTTCCTGTAGCTTCCCTGGTTTCTCACTTCACGCTGTTTCTGGATGGGAAGAAGTCTGTGAGTGTCAATATGGAAATAACATCCTTCTGTGCCTTTAAAAGTGACCAAAAGTTAGGCTGCTTTAAAGAATTGCATTAAATTTATCCTTAATGAGTAGTCATTAAAAAAAATGGAATTGAGTAATGCCCTTGCAAAAATGATTAATCTACATTTGAGTTAGAAGTCAGAGGTTGAATACTGAAGGCCTGTGCAGTTTTCAACTGTTGCTCCTCTCAGAAAATGAATATTTGGAGTGGAATTGTAGTGAGCGCAGGCAGCATCGTTAATCTCTACAGCTGTAGTGCCGTTACTAGCATCCTTCTCACCTCTGGGGCACACAGCTATCTTCAATTTCCAGGCACAAGTTTTATCTTCTATCCAATCCTGGCTCTGCGGTGTGGCTGTTGAGCAGTGCTGTGCTGTTCATTAGCTGTCAGCCTGCTTTAAATCTCTGGTAAATGTATGAGGGAGAGATGCCTCCTGGCTCAGGGCAAGGGGCGAGAATTACTTGAGGTATTTTTTCCTTTGGTAGAACAGTTTTAAGGATTCAGGGAGGCAGACAGTTTATTGACTTTATAATGTGTGTGCTCCATTTACCTAAAGGACCATTATGCAACTGTGGGGAAATTACTTGTAATGAAGTTTTTTTTCTTTCTGCTTTATTCTCTGCAATCCAGACTTGGTTTATCTAGGCTGTGAATTTTATAGCTGAGTTAGAGCCTGAAGGCATATTAGTATGTGGACGTGGTCAGTTCTGTTGTCCTGGAGCTGGCCTGAAGAGAGGAAGAAAGGTTATCTTGCTCCAGAATATCACTGGGTGTTTTCTCTTTTTTTCTGTTTTTTCTTTGTGATCAGGTCTTGAATCCCGGGGTGAAGGTTTCTCTCCACGGTGCATGGACGGAAAGCCAATGCGCAGGTAAGATATGGAAAAGAATTGTCCTTCTCTTACACAAATATGCTAAGTCTCAGTTTCATAAGTGCCTAGACCGTAAAATGTTGGGTTTGCTTTTCTTTAAAGGCCTGGCTAGGAGAATTAGAATATAAAGTGTTCATCTTTAGTCCTTAGATGTGTTTAGTTTCCAGTATTTACGAGACAGATGTCTTTACGTGAGCATCCTGCTAGGAAGACTACAGAAGACAAGTTATAATTCTCCGTCCACTCTTCCTGCTCCCCCGATTTACTGTCATGTTTAAAATCCAATATTTAATTAGTTAAGGATTCAAATTGAGTAAAATAAACTGCCAGGGAATAAATTTGAACTTGATTTCTAAGGAGCATTATTTTTCCCTTAACTGAAGGAGTTTAGTCTCTTTGATGCAGTGAGGGCCTGCGTGAAAAGAAGATTTCTTTTTCTAGTTTTAGATGCCAGCTGCCTCGGCTCTAGTGAGCTAATGATGCAGCTGAAGTTTAATTCAGGGAAGTTCTTGCTGTGGTTCTGTCAGAAACATCTATTATATAGAGGGAAAAACTTGTCACAGTAAATCAGCACGTTGAATTGTCTGCAAGTTCTAGTTGCTTTTCACAATCTGATGGTAATCCCATGGCAAAACTTAGCAGCAAATATATTTCTTTGGGTGGTACAGGCTGTGTGGAAGCAAAGTTTCCCGAAGCTCTGTGCCTCTAAATGAAGTGCAGAGAACTCCTGTGAACTCGGGCTTAGTCTGTCTGCTTTCTTTAGGATGTTGAAAGTAGGAAAACTTTTATTATGGATGATTCTGCAAACACTCGTGTAAGAAAAGGCAAGGAATTTCAAACGTACAGTAGTTTGTAGAGTTTTTCTAGCTCCAGTATTTGCAGCAGCCATTAGCCTGGGTTCTGGTTTGTAGAAGGAGGTAAGAAGTAAATAGTTATTTAAACCTGAGGAGTGACACTATGTTGTTTAATTAAACGAGCTCCTCAAGCACACACAAAAGACTGTGCTGTTGCTTCAGTGCTTCGGCTCAGCTAGTGAGTAAACCTTGGGACACCATGTGGGCACCACTGGCGCTATGTATCGTTCAAAAATGTGGTTTATACAAGGAGGAGCTGAATGTGACTTTTACAGTGGGTTGCTTTTTCTCCAAGATGGATTAAGTAGCAGAGAAGCTCTCCTCCGTGTTAGTCTTCTACAACAGAGACTGTTTAAATCTGAAGTGATGCAAACCCACAGCTTTGCAGGTTCTGATGTTGTACCCCATTTATCAAACTGCTTTTACAGAATGACATGAATTTGGTGACTAGCTTGACATCCCTTCCTATTTTCTATTTTTTGTGTTCCTAATGGAAAAATTTAGGCTGTAAATTATCTGCTGCTCTCTGTACATTGCATTGAGGCAGAGAATGAGAGTGCTGAAGTTCATTTGCCTTTTGTGGGTTTCTGGCCTTGGCATTGCTGTCATTGAAGTTATGTCTGCCACTCAGACTGGTGAGCTGAAGAAGTAACGATTTTCTCTGTGCTGATCCTGGCACTTGAGGCTTTTTTTTTTTTTCCTTTTGTAATTTTATTTGGATAATGGATGCAGATCAGACCTCTTACCTGGGATAGAGCATGGATAAAACATATCTGACATATTTTCATGGCTTTACTTCTGGACTGACCATTCAACTGATGTCTGTGCCTGGATGCATTGTATTGCTGCAGTCTAGCCTGATAAGCATGGCTCTATTGTGAGCTGTGGATTTCAGGTTTTGACTATGCTTGTGTGTTTTAAGGGCTTCTGTGTTGATTGTTAAACATTATTCCTACTGCATGTCTTAGCAGAGAATGATAAGTTCATGGTTGGATTTCAGATCAGATTGGATTCACAGATCTTCCTATGAAGCCCAGCTAAGCAGATGGCAGACAACTTCCTTTTATCCTTTTCCTCAGCCATTTAACATCACACATGAGAGCCCTGTTAGCTATTGCGAGAAGAGGGGACAGAGACTTGGCCTTGTACTGAATTGGTAAATGTGGTGAGTTGGTATCAAGTGTGTGCAGTACAATTTGAACACAAAAAGCTTTGCAGCTATTCCTGTCAAGATTGTAGTAGAGAAAAGGTATTGATGTTAAACAGGGTTTAACTTGTGTTAGAAATGAAGCACTAGTTGGGGGCAGCCTGTTCTTTCTCACTGTCAGGGAGCAGCAAGAGAACATTCTTTTGCTGAAGGTAAAAGCAAGGCAGAGAGGGCCTCTCCAAGGAAGTACATAGTCCCACATTACCTGACCAAGGAGAGCAGAGCAGAGCTGCTGATCAGGGTCAGTCAAGAGTCTAGTACTCATCAGGCAAGTGTGTAATGATGAGGAGGGGCTGAAGTCAAGCCAGGAAACCAACTTAGAAGGTTAGCATCTGTAGGATGCAGCAGAAGTGCCCTTAACATATAGCTCAGGCCAGGCATGAAGGCTTGAGCAGTTCCCAAGCCAAGTGGGGGGCCCTCCCAGCTCTTTCTCGCCCACCTTTTTTTCCTGACAGCCTGATCCCAGGTTAAAGCAGTGTGGTATCAGAACTGGCTCAGTCACAGGCAGCTTGGACCCCACTGAGGAGCAGATGCTGTGGATTCTGAAGGGGATGTGCCTGGGGCACTTGCGTGTATACAGGAAGTTAACCAATTGCTTGAACATAGTTCTTGCCCAAAACAAACTACAAAAGACTTAGGAAGGTTTGGAAGACTCCAGTAATGACCTCATCTTGTACAGCAGAGATACCTTCATTCTTGATGAAACAGTTTTCTGGGCTTGGTTGGCCAGTGAGAGTCAAACTAAAAAATGTGAGTAGTGACACATGCCAGATCATTGTTTTGAGTTGTGTAGAACAACATCGCAGTCAGATTTACCTGCTTGTTTGCATAACTTGACCACAATGAGAACACATAATTAGGCCTTACTGGCTAGATAAGAAAGGAATCAGAGGTATTTCTACTAATGTTCAGACTTTAAGCTGAGTAATTCTTAGCACATTGGTTGCGCAGTGACGCATTTCCGTTCGCTTAGTTGGCAGTGTTACGGTGGTCACTTCTGTTGCTAAAGGTGCCAAGATATTTGTTCCAACAGTTTAGTAATGAGTATTGGAAATATTTATTTTTGTTAAATTCAAGGAAAGGCATTGACAGAAATCTGTCTCTTTGGTTTGGTGTTTTCATTTGCTGCTGAAATCCACGAATTCCATGTAGTGCTTTGGGTTTCAGTCAGGGCTTTAATCTCTGTCTTGTTCTGTTTTGTGGTCCTTAGGTCAGCCTGTTGTTTTCTGTTGAATGCTGTTAAAGCTTGAGTGTAATCTCCTGCTAAAACATATCTTAAAAAAAGGCAAGCCACTCTGACTTGAAAGCTATGGAGCCTCTGTGACAGTATTAGAGAGATTCTGAACTTTGGAAGAAGCGGCTGTAAGCTCTGAAGATGGGTGTCTCATAGATGCCTGTGTTAGTGAATGAAGTTTTGGGAACTGGCACAGCCAAATAAAATGTAGGCAGCACAGCCTATTTATTTAGCTGACTGTTGATGTTGCAGACTGCCTGCCTGTGTTCCTGTTTGTACTTTTCAGCACTGTGTTACAAAAGCTGATCCTTTGTCAGCCCTTTCTTAATCCTGTTGTATTTGCTGATTTCCCCAGCCCTGCATTTTGATGGAAGCTAATCCCAGAATATCTGCATAGCTGAGTGTGAATCTTTTATCCTTGTGTACACATTTCCTCTCTGATCCTCAACCCTTCTTAATCACCCTGAGTATTCAGGAGCGGCTCTTAGCTTTGTGAGTGGAGGTGGGGGGGAGGCAGCTAGCCTGCCATGGGAGAGTCAAGTGCTGCCTTCTGTCTTTCACACCTCTATGCTACTGACTCATCATTTTGTTCTCTATGCATATATATGCATAAAGCACACACAGTGCAGTTAAACCATTCTCCTCGTGGAGACACATGCCATCAGACAGTGTTTTTTGATTTCACTCTTCCATGCTGCAGTGTAGCAGCAGCCCACAGTGCATCAAGCATCTGGTTTGAAATTCCTGAGCCCAGTGATCACTGCCTTCTGCATTACCCAGAGATGAATCAAGAGTGCCAGTTTGATTATCACTCTTTTTTCTATCCATCCAGTTCTCCTTAATCATTAACCAGCACTTTCTCTCCAGGAGGAAGGAGACAATGCAATGCAGGCACTCAGATGTGTGCTGATGGGAACAATGCAAGAATGCCTGCAGCTTGTACTAAACAGGCTTCACAGGATCACAGGATGGTGGAGGTTGGAAGGGACCTCTATAGATTGAGTCCAACTGTGCAGGCTGATAAAGACATGTTCAGTAGAGTCTTGGTTGGATAGAAAGAGCCTGTTCTGTTCTGTTTGAGAAGGACCGGAACTACTACCTAAATCTGGCCAGTTGATCACGTGGCATAGGATGGTCCATCCCATCACTCTGTGTCAGCAGACTCTGGACTTGTGGGATTGACAAGGTACTCTGTATTCTTTAATCTAGTACTTTTATACTTGGAATCTGTGCCAGTCTAAAAAGCTCTTCAAGCTCTGCTTTAGGCCTGTGTGTAGTGTGGGTATAGTGAGGAAAGCCTACAGGTGTAACAGAGGGGTTCTACTTTCCAAGGGGAGGTCCTGTCCTGGACATAGGCTGTCTCTTCTGAGCTGTAGTTATGTAAAATGAGCTTTTTATTTCAGGAGTATTTGTTCTGTTCTTAAAGGCTTTGACTGACAGCCCAGTCAAGACAAACTGTCCAAAATTATTATGGAGATATGTGTCTTAATAAGGCTTTTTTTCCCCCTTTTTACTCCTGAGGTTGGTTTGACATGGCTTGAAATCGCTAATGCACAATAAAATCCATTTGGCTTGCTTAGAAAGAGACAGACTCTACAGGGGGATTTTTGTCACCACCTTTCTCCATCTCTTGGTAGAGGGATTAAATTGCCTACCCTCTGGCCTTTGCTGCTAGGGACTATGGAAGTAAGCCAGTTAGGTAAATTAATCTTCAGCCAAGGCTTCTGGGGGGTTTTCTGGGGGTACCATTAAACCTGGTTTGTGTATGCTGCTGTGAGAAGAGCTTAGCTGCCTTGTACAGGAGGAACTTGGCAGAGCTTTGAAAATGGTTGTCAAACCCCACAGGGTGAATTTGGCTTGTGAGGGACAAGAGTGGGTGGAGGAGAGCGAGAAGCAGTGTAACAGCAGAAGGATTTGTCAGAGGTGTCAGAAAAGGAGGTTGGTGATGGATGTAAGAAAGATGGAGTAGGCATTATAAAAGAAAAAAGGCAGCATTGAAGGTGCAGAGGCTGGACAGGAGCAAGTGGCAAAACGCAGAGGGGAGACCCAGCTGGATGTGTGTAACTAAGATAAGAGGAGGTAATGGTCTGAAACGTCTGAATGTGATGATCAGGGAGAGGCTGTGGAAGGAATGGGAAAACAGGCTGAGATGCAAGTGAGTAGTTCCAACTGCTCCAAGGAGACAGGTTTCCCTGTGGTTAGAAAGTGCATTTGACATAATGAGAGGAAAAGGTTGGAGTTGGGTTTGGTTTGTGTTTAATTATTTCCTTCAAATGTGCTTCAGAATACATTGATCAGCAGCAAAGCAAAGTCAGACTTACTTTTAACTCCTCATATGAACAAAATGAGGTAGTGACAGCTCACAAATTTCAGCATACCAGAGAAGCTGGTAATGGATCTTTAGCAATGTTGTGGATTAGAGGACTGAGTGTACCCTCAGTAAGTTTGCAGATGACACAAAGATAGGAGGGAGTGTTGATCTTCTTGAGGGTAGGGAGGCTTTATAGAGAGACCTGAGTAGATTGAATCAATGTGTTGAGGCCCATTGTATGTGATTCAGCAAGGCCAAGTGCCAGGTCTTGCACTTGAGTCACAACACCCCCATGAACACTCCTGGGTTGGGGAAGAGTGGCTGGAAAGCTGCCCATCAGAGAAAGACCTGATTGTGTTGATCAACATCTGGCTGAAGATGAGCCATCAATGTGCCAGGGTGGCCAAGAAAGTAAACAGTGTCCTGGCCTGTATCAGCAGCAGTGTGACTTGCAGGACCAGGGCAGTGATTGTGCCCCTGCACTCAGCACTGGTGAGGCCACAGGTGGAGTATTGGGTTTACTTTTGGGCCCCTCACTACAAGAAAGACATTGAGGTGCTGGAATGGGTCCAGAGAAGGACAGTGAAGCTGTTGAAGGGTCTAGAGAACAGGTTTTGTGAGGAGTGGCTGAGGGAATTAGGGTTGCTTAGTTTGGAGAAAAGGAAGCCGAGAGGAGACCCTGAAAGGAGCTCATAGCGAGGTGGGAGTTGGTCTCTTCTCCCAAGTAACAATTGATACGATGAGAAGAAGAGGCCTCAGGTTGTCAGGGGTGGTTTACGTTGGGTATCAGAAGGAACTTCTTCACTGCAAGGGTTCTCAAACACTGGATTAGGCCTCCCAGGAGGTGTTTTAAAGCCACACAGATGTGGTGCTGATGGATATGGTTTAGCACCAGACTTGGCAGATGCAGGGAATGGTTGGACTCAATGATCTTAAATTTCTCTTCCAGCCAAAATGATTCTATGATTGTATGTGTTGAGTCTTTCAGTACATCTCCAGCAGCCAGTGCACTCATGGGTGATTTGTAACCATCAGTGTACTTGCTCAGTATACTTTCATTGCTCCAACTGATGGTTTTCCTTTGGAGTGGGAAGAGGAAGTAGTTTCCTGTATTCTCTTCATTTTCATGGTAGTTGCTGTCACTGCTGCTGTCTTCTCTAATAATTGTGCACATGAGATGTGGCAGAAATTCACCTATGCTAGTGGCATGCAGAGTGTTGTCTCAGTTTTGCATGCTTCATCTGCTTATTTAGGCTGCTTGTTGAAAAAGGAGTTGGAACTAATTCTTGTGTAGCACTGAGTCCAGTCATAACATGACAGTGAAGCTTGGGGTGTAGGCAGATGTCTCTGAAGTGAGATAGGAGATCTTGGTGCATCCCTGCAGAAGGGCTTGGTGCAATGCTGTGTTGCTGTTCTCTCAGTTAGTAGCATACATGGGGGTGAAGTGGTGTTCAGCTGCTGTGCAGAGGCATGATGCACTTCAGCTGTGACAGAGCTGACATCTGCTCAGAGATGTGAGGGATCAGGGAGAGGTATCTGAGGTTTGTAAAGAATGACAGCAGATGGCTAGAACATTGCGTGTGGAGCTGGGTAATTAGTATGGTTTTCCTACTCTGTGGGAGAAACTTGGTTTATATTCTCAGGTGGTTCCTCATCTCTACATCTCTAATCTTATTTGCTTCCTTATTTAGTCGTCTGATAGTCATGGACTTGTTCCTGATTGCTCTGATAACCCCACCTGTCCCCTGCAGTGCTTAGTCTGCCATTCTTGGGAAAGAGTAACCTTCTTCTGAAACATGTCAGGGAAGGTAGGTGGAGTAGGAAGCCTGCATCATTAAAATAACAGAGGAGGTGCTGCTGAAGTATATTTTGTGAACCTGAAAGATACTTGGGGTATGCTCAGGCCATTTGAAGTTACTGGGCTCTGTGTGACAGTTCAGTGTGTTCAGGTATCACAGTGATGAGCGACCCTATCGCAAGTGTACGTAAAGTAACAGAGAAGTTTGGTCAAATCATGCAGCTTGGAACTCTGTGCAGGGTGCATCCACCTCTAGCTCCATCAGAGAAAATTCAAGTGACAATGGGTAAGTCAGCTCAGCTCTCTGCTTTCGAGTCACTCTCTGTAAAATAGGGATAATGCTTCTCGAGCACACAAGGCTGTTAGGAGGTTCGGTTCATACACGTGTATGTGCAGTTGGCTGTTAGAGTGGTGTGTCACAGAAAGCACATAAATCCAGGTATAAATACAGGCCTCCTGCAGGTTAACATTCACTTACTTCTGGGTACGCTTTGGTTTGAGACAGATCCTCCTTGCACGTGATCCTGTGCTGGTTTCCACCTTCCAGCACGGAGCTGTGGGTACTGCTGGCTTTACACCTGTGACCAGTGCGAGCCCCAGAGCTCTGCCTGACAGCTGCTGGTAGATAAGTTGATGATGGTCCTGTCTTGTGGCTTCCTGCGCTGCAGGTGTACCAGTACTCGACCAGGAGAGACCGGAATGGACGTGACCAGCCGCTGCACACTGGGAGATCCTAACAAGCTGCCAGAGGGGGTGCCGCAGCCGGCTCGCATGCCCTACATCTCTGACAAGCACCCTCGACAAACTTTGGAGGTCATCAATCTCCTGCGGAAGCACCGGGAGCTCTGCGATGTGGTGCTGGTAGTGGGTGCAAAGAAGATCTACGCCCACAGGGTGATTCTGTCTGCCTGCAGCCCTTACTTCCGAGCCATGTTCACAGGGGAGCTGGCAGAGTCTCGGCAGACAGAAGTAGTGATCAGAGACATTGACGAAAGGGCCATGGAACTGCTGATTGACTTTGCGTACACCTCTCAGATCACTGTGGAAGAGGGAAATGTCCAGACCTTGCTGCCAGCTGCTTGCCTTCTCCAGCTGGCTGAGATCCAGGAGGCCTGCTGTGAGTTCCTTAAGAGACAGTTGGACCCTTCCAATTGCCTGGGAATCCGAGCTTTTGCTGACACTCACTCGTGCCGTGAACTGCTGAGGATTGCTGACAAGTTCACACAGCATAACTTCCAGGAGGTAAGAAGCTAACGTGCCAGAGTCAAGGTGTAAAATGTGCTTTGAGCAGTGCTCATTGTGAGCTTCTTTCCAAATCCTGCCTTTACATCCAAAGTGTGCCTAATAGTGATGGGTGCCAGCAGTAAGGTGGGAGGGAAGAGGTGCTTGTGGGACAGTGTTGGTTTGTGCTATGTTCCACAGCATAGCCGTGCGGTGAGTGGTACCTGGAAGCGAGGTCACAGGTGTGGTTGGAGTCTGGCATTGAATCTGACCTGGCTACACAGTGGTGTGACAGTCCACTTCCCTTTCAGAAACGTGGTAGATTCTACATGATTGGAGGGGAGGCAGGTGTTAAAATAAGGACAGTACATCAGTAGAACCAAAAACATTGGTGGTGAGCTGAGGGGTTGGAAGAATGAGTGTCTGGATAAGCGTAAAGCTGCTTCAGTGGGATCTTCAACTGCCTTGCTGTGGCAGTACTAGGATTTGCTTCTATTATTCAGCAACAGTTGTTAGAAAATAATTAAAATGTGTAATTTTGTACCTGACCTTTTTTATTAATTCTGCCCAAGTGATCTTTTTTTTGGGAAAAAAAATGTCAGCAACTGGTTCAGGGAAGGATCAGCATAATCGTTAAGGGTTCTGTGAGCAACAGTCTGAGAAGAGTCGGTCTTAACTGTTAACACCCAGGTGCAAGGAGGAGGCCAGCACTTAAGTGGTGTCTTTTCCTGAGCTTTTGTTGGAAGGGCAAGAATTTGTGTGTGTTGGAAAGCAGCTGCTTTTTAGAAGTGCACTTGGTGTGGAAGTCTGTGCCCCTCCTAGAGAAATGGGCCTCTTGCTCTCCCAGAAACGCACTCTTCCATCCCTTGGAACAAGGTAGCCTTTTTGTGGAGCAGTCTTCTCCCTCCACCCCCTTCCCAGGTAGATCCTTTCCAAAGGGAGTAACTCCAGAATTGGCTCCTGATGCTAATTTAGTTTCCCCAGAGGGGCAGCAGTATTTAAGTGCTGTGATTGATTGCAGCTTGGTGACTCTTTTTTGCCCTGCAGCGAACAGATAGGAACTGTATTAATTTCAGTCAGGCAGTACTCGATTAAAATAAGAGCAGAAGCAAGCACAATTCACCTTGAATCTTGGACACATTAAAGACGGTATTTGGCATCTTAACTGTAGACACCTAGCATCAGCTTACTCTGAAAGCCGCAATTAAATACATATTTTCTAGCCGTAAAGACTAGAAAATAGAATATGCTGTGTAAGATGAGAGCTTGTGTTCTGCTGTCTTCTCAGAAGCCTGACGTTTTAGCTGGCCCTTTCATGTGCTCTTTGTTTGCTCTGCGTTTCTGGTGCATGTTTTCAGGGAGGAGCAGTATGGTAACCAGATGGTCGTTTATTTTCAATGCTTAGTCATTTTAATGGTTAGATCTGTGCTCTTTTGTTTTGTTATTACATGAGTAGGACATGCTTGCAAACCTCTAAATAACTTTTTAACAGCATAACGATTTTGTTTTTAAATGGTTTGGCATTAATACATGCAGCTGTCTGTTAACTGCTGCTCGCTCCCTCCTGATCTCTTGTCTTCTGCAGTCTCTTCAAGACAACTTCCCGTTTCCCTCGTAGCTGTTAAAGCACACAAAGGCAAAAGTTTTGTACTCAAAGCCCTCTTCTCTTTAAAGATGGTGCAAATTATAATTGAATGGTGGCCTCTGGAAAGCAATTGCTTAGATGAGAGCATCCTTTCTTTGGCTTGGTCGGGTTTTGTTGTCTCTTTCAGTGCCCCAGGAGTTTTGCAGCTCTCGATCCTTAATGTTGACTGCTTTTGCTTCCACTCATTCTCTGCAGACGATTTAGTGATGCTGCTTGTTAGGACTGTATTCTCTTTTGTCGTTGTTTTCCATCTGGAAAGCAGAATGCTAATGCCTGATGGAAGGCAGTGTCTTGGCTACTTAATCGTGCTCTGGAGTGGAGACAGTGAGGTGACAAAAATGTGCGTTCCTCTGCATTGTCCTTCCAAGCTGGCAAAATGAAATGAAATGTAAAGTACAAAGCATTAGGCATCAGGCCAACCCATGCAGACACTTTGAGTGGTTTCGTGTCCTCTGCTGTGCTGACTTCTAGTTCTGTTAATTTTGATGTGTATTGCTGTGTTACATCATTAACTTGGTAAAATGTTTTTTCAAGTTTTCCATTCCCCTCAATTTAATTTTTTGCTTAAAACCCCTGGTGAATCTTGTGCATGTAATGTGAAATGGTTCTCTTAACAGCTCAGCTGTACAAGGGATGGCCTTCTTGTTTCTTTCTTTGTGTTCTGACAACTGTATGAAGGAAAAAATTTAAGGATGAACAACTTACACTTTGTTTGGACAAAAGTTGTGCTCCATGTTGTACCCTCTGACCCTCTGTTGGTAAAAGCAGGAATGCACATGAATGCTGTGGGGGATTGAAGCCCATCCAATTCTTGCTTAGTAAGTCAGTCAAATAGATCATTAATATTAGTCACGTAATTATTAGTGTCCTGATAATGAAGTCAAAATAAGCCAAAGCGTTTTAAATAAGTATTTGTTTTGCTATGTAAGCTGACAAGTTGCATAGTAGTAGTAACTTGGTTTGCAGAGGGGCTTCCAGTACTTAGAGTTTTCTGAGCCCATGGATACAGCCAAGTTTTCCCAGGGTAGAAGGGAAGGTCTGGATGACCACCATCCTCAAGGTATAGATTTCCAGAGTCCAAGGCTGCATTTACAAACTGTCAGGTAAAGTGTAGCCATAAGCTGGTCTGTGTAGAAGGGAGAGGGACTATGGAAAAATGCTGATAAGGATCTTTAGTGACCAACCCAGTTCTTGCTCAAAGGCTGAAGAAGTGTACGAGCTAACCTTCTTGTGCCGCTTCCTGCCTCGGAAGCCCACAGGATTGAAGAGCAAAGTCTGGTAACTGATCTCATTCTGTCATGTTCTTTTCTAACAATATTTTCTGTTATCAGTAACTTAGAAAATGTTACATATTCATTTACTACTCTTGAGTAATTGCTTTAGGTAATTAAAAGGACTGCCCAGCTGACTGCTGCAGAGATGATCCCGTCGGAGTGCATTTTTCTTTATGCTGCAGATCATAAACAGTTGTGGGATTTTCACGTGGTCACAAATGATAAGGGCAAGCCAATATTCAGTCATTTCTGTCACAACCGCTCAGAAATGTCAGGCAGTAGACTGCTTGTAGGGAAGCCAAGCTGGCAGTTGTCAATCAAAGCATTTCTGCAGCTCTCTTTGGTTCTTGGCATCTTTCCCAACTACCTGGTTTCTGTGCAGAAGGCATGGTTGTGTGTGAGCTCTGTAACCTCTGAGGGCAGTCACAGACTGGCTCACATGTATTCCTGTGGCAGCTACAACCTCTTGAGGAACTCAGTCCCTGTCTTGGGTACTAAAGGAATTAATATGTTTGCAGATTGTCAGTGGCTTGAATTTCACAAGAGATCCACCCTTAAGGGCCTTAGGAGACTTCTGATTCCCTCTTAAGTGCATCTGCACTGGTGTGCACCTCATGTATATATTTAGAGTGAGTGAAAGAGGCAGAATCAAATGAGGCCATCTCCCTCTCCCGAAGTATTTTCTGCTCTGCCACAAGTTGACATTAGGAAGACTTCCCATGTTCTTTGCAATGCCTCTGGTGCCTTGTTTCTGAGATTTCTTTTTGTGCTCTGTTTTGGATTTCTTGTGCATAGAGCGCCTCTATTCTGATATTTCAGTCAGGTATTTATCACCCGTGCAACATTTTTATCTCTGTTCTATAAATAAGGCATGACAAAAAAGAGTGATTTTTAAAGAAGAGCTTTTTTTTTCCCCAGGTTTTAAGACCCCGTGAGGGTGTTCTGTGGTTTAAGCCTTTAAAAGTGTCCTACAAAAAAAGTTGTGTTAAATTCCCTTTTACTTGCACCTGCATCTGAAAGTGTTTTGATTGTGTTCCTGGGGACTGCCTTCTGCTCTGTGGTGATGTCAAAACTGAAGGGTATTTGACCCTTAACTGGATCAGACTTGTAATTCAAGTGGACTGTAGTCCCCTTTAGAGTCGTGCTGGACTGCTGACTGGCTCTGGTGCTTGGGCTGCTGTCCTTATTTTGTGGGTTTTTTTCCTTTCCATTTAACCAGGTAATGGAGAGTGAGGAGTTCATGCTGCTCCCTGCCAATCAGCTCATAGATATTATATCCAGTGACGAGTTAAATGTTCGCAGTGAAGAGCAGGTGTTCAATGCAGTAATGGCCTGGGTGAAGTACAGCATCCAGGAGAGAAGACCTCAGCTGCCACAGGTAATCCTGAGCCACAGTAACATTTGAGACAGCTTTATCCAGGGGAAAAGTAATGAGGGCTGATACAGTAGTGGCACAGTTCTGAATGCATGAAAAGCCACAGTAATTCTCTCTGACTTCTGCCTGTGTTAGGTGGCTTGCACTTTCCCCTGCACCTAGGCTGGAAGGTGCTCTGTTTAGAGCCTTCAGTAGGTACTTTGTTGAAGTATTTCCAGGTAGGACTTGCCAAACTAGATCACTCCAACAGTCCGTCCAGACGAACCTGCCTGCATTGCTTTGAGTGCTGTTTAAAAACCATGGTGGATAGGAAGAGCACGTCTTCATTTGCAGTGTAAGCTCTGCTGTTTGATTTATGCCTCAGCCCTCACGATTTTAGACTGGAGCTTGTCAGAACGGTGTTGTTGAGATGTGATGCTTCATCTAAGCCAAGCCATTTCACAGACAAGTACCCATTCTGACAGAGCTGTCAGCTGGAAAGCCTCTGAAGTCTCTGGCTTTCTGATCAAAAGAAGTGAGTCTGCCTGCCTCGGCGTTTCTGCTTTGGAAACAGACATGAAGTGCAACTTTATTTAGTAGGAGGCTTTTTAAAGTTGTTTTAAATAAACTAAAACAGAAAAACCTGATGTTGTCAAGGCAGCTCTTGATACTTTAAGGTCCCCCTGTCCATACTTGCTTGTGCCTCTCAATTCTAAACCATTGTGAAAGGCATATGATCTCTGTTACTGTTCATTTACTGCTAAATAGAACTCACTCCTAGAAGAGCTAAATGGTTGATAAAACTTCCAACTAAACTAGGATTTCAGGCAGGGTTATTGTCAGTTTTGTGAAGATTTTCAGCCGTGACTTTGTGTTCAGCTGTTGAGAGATTCAGTAGATTGTCCCCTTCCAAAAGCTGATGTTCTGCTGGATCTCTAAATTGCCGTATTGAAAAAGCAGCAGTGGTGTAAGATGAGCTGCATTTAACTGAAATGCCAGGTTTGGGGGTGGGCATTCTTTACAGAGAGGGCAGTGGGACACTGCAGCAGGTTGCAGCAGAGAAGTCATGGAAGCGCCCTCCCTGAAGGTGTTCAAGGTCACACTGGATGAGGTGATCTTCAGGGTCCCTTCCAACCCAAACCACTCTGTGAATCTATGACACGAGAGTGCGTGTTTGCCCGAGGAGTTCCTAACTCAGTGTCAAAGTCTGTTAGCTGCTGTTGTTTTTGCTATTTAGCTTTTTGCCTCTTGATTGGGTCTCTGTGCTTTACCACATACATTCTGTTCTGTGTTTCAGGTCTTGCAGCACGTCCGTCTACCGCTGCTGAGTCCCAAGTTTCTCGTGGGAACAGTGGGCTCTGATCCACTTATCAAGAGCGATGAGGAATGCCGGTAAATCCCCTCCCTGATGTACAGAATTGCATTCTGTGCTGTTTGCATCTGTTCTCTGAAACTGCTGCTCTGTTGGTGCCAAACTGGTGCTACCTTGATTTCCTCTTTTGCAACTGGGAGGAGAACAGATGCAAGGAAGTGTTTTTGGTTTTTTGATGTGCATAATACTCAGTGCTCTGCCCTGGGAGGGGCTTTGTTCTTTCAAGCTCTTGATGAGACAGCAAACCTTGAGTGCACAGTTGGGCTGTTAGTAAAATCCCCTTCAGTGTGTTATTTCACGAGACTTTGTTTCCCTAGTCATGGCCTTTTGTTACAGCTTACCACTTGCATGGCTTTCGTGACCTCACTGGCACTTCAAGTAGTTTTTTCTGTGCAAAAGGGCTGCACTTAGATAACCCAATTGGACTCTCAGATTGGGGTCTGCAGTTTCACAGATTCATAGGCTGCATTGGGTGGGAAGGGACCCTCAAAGGTCATCTTGTCCAAACCACCTGCAGTAAGCAGGGACAACACCAACTAGGTCAGGCTGCCTGTGGCCACTTAAGTCCCACAATACTAGTGGAGGAACGCTGTCATTTCCTCCTCTTAGGGTATGAGTCTCACCTTTCTGGTTCTCTGAGTTCTGTATCATCTCTAAAGCCCTATTTTTTTCTTAGGCTCTTTGTAAAAGACACTGAGTGGCTGGGCTAAACTCCTCTCTGCCTGAGTCATTCACACAATTGTAGAGGACAGGAGGACTTTTTTTCTTCTTTTTGTTTTATTTAGGAGTTTGGAATGTTAGGACTAGTCCAGGTGGCAAGTCATGAATGGATGGCCAGTGTGATCTGGCCAGAGCTGGTGGAGAAAATACTCATCAGAAGGGTACTATCTCCATCTATTGGTCGTGTGTGTTACATATTTGTGTGCTTTTCAGCTGCCGTTCAGGTCCGAGGTTGTTCCAGTTTAGCTCGAGGCAGGCTGGGTTTTTCCTCCCTGCGTGGTAGGCCTGACCAAGCTCTTGTCCTGGCTTTTATCAGTCTTTAGAGCAAGAAGTATCTGTTAGTAACTCTGGCTAAACATCAATCCTAGTCTACTGCTGTCACTGTGTAAGTGACTTGTAAATAACTGATAAGTATTTAGATCAGAGCTGTTCGTGCACTTAGTGATTTATGAGTACCTAAAGCGCATGACTGGTGCTGGCTGCTCTTGCCATGACTTTGGATTTTCCCCTTCTGAGAGTGGTATCAGGTGAACCGTGGGCATTAATGTTTTCCTGTCTTGCACAGGGATTTAGTGGATGAAGCTAAAAACTATCTGCTGTTGCCCCAAGAGCGGCCACTGATGCAAGGACCAAGAACCAGACCGCGCAAACCCATCCGCTGTGGAGAAGTGCTCTTTGCAGGTGTGTAGAGCGCTGCTGGCTCAGGTCAGGAGGCTGGAGTCTAGATTTTCTGGGGACAGTGGTCCTGAAAGGCCAGGAGTGGCTGCATGGTAATATTTAGACGTTTGGATTAACTTACACTTTCTTACTTGAGTGATTTCTTCAGTGCTGTGAGCTCCACAGCACTTCCAAACTGAGATTATTCCTCTTGCAGATCACATCCTGACACTTCTAATTAAAATCCTCAGAATGAGATAGGGCTACTGGGTTAAGGCTGACCGAGTCTGGAGGGATTGTTTGTGCCAGGCTCACGGGGAAGTGGGCTGAGCGTGTTGCTGTGATGTTATGTCTTGTGTTTGGTTCCTGCAGTGGGGGGCTGGTGTAGTGGAGATGCCATTTCCAGCGTCGAGCGCTACGACCCTCAAACCAATGAGTGGCGAATGGTGGCTTCCATGAGCAAAAGGCGCTGCGGCGTTGGAGTCAGCGTCCTGGATGATCTCCTCTATGCTGTGGGAGGCCATGATGGTTCCTCGTATCTTAACAGTGTAGAAAGGTAGGTTTCCATAGGGCCAGTGTGCAGAATGTTAACTCTGAATGTTTAAGCCTGGGTGAAAGCTCTTAAAAACAAGTTCATTTGGCCAGCTGTGTTCTGGTGCTGGCAAAAACCTGACTTGATGTTACACGCTACCCCCATTTTCCCTCTCCCTTGCTATACCCCTGGCAGCATTGTGTTGGCTTACTGCTGAACTGGCAGTTCATGTGCAGAAGCTTTCGTTATGTTATCCCCAGCTTAATGAGACAAGACGTAAGGCTTTGATGTGAGGGAAGGGTCTGGGTCTAATCGACGTGAGGGGTGATGGTGCTGGTTAACTTTCTTTGCAATTGCTGCTTTCTTTTTAATGTTGTGGAGGAAGGTGAGGTTACAGTAAGTATTTCTTACATGTTCAGGGAGAGATCCTGGAATTCTGTTGTGGAGTGGTAACTGGAAAATTCAGAAACCTTGGCACTTAGACAGAAGAAAGAAAATAGGTCAGTTACAGGCCTGTAAAAGACTTAAATCAAACAAGCTTTACCAAGTTTCCTGTTTCTGGGAGCTGCATATGGCAATCCTCATGCCTAAAAGCCACATGACTCAAGCAGTCCAAGCACTAAATGTAGGCCCTGTAACAAATCCAGTGAGCTATATAACTATCTCCTCCTTTGAGCCTCCCCTCCCACATATCTCCTTGCATGCTTCCAGCATCCCAGGGCATGACCCTGGCCTGTCGTGTCCTGTGTCCTGCACTTTTGTGCTATGCAGCATACTTCCTTGTCTCTGGATTCCCCAGTCCATCTGGTTCCTTCATCTTTTGTCTTGAACTGCAGGTCCCAGTGCTAGCTGAGCTCACACACAGCAGAGTAACTCTGGCTGCTGCTCTTTGCATAGGTGCAAGTTGGCACATACCAGCCAGTCCCTGGTAACCTGCTCTTATGAACCTGAACCTTTGATCATCAGTTTGAATCATCTCAAGCTGCAGTTTGATCATCCCTGGAATAACATGTGTTGGATGTGTTTATCACTTGAGGGGTTTCATCCAACTCACAAATAGCTGTGTTGAAGTTTAAGCTCAAGATAAGCAAGTTTTGCTGCCTTAGTAGTTCCCAAGCACAGGAGAGCCTGAAGCATACCTAGACAAGCAATTGGTCCTCTTTGCTGTCTTTTTCTAGGTATGATCCAAAGACCAATCAGTGGAGCAGTGATGTGGCCCCCACCAGTACCTGCAGGACCAGTGTTGGAGTAGCAGTTCTTGGAGGCTACCTCTATGCTGTGGGTGGTCAGGATGGTGTCTCTTGTCTCAACATTGTGGAAAGGTATTTTTTAATGAAAATAAATACCTTAAAAAATCTGGGGCAGAGGGAGTAAAGGTTCTCTTAGAAGTTGATGCAGGTGAGCTGGAGAGGTAAGAGGGCATGGTCTGAAGCTGTGCCAGGGAAGGTTTTGGTTGGATGTTAGGAAGCACTTCCTCACAGGAATGGACTGCCCAGGAAGGTGGTGCAGTCACCATCCCTGGAGGTCTTAAAGAGAAGATTGGATGTGGCACTTGGTGGCGTGGTTTGGCTGAGGTTGTGGTGTTAGGTTATAGGCTGGACCGGATGATCTCAGGTCTTTTCCAGCCTCGATGATTCTGTCAGTGTTGTACAGACCTTAAGGGGATTTTTGTTTGGAGAGAATAAGGTTGGTCTTCCTGCCTGTGTGTTGACACTTCAGTAAGCTTTGACCTTTATTTTTTTGCCAGGTATGATCCCAAAGAAAACAAATGGACTCGAGTGGCTTCCATGAGCACCAGGCGGCTGGGAGTTGCAGTGGCTGTGCTAGGAGGCTTCCTCTATGCTGTGGGCGGCTCTGATGGAACATCTCCTCTCAATACTGGTATGCCTTCTGCTGTCCCTTAACTGCAGTCAGCACTTGTCGTGGTCCTGTTTGTCCTCAGTGTCCTCAGATAGCTGTTGAATATCTTAGTGATCAGTTTTATCCTCTTTAAGTATGATTTCTGCCAAACAGTGACTCACTTTCCAGACTTGTGACCCCTCTTACCTGGTCATGTTCTTCTTTCTTGATGCTGCCTTTGCCAGTGTCCTGGATCCAGTACTTGGATCACTTGCGTAACAGTTGCAAGCACAACTTTTTCCCTGCAGTAGCCCTTCTCTGCTGTAGAAAGAAAGGTGCCAAAGGTAGAACTACTGCAGGATGGTAATGCAGATCAGTTTGCAGCATTGCCAGCTCCCTCTTGAGTGGAGGTGTAGGGATGGAGGCAGGAGAGATAACAGCAAGTGTTCTAAAGAGGAAAAGCTTTAGTGTGAGAGGTAACAAAGTCATTACTCACATTTTTTGTGTGGAAATTGTAGTGCCTTTAAGGATTGAGCAGTGCTTTGGCTACGGGTTCGGAAGTGCTCACCTCCAGTGCCTGCCAACCCCATTGTCCAAAGATGTGTCCTTTCCTCCACAGTGGAGCGCTACAATCCTCAGGAGAACCGCTGGCACACGATTGCGCCCATGGGGACGAGGAGGAAGCACCTGGGCTGTGCTGTGTACCAAGACATGATCTATGCTGTGGGAGGCAGAGA
Organism: Tricholaema leucomelas; assembly: GCA_013400475.1. Classification (NCBI taxonomy): domain Eukaryota; kingdom Metazoa; phylum Chordata; class Aves; order Piciformes; family Lybiidae; genus Tricholaema lacrymosa; species Tricholaema leucomelas. The sequence continues at coordinate 622,144 of WAAF01000418.1, forward strand.
TGATACGACAGAGCTCAGCAGCGCCGAGAGATACAACCCTCGAACCAACCAGTGGTCTCCTGTCGTGGCCATGACATCCCGCCGGAGTGGAGTGAGTTTGGCTTGGTTTGCTCCTCCTCTGCACCATATGTAGCCATGTGGGGAGAGCAGGGGGTAGACTGCCATCTCCTGAGGTCTTTCTCTTGCTTCCTCTGTACCTTTGCTGCTTCTGTGAGGGGAAGGGTTTGTGAAAAGTCAAAGCTGTTAGGCAAGGCTGGAGAATGTCTGTGGTCATGCCACGCCACAGACAGTAGTTTGACATGCCTGAGAATGGGGAGATGAGTCATTTGAGGGTCTTTGAATACTTCTGGTCCCTTTTATGGAGTCAGCTACTCAGGCTTGAAACAGAGGAGTTCTTTAGGTTTTCTCTTGATGTAGCTGGACTTGATAAGAGATGCAACTACAGAACATCATCAAAATTATACCTGAGTCTCTTTGAGTGAATTAGTAGAGGAACCTACCTGCTTTCCCAGAAGAGAGAGCAAACTGGGCAAGTGTAAGCTTTTAGGTACAAACTTCCAGCAAAGGCTTTGCATTGCCTTGAGACGTGTGTGGAAACAGGACTTCTAGGCTTTCACTTACTGTGTTGCCTCTCTCTCTCCCCAACCTAGTGAGTATGGGGAGCAACAGCATGTTTAGGGGACACAGTCTCAAATTGTACTGGAGAGGTCTAGGCTGGATGTTAAGAGGAAGTTGTTGGCAGAAAGAGTGATTGGCATTGGAATGGGCTGCCCAGGGAGGTGGTGGAATCACCGTCCCTGGAGGTATTCAAGACAAGCCTGGATGAGGCACTTAGTGCCATGGTCTGGTTGATTGGACAGGGTTGGGCGCTAGGTTGGGCTGCATGAGCGTGGAGGTCTCTTCCAACCTGGTCGATTCCATGAGTCTCATCAACTGCTGATCTTCCTGTTTCCTGTAGGCATGAACAAAAGATTTGACACTGTTATAAGCTGTCATTGTACCTGGGCAAATGCCAATGCTGTGAATATTCATCACTGGGTTGTATAGCAAATGGAGGACTAATTGTGTCTGTGTGCTGGTATTTCAGTGGCTGGGGAGGCAGGTATGAATCATAATTTGACCAATTGCTGGTTTTGGAGTCAGGGAATAGGTATTTATTTCTGTCTTCAAAGTATGCAGTGTGAAGTCCGACACTGTCCTTTTGAGTTACTGAGCAGGCGCTGACTTCTCATGAGCTGCTTCTAGACTTGTTTTGTGTAGAAACTGGTAGAGAGGAGCTTCTGTTTCTGCAGCCCTCCTGAGTTTCCTGACTTCCTCAAAGTCAAAACAAGGACAGTTTCACATTGTGTCCTCTTTTCTCTGGTAATGCTGCAAGGTGTTTTCACTGGAGGCAGTTTTCCCACATCACAGAACTGTTAGAGATTTCAGTGATTTTTGAGCTTTGGCAGAAAGGCAAGGTAGGCTGGAGGCCAGGGATGCTTACAAGGCAGCCCTAGTGCCAGCCTGAGGGGAGCAGGCTAGGGCCTTACGTAAGGTTCTTTTAGTTGAAGCAAGTGTTTCAGGCTTGTAGGCTGGTAGATATTCTGGTGCATGCCTGTCACACTTGGTGCAGATGTCAACCCAGGATGTAATAAGTTTTGGCTGATAAAGGCTTAGGTTCTTACATATCTGTTATTTTTCAAGCAGTTCTGGCTTTGTAGCTGGTAATAAGGGCAGCCTCCTGCTTTTTGTTCAAGAGGTTCTCTGTTTTGAGAAATATTTGGGCCATTCTGTGTGTCCCTTTTCCCCTCAAAAAAACTCCTGCAGACTGCCTTTCACCAAAGATAGTTATTAAATATTTTTCTTACTGTTTTCCTTTCAGTTACAATGTATTTTATTGAACATGTTGATTAGTATTTTACTGTTGACCCTTCTTTTCAGCACATCCCATCTAAATAGCTCCTGTCTGTGCTGGTGGTTTTGCAGGTCGGCCTTGCTGTGGTGAATGGACAGCTGATGGCAGTGGGGGGTTTTGATGGCACAACGTACTTGAAAACCATTGAGGTGTTTGATCCAGATGCTAACACGTGGAGGTAACTGAAGTTTGTGAAGCAATCCAGTAGTGCTCTCCAGCTGTAGCTGCTGCCACTTCTGGCAACTATCCCAGCCAAATTTGACCTGTGATCTGCATTATCGGTGTTGTGCCCAGCATAATACTCACCTGTTGGCTTCTCTGCTTGTGGGAAAGCATCAGAAAGAGAATCACATGTTGAAAAATACCCCAATGTGCCTTTTTATTGTGGCATCCCCATGGCTGTGAGCGTGGCAGTAACAGGCATTTGAGAAATGTCTTCTTGCAGATTTCTGCTTCAATTCCAGCCACTGACTGCCTTTTCAAGTAAAACAGGAGTGAGTTTTGCTTGTTTTTTTTTTTTCTGTACGAGTGTCCCAACAGATTTGAGCAATGCTGCATAAAGTCTGATAGCCTCTCGCGCAGGTAGACAAATGGTGTCTAGGCAGGTTATTGAGACCCAGAGCACTTTAGCAGGCTTGTTGAGTATCAACATACCAAGACCTAGTTGGATTTTTCAAGTACTGCTTTCTAACATAACAAAAGTGGAGCATGGTGAGATCTTGAGATCTTCTCTTTGTTCTCTTCTGCTTCCCAATAAAACTACTCTTGCCCTCAGCAGGAAGACCTCACAGTCATGATGTAGAATTTGGCCTACTCTTCTCTTTTCATTTTCTTTTGCTTTCAAGTTGAGGCTCTGATTTCCAGATCCTTTTGGAGGAGCTGAAACAGACCTCCTTGCCCATACAGTGTTTTCCCCTTTAAATCTGCAAGACAGCAATTAGAAGAATTTCCTCTGATTTACAAGCTGAGAGAAATAATGTGAAACTGCTGATCAAAACCACGTGCTGAGCAGAGGGGCTGCTTCTCTTGTTTCTTTTCTAGTCATAACTACACTTGAAAGCAATTGCTTCTGTATTTATTCCCAGATCTAATCAGTATACATTTTAAGCTCCTATCTCTATTCTTGCTGCTTTAGTAATCTCACAGGAGTGGGGACTAGAAAGAATTTAATGTCCTTATTTTTTTTAGCCTACAAACATTAGTAGATTAACTCTCTCCTGATGAGAGAAGCTTTTATAAGAAGCAGTAGAAGAATATTCTGTTGTTTTTTGTGATGTGGACGTGTCTCAGCTTTTTGAACTGCTGAGAAACCCAACTGAGCAGAGAGTAACACCTACTTCATATTCCTTAGCTACTCCCAGTGACAATCATAAGATGGCTGGAGTTAGGGGTTACTGCCTGGGCCAGCATTCACAGGAGTTCATGAGGTCGTTCAAGGTGGGATTTTTCTCCTGCTGCACTCGATACAGCTGACCAGCTTCTGTGGTCATCTTTCTTGTTTGCTGAACTTCTTGCTCTGTGAAGGATAATATTTTTCTGTAGCCTGACCATGAAATGCTTCCAACACAATCTGAGTTTGACAAATTGCATTGGTAGAAGCTGTTGGAAGAGCTTGGTTCTCCTCTTTCCGCCAGCAGACTTCAGTGGCTCAGAGAGGAATATGCAGCTGAAGCGAGTAGGATGCTGGAGTCTCCAGGGATCAGATTTCCGTATGAAATGCAGGCACCGTTTCAGTAACATATTGTGGACAGGAGCAGATGGTGCTTGGGATGTGTTGTGTCGTGGTTGGTTCAGCTGAATTTAGGGTATCAGAAATAGAAAAGAAATTAGTTGAGTTGTAAGTAGCAAACCTATTCTTGCTCCCATGTTACCTTAAATGTAGCCCAGGGTCAGCTAGAGCCGGCAGAGTTCTTTTCTATCTTCACATTACCAGACAGGGAGAAAATGAGTGATTCCTCAAGTCACAGGAATCTGTGGTGTCAAAACGAGAAGCAGTTTGAGAGAAAAGGGCAGGAACAGGTACAGCTGTTTACCTTGGAAACGTGTTAAGATGCCTGCCACTCAACTTGTAGTCATGGTCTGCTCTAACCTGAGGTTAGCAGTGTCACTGTGCTGGCAAGAGCTGGTTCTTTGCTGTGATAACTCCATGGAGAATCCGAAGCAGCACAACCACTGACACTTTGTCTTTGCAGGTTGTATGGAGGGATGAACTATCGGCGGCTGGGAGGAGGAGTAGGTGTTATCAAAATGACACACTGTGAATCCCATATATGGTAAGCATCAAGGGGGAGAGAGATCCCTTGGTTCTCCTTCCTAGAAAAACTGAAGAGACTTGTTGACACTGGACCTCTTTGCAGCTCTGCTATGCACGGTCTAGAGCCAGTGTAACTCTTGGCCGGTGACTCTTTCTATAGACCGATAAGAATGACTTCTGTGAGAGTGTGCCCAGTGGGAGCCCACATTGTCAGACTCCAGGGAACTGCTGGACAGGAGCAGAAGGGTTGCTTGTGTCCATATTTTTTCTGAGTAGCCTACGTTTTTGTATAAACCAAACTGTCAAAGATGCCGCAGCACAAACGGTGCTGACGTAGAGCCCATGCGCTACCCTGGGGGTCTGGCAAGGAGGGAGGGGCCCTCTGCCTCCCCTCCTGCTAGCGTGGCAGCTGGGTGATGGGCAACAGAGAAAAGTGATACAGCAGACATTGCTTTTTGCCTTATTTACAGAGAGCTTCAACAAAGTACTTGACCTGCAAGGTGCCACCTTAGCACAGAAGCTTTTCTGTGCACAGAGTCTATTTATTTTTGCATTTAATTTGTACCTTGTGTTTTCTCCGTATGGCTCACAGTGATGACTCCAGCAGTGTATATACATGTGTGCATATACATGTATGTATTTCCAACATGTATATGTATGTGCCTGTGGCTGCAGCTCGAGTGTTGACCAGCTGGTGCTTAGGGCAGGGCTGTGTCCTGTCAGCTATTGTGGTTCCAACATTTGTGGTATGTTCTAGGGTCTCTTAGAGTACAGGAGAGCTGTGAGGATGGGTGGCCTGAATGTCTTTTCAGTCTTGCTGGAAGCAAGAAGTAGAACTGGAACTCTCATCTATCAACTGAATCAGTGAAGTGCCCAAAAAGGGTGAGAGTGAAAAGGATTTCAAATGATGCCTTTTTACTGTACAGTGTATGGTAAAAAAGTTTGGCTTTTGTCTCTCCCCTCTGCTGTATTTGAGCCTACAACCAACCAGTCATTGCTTACTCACTAAAACCTTTTTCTCATGTTGCCTGCTAGATACCAGGTCCTGCCTGAAGCTGGGATGCAGGTATCTGTTAATTCCAGCTAGCCTAGATCAACGTGCACTTCTCAGGTTCTTGCTAGAGCAGCAACAGCAGCCCTGCAGAGAAAAAAAGCTTAGACCAGTATCATCTTAGCTGCCCCCCACCTCTTGTCTGTGTCTTTAGAACTGTTGTACAGCAGTGCCTGTGATGAGGTCGTGCCCTCCCTTTTAGTGATTTTTATGCACTTTGCCTGTGTTTTAGATCAGGGAAAGGTGTGAGGCTCATTAAAAGGTTTGGAGGGAAAGGACTGTTCGCTGGCACTGTGAGTAGCTGTCATGTTTCAGTGACTGCAGGGGCTCCCGGGGGTGGGGGTGAAGGAGGAATTCCAGCCTCAAAGGTTCCAGTGTGTTTGTACTGTAATTTCTATCTGGTATGAAAGAGTGACCTTTTGCACCCGATACCACTTTCAGACATTACTAAATCTGAACATAAGAGAGTAGGAGGACTGTAAATCCTTGAGATGAAAAAGGCAGCGCTGACATCTTAAATTCTTCAACTTCATAGTTTGATTTGTGTAACTCAGATTTTCATGTGCTTGAATATAGTGAAAATGACGTGACAGTCATGAATGGGTCATTCAGACTGTTTTAAAAGCCCCTTTTGACCTGATGGTTGCCATTCTTGTGTTTACATATGAAGATCATTTGCACCTTTACAAGGATAACAAGTATTCTGTAAACAAAAGTTTACATGTATCATTTATGCTTTTTTCTAGCATGAGTAACTTGTATACATAGTGCTACCTTAATAAATCTCTTTTATGCTGTTCTTTGTTTGTTCCTTGGGGTTAAAGCAGTAGACTCTGTATGTGGATCTGATGCTGGGGGGTTTTAGGTACCAGTCCAAGTAAAACTGGCTTAAACCCCTGCTTGCTGAGTGTTAGAAGCACATCATGCAGAACCAACTTATGTTCTGAAAGAAAGCATGACTGCTATCAGGGGTTAAATCGAGCTCTGTTCACATAACTGCACTTGTCAGTGTAGGCTATATCCCAGTTATCAGATAAACGTTTAAAGGAAGAGAATAGTTTTTGACTCCAGGAGTGTGTTACAGCTGGGCTGTAGTAGCTACTACAGGGCCACAGCAAAGCATCGCTCTTGAAAGCAGAGTATGGCTGCAGGTCCTGTATGTGTTCCACTGGAGGTTGACGTGCTAGTCTGTGTCCTTAAGGCAGGGCAGAGGTTGAAAGAGGCTTCATGGAATTCTGTTTTTTCAAGAGATTCATGTGAATTTTCTGGAAGGAGCTGAGCATGACATTTAAAGAGAACCTACAGGTGTAACAGGCCTGTTTTCAAATGAAGTACCCGCACCAGTTATGTTAGACCTCCTACTCCTGCTTTTACTCAGTGGTCTTTAAAACTTTATTTCATAAAACGAAGCCAGAGCACCAGAAGGGCTGGTTTCAAAGTCTGCTGAGCTGTCAAGACTTTCAGAGGATTTGGTTAGCTGCTTCTACCAGGTTAAGAGTTATCACTTTAGGAACTGCAGCCTCTCCATGCAGAGATAATCTATCTTCACCTAGTAAAACTAAGCACAAGTGCCTGTTCATCTGGCTAATGCTGGAAGTAGATTATTGAAAGCAGATTAGGAACTGGACATGCAATTATGTCATGTGAGGAGGTTACACAGTTTTGTGGCTTGCTCATCTCACCCTCACCAGGAAGAATGCAGAATGCTTTTAGTCACAGCTGACCTAGTAAATCCTAGAACCCTGGGGCTGGGCAGTCATCACACAAGTGTAGTGCTGTGAAGGAAACAAGGCTTTAAGTTTTGCTGCTCACAGAATTATTTAATAGTTGGAAGTAAGTATCTTGTAAATACTTAAGCATGGGTGATGGTTACTTGGGTCTACTGGCAAAGGGTGGCAAACTATTTGTTTAGTACTGTAATACAAAATCTTGCTACAGCCAGGCACTGGATTAGGGTTCTACCTGCTGTAGAAGGGAAAGCTGTCATATAAAGTCCCAGCACCTCTAGCTCCAGCCTTGAGAGCTCTGGCCTACAAGACAACAACCATCAGGCAAACAACAGTTCATCTCTACACAGACCGCACTTCCCTATGCATTAGCTTGCCTGGGAGGATCAAACAGGTTGGACACAAAAGGCCATTGTCATGAAAACACCTTTGGGCCACCTGGGATTTAGATGAAGACCTCATGGCCTTTGGAACCTAGAAAGGAAGTTAAAAGCCTGTCAGGCAAGTACCCCTCTAGGGTGCTTGATATTGCACTTGGACGGGCCCAGGACTAGTCACACCTTTAGCTAAGGCTAATGTCTGTACAGCTTAGGCATTCTGGTTGAAGAATCAACCTCCTGTTTGAAACAACAGAAATACCTGAGTTGCCAAGTCTCCTAGCCCCTGGCTGGTAACTACAGATAAAGGCACAGTGACTATAATAAAACAAGAGGTGCTTGAGAAACCAAAGCTTGTACTGTAGCCCTGCCTTAGGGCAAAATGTCCACATGTCTTCGCGTGATGTTGGATCGCAGCTAGTTACAGAGTTGAGTGCAGGAGTTAGTCCAGCTTTGAACAGCCAGCGTGAAAGGCAAGAAGATGCTGCAGGAGTTTCCAGTCAGGTTCTCAGCAGACACCTTCTGCCAGGAAGCCCTTCCAGAGTGAAGATTTGCTGAAATGACTCTCACTGTATCTGGGAGATTGCTAGCTCTGTCAGTAGCATCAACACCCCAGTTAGGTATTTGCTTTGGAGAAACTGCAAGAGAGGAAAAAAAATCCACATATCAAAACAAAAGCTGTAGTTGCCAGCTTTCTGCACCCTTAAATGGTTGGAAACCAACTACCCTTCTACAGCCTTCTGTGTGGTTAGTCAGCTTCCCTCTTGTTCTGTACAAAAGTCATCTTCTGCTATTTTGACTCTGGAGAAAATGTGTGCTTCCATCCTGCTCCTTTCAGAACCCTCTGAGCCCCCTCCTGTCCCACGTGAAGTAGGGTAGAAGGAAATGCCCTTCTCCACCTGACACTTTGTCTATCTCTCTCCTTCTCTAGAAAGGCCAGGAAGGGGACCATGCCAACTTCCTTGAATATCTCTCCTTTCCCACACTGACTGTATGCCTGACTCAAACTCAAGATCCCCATAACTGACTTTATACAACATGCGTGCCCTTCGTCTGAAAGCTTACTCAGTTGAGCATCTCCTATGCTTACTTACCTGCAATAGAAAGTCACTTCAGCCACTTCTAAACTGCTACAGGTAAAAGCAAGTGATGCAACACTAATATGTAGTGGGTTGCAAGTGCCTTGTTGAAGGCTAAAATGAAGAGATGCTCCCAGCAAAGCTTACTTCCATTTGATAAGCTCACACTCCAAGAAAGAAGTGTATGTGTGAGGTCCTAGTTGCAGCCTCTAATGTTCACCCTGTGCCCAAAACAGATTTAAGCAAGACAGAGCAGAATTAAGCAATTGCACATCCACAAACTGTGCTTTATCTCAGAAGATCATTTGGCAACGGTTGAAGAAACTTCAGGAAGGATCCGAGAGGATATTTTAGACACCTCTACAAGCAGCACCTATATAAAGGGTTGCAAGTGAAGTTGTTTCAGGCAGGATGTTTTGACTCTTAAGATCATCTTTTGTGTCTGCAGGTTAACTAGGTTTGACTCCCACCTGTATCATAACTGAAATACTAGAAAGAACTTAAAAATCATTAAGTTTGGGATTAAAGACTAAGTCTTGGACAACAGGCAAAAGAGACTTTCTTGTTCATACCACACCTAAAACACCTACTCCTGGCCCATGCCTGGGGTTAGTAGCCTCTGCTGTAACACATTAGTAAAATACTGGGTTGATAGCTATCTCAACACCAGAACCAACTATGAGTAATAGAAGCAGAGGGTTTAACAGCTTCTTGTAGGAAGTTTGGCACAAGACACATAAACCCTTCATTTTTAAGTCAGTCACAGCTATTGGATTTGTCCAGCATTAGTTCAACACACTACTTCAGAGCTCACCTTTATAGTCCCATCACAGTGTGCTGAGGCAATTGACGTAGAAACTTTCACCAGTCTTGTGGCTGACAAGTGGATCTTAAAGTGTCTGTGGAAGTGGGAGTAAAGGCAATCCATAAAGACATCCACCTCTTCTTGAGTGATCTCTCCTGGCGTTTTCTGGACTGTGTCCCACAGAGCTTTTGCATCCTCAGGATGAATGGCATAAGAAATGTCCAGAGGCTGGGGCAAGCAGGGGACAGAAAAAATGAGTTCAATGGCAGACGGAGTTTTGTCCACTTTGCATCCTGTCCACATAGCTGCCATCCAGCTGAGGCTGAGAGGGCTGATGGCTAAACGGCGGAAGCAGCAGTCAAAAGTCTTCTGAAACCAACTGCCAACAATGGATGTGTAACTCTCTGCCCCATTAGCAAGAAACAGAGGTAGCCAAGTGAAATCCTCAGGCACCTTCTCAAGAAGATTGTCTCCAGACACACAGCAGAACCAGCCTGACCATATCAATTTGTCTTCAGAGTTTTTGGAGAAAGATGATCTTGACAAAAGCTGGCAGGAGGGAGAAAAGCATTTAAATGATATAGAGCAAATCTGAATGTTGGCTTTTGGTTTTTTTTTTTTTTTTCCCTAGCAGAAAAATTGTTTGTTTTACATCATTTCAAGTGTTTGGTAGAAGGTTTTTCTCAGGGCCTCGCATGCAATATTCAAGACTGTATGAGCTTTACAGAAACATCTGTTGCATCCCCAAGAAATATGTGCAATTCTGCTAGAAACAGTGGGAGAAGCACTTTTCACTTTGTTAACAACAGCCCTAAGCCCTGAGTTAATGCTGCTTAATGCATCAGAGCCATTGTCATACTGAACTTGGTGTTTCAGCAGCACTTGAGGCAAAGCATTTCAGAAACACTGAGACCTGAGCTATGACCAGGAGATAGAATTATACCAACTTTCTGCCAGAAGCTACATAATCTGTCCCAAAGTCTTACAGGAAATTGACAACTGAACTAAAAAATGAGGTAAAGATTGGTCTGTGTAGTCTGATCTCTTCTAAGAAGAGTTGAGCTTAAAATTGCAATTAAACATACCCATTATCATAGAATGGTTTGGGTTGGAAGGGACCTTCAAGATCATGCAGTTTCAACCCCCTCACAATGGGCAAGAACACGGCTGCTAGACCAGGTTGCTGAAGGCACTCATTGCTTATGAGATGTTCTGTTCCATTTAAGGATAGAAAGCATTTGCTTGTATCGTACTTGAGAGGCTGAGGGAGCTGGGGTTGTTTAGCCCGGAGGAGGCTCAGGGGTGACCTCAGTGCTGTCTAAACTACCTGAAGGGAGGCTGTAGCCAGGTGGGGTTGGGCTCTTCTGCCAGGCAAGCAGCAGCAGCAGAAGGGGACACAGTCTCAAGCTGTGCCAGGGGAGGTCTAGGCTGGATGTTAGGAGGAAGTTGTTGGCAGAGAGAGTGATTGGCCTTGGAATGGGCTGCCCAGGGAGGTGGTGGAGTCGCCGTCCCTGGAGGTGTTCAAGCCAAGCCTGGCTGGGGCACTTAGTGCCATGGTCTGGTTGAATGGGCAGGGCTGGGTGATAGGCTGGACTGGATGAGCTTGGAGGTCTCTCCCAACCTGCTTGATTCTGTGATTCTGTTAATCTCAAGAGGTAGTGTAGTAGTTACTCCACACAGCCAGGGCTTTGTTTTGTTCTAAGACAGCAGAAACAACTTGCTAGATGAAAGTCACAGTTACCAAAATTGCTGGGAAGGTTCCTTACCTGCACGAGAATTGCAGCTGGGTCATGATCGCTACCTTTCAAGTCCGGAAGGCAAGAAACGGCCACTTTGATGTCCAACTCGACTCCTATTTCCACAGCCAGGCCTTTCTGCTTCTCGGCAGCGATGAAGGCACTCAGCAGCCTGGCGTAGTCCCTCAGGTGGGCGCCGGAGAACTTGTAGAGAGGAGTCACGCTGTAGAGGGTCCAGCGTTTGCGCAGCAGAAAGGCTGTCTTCTGCGGATCCGCGCTTTCCTAAAAGAGGAACACGTTAAGGAACAGAACCCACCGCCGCTTGCTTCGCCCCCTAGGGCTTCCCAAGGGACGCGCCGCCAGGGCTGCTGCCAGCAGCGTCCACGCCCGAGCTGAGCCGATTTTCTTGCGGCAGGAGCGATGGAGTGCGAGAGGCGGAGGTCGAGAATCCCGCAGGCACGGGGAAGGGAAGGGGAACGGGCTCGGCCGAGAGACAAGAACGGACGGGGTGACCCAGCGGAAGGGACAGGTAGGCCCCGGCCCCACCATCACCACCTCCGTGATCGTACCCGTGAGCGCGGCGCCGGCGGAAGCGGCCGGCCGCTAGGGCTGAGCTCGAACCGCCCGTGAGCTCGTCCGAACGGCGGCCCCCGCGACAGGTGCCCGATGCTGGGCAGCGTCCGCACCGCCACGTCCCCCGACTCCATGTCCGGCATGAGCCCCGGCACCGCTCCCGCCGAGCGACGTTTGAACTCCGCTCCCGCCAGCCACCGCGGCGCGGCGCGCCGGGCGCGCGTCAGCGCTGCCGCCATGCGTGTGCCGGGCGCTGCTGCGCAGCCCTCTGGCGGCGCAGGGCCAGGAGGCCTTCCCCTGGTAAGCCCGGGGGTGCGGGACCCAGTGCGAGGTGGCTCGCCTGCTGCAGCTGGCACCTTCCCGCTCCTCGCCGTCCTGGCTATAAGGCCTCTGGGTTAGGGCTGCCCCCAAAGGGAGCGGCTGCGGGGCTGGCGCATGCCCTCCTCGCTCTCTCTTCTCACGACCCGCGCGGGCCTGTCGCGGTCCGCTCTCGTTTCTGGTTCAGGTGCGCGATGGCACTTCCCCGTCTGCTGCCCAGGGCTCTGCTACCGCTGGCCTGGCCGGGCTGCGGGCGGGCTCTGCACCGGGCGGGCTCTGCCTCGGCCGCTCCAGGTGAGAGTGAAGCGTTTGTCGTATCCCTGCCCCCTCCGTGAATTTCGGTCGTGTGTTCCTCCCAGACACCCAGGTGAGGGTAATCTGCGGAGGTGATTAAGGGCACACTCGTGAGAAGTTTTCTTTGGATCACTTTTAAATGTCTTCGCTAAATCATGGCCGTGTTTGACTTAGCTTCTTAGAGTGGACCGCGATCAAAGCGTATTGAAACCACCTTGTCCCGTCTTCCTTTTCTTTCCTTCCCCCCCCCGATCTTTGACTTTGCTTTTGGCATCCTTTCTTCTGAAATGTACAGTCTGTAAACATCCGGTAGCTGAATGCCTAATGTAATGGAGAGCGAACTTAGTGCCCTCTACTCGTTTGGTCATAAAGACTGTGATGAAGGTAGCAATACATACGCCTGGGTAGTGTCATCCTGTGAATTTGCAGACCGAATCTCTAGCACGTTCTGCAAAGGGTCTCATTGGCTTTATAACTAAATCATAATGCCAGGCACACTTGGGGCTGCGGGAAGTCTTCTGTAATTGGGTTTGAGCCTTTTACTAGTAGGTACAGGCAGGAAACTGCTCAGTTTGCACCCATGAGGGTGGTTGGTCCTGGCTTGTCAAGTCCCCTTTCTGCTGTGTTTTCTAGATCCAAATGTGGACTTGTCAGTGCACCTCAGGACTGGAGCTTTCCCTTTTCTCTCCCATGAAATTGAGAGCAGCAGCTTGCAGCAAGACTGTATTCAGCTTTCCCTATAAGAGTTTGCCCAAGACATAGAAATAATTCCTCTTAAAAATATGCTTGGAATAATTTAATGCCGTATTTGTGTTCTGATGTCTTAAAGCAGTTGTATTTGGGATAATGTGGAGTACCTTCTTCGTGTCTGTCTAAGCCACGTTGGCCTTGGGAGCTCCTTTTTCTCTTGCTTGCCTGCAAAAGCTACAAAATAGTTGCTCTTATCCAAGATAGTTGTTCTTACTCAAGAACACTGTTCTTATTCAAGACTTCAGCAGCTTTGTCGCTCGGACCAACACCTGTGGAGAGCTGCGCTCAGCTCATGTGGGACAAGAGGTCACACTGTATGGGTGGATTCAGTACCAGAGGTAAATGCAAAACAAGGTGAAGATGAAGGTGCATATTTGCCAGATCCTAGGCCTGGATTCAGGCACATTTTTAATGCTTCAGGTTATCTTTTCCTATCCTGCAGTAGTCACTTCTGAAAGAGAAAAAACAGTTGAGAGCTGTGCCAGATGAGTAGTTAAGATTCTGAGTTTCGTACAAGTGTTAATTGATCCTCATTACAACGTTGTAAAGCGGTTAAGTATTATTGCCCTTGTTGCTTAGGAGAGAAAACAAGTCATAGTATCTTTGTAGCAATTCCAGCAGCTGTGAGCAAGTAATTTCTTTGATGTGGGGTCCTTAAGTTTTAAGCAGATGGTGCTGCGATGATGCAATTTGAAAGTATGCAGGCTTTTCTTAAACAAGAAGCAGTAAGGGAGGGTAGTAAGCAGAGGATGAAATGTGAATTCCAACAGTTGGCTGTAGGTGGCATGATGTAATCGTTCCTAGAAGAGTTGACCATTTTGTTAATGTAAGGTGAAATGTGTGGCTGCAGGCAGTGGGGACAGTGCTCCAGCATGGTCTGCTTCTGGCTGTGTGCTGGTAAAATAGAGATAAGTACTGTGGCTTTGAAATTGATTCTTATCAGAAACTGCCTGTCTGAATTTACAGCCTAGAGAGACTGGTTTTTACCCAGCATTATTCTGCAGTGATAGTCTGCATGGATTTTTTTTATGGTTTTCCCTCTTTTAGGAAGTCCTGAGGATCTCAAATTGCAGTAGTCATGGGTGGATTGTCAGGGAACAGTTGGGATTATTGCAGAGCAGTTGTTGTACTCTTGCTTCTAAAGACAGCCACAGCATTGTTCCATTTCACCGCTTCTTCATGCCTTAAGTACAGTGGCAGCTGTCTCTAATGCAGCTGGAGAGATCAAGCTTCATGCTGCTAGGCCTAGGAGCGTTGCTTGTTCCTGTGAAACTTTATGGGATCAGTGCTCTCCTCCCTGCCCTGTGTTTGCATTTATTTATTTATCCACTTGAACTTTAGTTTTATTGCTCATCTAAATATCTGACTGCTGTTTCCCAGCAGGAACTTGCAGGTGTTAAGATTTCCTGCTCTGTATGGATTAATGTTCATGTTAAAGTCCTGTCTCTCCTAGTTATTGGCACATTGTGGCTGAACAAAACCTGAAAACAGTAGTTCAGATTAGATTTGGATCTGGGAAAGTGTCAGCACATAGGTTAGGTGGTGGGGCTTTGGGAGTAGTCACAAGGTGCAGAAGGTATCTAGCTGCCATGTGCTTTGACTTACAAAGCAGAAGACTGCTGAGTTGAGAAAAGCTTTTCCTTTGGTGTTTTTCATGGCTCAGACAAGGCCTGTTTCTGGTTTTGAGGGACTTCCAGGGACTGACCCAGATCATCATTCCACAGGATGAGGTAAGTACTGTAGAATTATGAGTGTCTGTTGTTTGGTTGGTTGCCTTTTTTTCTTTTCTTCCCTTTGGTAGCTTGGCCCAGCAGGCATGGGGAGGAGAATGAAGTACTTCATCAGACATGAGTCAGCAGTGTGCCCAGGTGGCCAAGAAGGCCAGTGGCATCCTGGCCTGTGTTAGAAAGGCTGTGGCCAGCAGGAATGGGCTTCTGACTGTCCCCCTGTGCTCAGCACTGGTGAGGCCACACCTCCAGTACTGTGTTCAGTTCTGGGCCCCCCACTATAGGAAGGACATTGAGGGGCTGGAGCGTGTCCAGAGAAGGCAAACAAGGCTCATGGATGGCCTGCAGCACCTGGCCTATGAGGAGCATCTGAGGGAGCTTGGGGTGTTCAGCCTGGAGAAGGGGAAGCTGAGGGGAGACCTCATTGCTCTCCACAACTGCCTGAAGGGAGGTTGAGCCAGGAGAGGGTCTGCCCCTTCTCCTTGGTGACAAGTGGAGGGTTAAAGGAAATGGTTACAAGCTGCAGCAGGGGAGGTTCAGGCTGGATGTTAGGAGATCTTTCTTCACTGGAAGGGTTATCAAACATTGGAACGGTCTGCCCAGGGCAGTGATGGAGTCACCATCCCTGGAGGTGTTCGAGCAGTGTGTGGACCTGGTGCTTAGGGACATGAGTTAGTGTTGACCCTTCAGTGCTGGTTGAACTGGCGGAACTTGGAGGTCTCTCCAAACCAGATACACTGTGTGATTCTGTGAGTGCTCTGACTTACAAGTAGAAATCAGTGTTATGAGGAGCCCTGATCTAGCACTGCCACAGAAACATGAGTGCTGTTTCCTTTGGCCTTTTAGGAGTGATCCTGAATTCAAATGGGCTGTGAAGAAAGGAGGCCCTTGAGTGTGGTGTGTTTTTCCTGTTCTTTGAATTTCTGAGGGACACTGTCTTCTTCCTGCAGGCACATTCTCACCTGAAGGAGCTCTTGTCTAACGCCCCAGTGGAGTCTGTTCTTCGAGTCACTGGAATTGTGTCCCCTCGACCTCCAGGGCAGGAGAATCCGGTGAGGATGTTGAGGTCTCTCAGGGATTTTATTCCTTGTGGAAAAGAGCACTGGGTAGCAGGATTGTGCTGGGTTTTATGTCATATCTTAGCCATGGGATCCAGATGTGTGGGGGCCTATCCTCAGGTAGTGTGAGGTGAATTAGCTGCTATGATGTGTAATTTAAGAGAGCCTCAAAGCACATCTGAACCTCAGATCACCCAGGGATTAAATAGTGTGCCAGCCCTCTAAAAAGGTAATAGCTAGCTTCTTCAGCCTTTCAAAGTGGGGCTGAGAGGATTTCTTTTTCATGAAAATAAGTGTTGTCATCACCACTGCCACAGCATGTGATGACCTCTTTCTCAGAATAGATCTTGCTGTTCTCACTGTATAGGAAACAGACTCAACGATTGGTTAATGCCGCGTGTTCCTCAGCTGTAGATTAACTTGTCGGGATTATGTAGATCCTGTCACTGGCAGGTCTGAAAAGACAACCTGCATTTGTGACTGTAACTTTTTCTTGCTCTGACAAGTTGTAGATGTCCACAAATAATGCAGGCTTCGAGCCATTTCTTTTAACCATGTACTGTTTTGTTGGCAAGCTGTATATAATTTCCACTGGTAAATAGAAAGAGTCCTGTAGGATCAAGTGACTTCTGATAGGCTACAGTGCTCAGTGGGGAAAGCTGTCTCTTCTCCCTCAGGTCCAAGAAAAAGAAGACTAGTTCTGGGAACTGGTGTCCAGCACTAGAAATTCTGAGAAGTTGCTCAGCAGTTGCCTGTTCTAACTTGTGTTAAGGACTGATGGTGATGCTGCTGCTAATGCACACAAGAAAATGTCCTGCATGGCTTCCTTGAAGCTAATGGAAGCTACTAAAGTGCCTGTGTCCTAGAAGGGCCTGTGCCTGACTGCTCCTCTCTGCTCAGAGTGTCCTTCGAGGAGAAGGCAAATGAAAAGTAATTACATTTCTTGCAGTGATCAGTATGTTACTGGGAAAGAACATGCTGTCTTTGGTGAGGTGGCTCCTGCTTTTCTGCACAGAAGGAAGAGCTAGGGGAAACCTGTCCTTGAAGGGAGCTCTCTGAGTTAGGCTGTTAGAAGGCAAGGAGGATAATCACATGAGTTTCTTTTGTCTGACTTTTTTCCCCCAACCATCTGTGAAATACCTTTGTCCTGTTCTTTTCCCTAAGTTCTGATGCTATTTTGTTTTCCTTACCTTTTTCCTCCAGAAAATGCCAACAGGAGATATCGAGGTGAAGGCAGAGACTGCAGAGATCTTAAATTCCTGCAAGAAGCTACCTTTTGAAATCAAGGATTTTGTCAAGGTGTCTGTTTGCCTTTTTTTAAAGCCAAATTTATGAGTTTTCAGTAACTTGGGAATTCATCCAGGGTGATGGCTAAAGATCTGACAGCTTCATCTCGTTCTCCCAGCTCTGCTCTGGGGAGTGGATGGTGTTTAAAATAGGGGTGCTACTGTGAGGATATATTTTTAGTTAGGAGCTAAAGCATGAAACAGGGCTTAAATGATTCCAGTGCACAGGGTTTTCAGATACCATTGTAAGAACAGATGGTGAAGGGAAGAGTGAAGAAAATCAGGCTATGTGAGCTTTTTTGGGCACGTGGAACAGAACCTGCCAGTGCACTGCTGTGTTCTAAGGCAGGGGTACGTAGCCTTATGTGGACATGCAGCTCAGCAGCTTCAGGATTGTCTTCTGTAAGGATAGAGTCTTCTAAAAGGTTAGTTTTGGTGCAAGCTCTGTGATGTAGGAGTGGCATCACTGTTAATGAAGGCTATTCTTTGTGCCACAGTGTGACTGATAGATGGATGTTGGCAGTGGGAGAACTGGGCCCTGTGCCTTCGGTGTGAAGAGTTCTGGACAGTTATCATCTGCGCTGTTGTATTTTTCCTCTCTGCAATAAGGATGTGTCACCATTTAATTGGTCCTTTAGATCTGTGTCTGATACTGCTTTTCTGCTTAAAATCACATGGAGGATTGCTGCGAGATGTTGTGGTGCTCTAAGAATAAGAAAGGCTGAAATCCTCGGCTTTATTATCGTAGAATTGCTTTGGCTGGGGAGAAAACCTATAAGGTAGAGCCCATCCATCACCCTGATGCACCATGGCCGTTCAGCCACGGCCCGAATTGCCATGTCCCCGTGTTTTCTGAGCACCTCCAGGGACAGTGACTCCACCACATCCCTGGGCAGCCTGTTCCAATGCCTGACCACTCTTTCAGTAAAGATTTTTTTCCCTAATATCCAGTATTGAGGCAGCTTTTACTAGAGTGAGTGTCTGTTTTGATGAGATTAAGTAATGTGCGGGTTGTAAGTAACGGCTGGGCTATGGCGATAGAGCAGCATACTTTTTTTAGCTTCCCCCTTTGTTCCTGTGGCTTTAGGAGCAGCTTCACTAGCTATGCAATTTGAATTTTGTCTCTTTAATTCCCTCTTCTCTCCAGAAATCAGAGGCCTTACGGATGCAGTATCGGTACTTGGACTTGCGCAGCTTCCAGCTGCAGTATAACCTGCGGCTGAGGTCACAGGTAGTGATGAGGATGAGGGAATACCTGTGTAACCTCCACGGTAAGGAAAGTGCTTGGAGAGCAGTGTGTACACAAAGCAACGTTTTAGCCCTCCTTACTTCTGTTTTCTGTTGCTGGGAGAGATTAGCAACCCACTTGTTACTTTAAACTGGTCCCTCTTAGGAAGGATGTGTCTATTTGCGGTGGGAGCTTTAGAGGGGTGTTGGCAAGCCTGAAGAACAGAATATATCGAAGTCTCTTAGCATGCAACCAACCCATTGTTCCAAATGGGCTATACCCAGTGAGGTGATAAGGCCTTCTGCAAGCACCTTCCTTCTTTTGGTGGCCCAGCTCGAGACACATCAAAGGGATGGATTTCTTTTAGGCCTTTTGTTTATCTCAAAGTCAAGGCAGCGCTTTTGGACAAGAAAAGCCTCGTTCAAAGTGGATAGAGAATTAACAGTGTTTCAGCCTGTCTGGAGTCCTCTGTCATCAACAGCCCTGGCAGGACATCAGGGCAGCTCAAAGCCTGAAGGCTCTAAATGTGTCACTGCACAGATTATTCTTAGAAGCAGAGAAATCTGGAGACTCTGGCAAGGCTGCATGATGTGCTGGGTTACCTCTTTTGCTGACTAACCAGACCTGAGCTGCCTCTCCCCTGTCTCAGCATACTCTGTGTCTGAAGCATGTGTTTGTTCCTCAGGCTTCGTGGATGTAGAAACTCCAACACTCTTTAAGAGAACCCCTGGGGTATGTATTTTTGCTAGTAGTGCATTTTAGCCTCCTGCAGTTGCATAGGCAGTTCGTGGTTCAGTTACTGTCACCCTGCCTTCATTGCTGTTTCCTCACTAGTTTGCTCATATGCAAATTTCTGATAAGATCTATGGATCCTTTTAAAAGCAGAGGGAATGAAAGGGGAGAGGTGACATCTTGTATCTTCATTTTGAACCTTCAAATGAATGAAGCTGCTGTCTTGTAGGGCACATGTTTGATGCAAGTCTTGTCTTGGGACTCAAGCCTCAAAAACTTCCTCTACCCACTGTTTCCTCAGCATTTATGTCACAACCAGTAGGTTACTGCTTTGGCACTACTCAAGTCATTTTAATTTCTAAGCTTTATATTCCTTTCTTTCATTTTAAAATCAAGCTCAGACAAGAGAGCTGTATCTCAGCAATTGTTGATGCAGCTTACACAGGGAGTTCTTGGATTTAAACCCTTGTTTTGGACAGTGCATTGTTACGCAGAGCAGGTGGTGGAGAATAATCTTCCTTTGAGCTATTTTGGACCAGGCTGGTTAATAGATATTTTAAATGTAATGTACAAACAGCCATTTCCTCACAAGTGGGATTTCATAATGGGCAAAATGTGTCCTTTCCTTTTGAGCTTGTATCCTGAGTGCTCTGTCAGGAATTGAGGGCACTTATTTGCTGAACTATGTAAGGTTTTATCTCCCTTTCTGATGCTAGGGAGCAAAAGAATTCCTTGTGCCATCAAGAGAAGCAGGCAAGTTCTACTGTCTGCCACAGAGCCCCCAGCAGTTCAAGCAGCTCCTCATGGTTGGAGGCCTGGATAGGTAAGAGTTGGACTTTTCTTCTCTGCATGTCTTGCCTTGGTCTGTGAGGTTTTAGATCCTTCCCCCAAAACTTCCTGCCCTCAGGAGTTTTGTGTTTTGAAGCGGGATCTTTAAATGTTTTTCAGCTAGGCCAGGCCCTTTGGCTCCTGGCAGCAATACCTCCCAGTTAGTGGAAATTTGTATCTTGTTTGAAAGGTCTTCACTGTTGTTTTAAATGGAGACCTGATCTGAAGCAGTCTGCCTGGAGGGCTGAATGTCTAATGTGTGGTAAATATCTGTCCAAGAGTAACCTACAGAACTAATTGACATGAGGCCAGGCAGCTGAGCAGGACTGTGTGTCCCTGTTCAGGCACAACTCTCCTGGTAGCATCCACATGCCTCTGGAGGTGCAGTTGGAGAAGGATACAGCTGCTGATGCAGTTGTTCCCACTCTAAATTCCATGCTTTTGAGGGGATGGGGACACCCAGAGGTATGATCATCTGCTGCAAAGAGAACAAACGTCTCTTTTTGTGGTCAGTTCTATAGGCACATCTTACTGAGCTTCCTGTAAATTGTTGTCTAAGTAAAAGTGCTGCTGCAGGTACTTCCAGGTTGCTCGCTGCTACCGAGATGAAGGCTCGCGGCCCGACAGGCAGCCTGAATTCACCCAGGTAACCATCTCATGCTGCCTTTTACCTCCCAGATGGTGTCTGCTTTCCCTTCTAAAGGCTTGGCTTCTCCTAGCTCTCGCCTGCTTGTTTCACAGACAGCTCTTTGAGATTGGTGTGGGATGTGCAGAGTCATTACTGTCCTTGGCTGACTGCGTGACCTCAGGTGCAGCACACGAGGGAGTTGTGTTGCAGCAGTGATGGTGCTTGGCGATGCAATTTCCTCCTGTCCTGCTGGGTCAGGCACCCCGTTCTTCAGCCTTGAGATCCTAGGCAGTTAGCCTGGTTCATTCAAGGTTTCTCCTTCTGTCATCATTACCTCATTCAGTTCTTTGAGGAGATGGTTGGCTGAGTCATCAGGTTGTAGAGAGATCCCAGGCACACCCTCAGTGCAGTGCATGAGTTCATGTAGTGGATTGGCTCTTGTTAAACTGAGTCTGTGCTCGGGAGCTTCTGCAAGCAGCAGTGTAGCTAATGTGGAATCCCCCTGCCTTTCCTTTCTGTTTTAAGATAGACATAGAGATGTCCTTTGTAGATCAAGCTGGCATCCAGAGACTGATAGAAGGCCTCCTGCAGTATTCCTGGCCTGAGGAAAGAGGCTCCATTACAACTCCTTTTCCTTCCATGACTTACAAAGAGGCGTTGGATGACTATGGGACCGATAAACCAGACACTCGCTTTGGGATGAAGGTGAGGGTTTGCCCTTGGGAAACTTAGAGCTTTTTCTTGCTGTTAGTGCTTAAATCATCATTGTTTGGATCATGTGTACATGATTGGTTTGGGTTCTTTGGGCTACTCAAAATGTCTGTCCCAGCACTGCTGCTTTGGACAGGTAATGATCTCTTGGTGAAGAGAGGGTTTGATTAGTTGGCTATGAAAAGTGTGGGGTTTAAGAAAGCTTTGTTTTAAAGGTGATGTGATGTTAAGAAGCAGTGCATCTTGACTGCCTTAGGAACAGAAGCCCACATGGCATCCACAAATATTGTTAAGCTACTCCAGCTTGGCCCCATTCTTTCCCTTCTGTGACCCCTTGCTTTTCTCTGAGCAAAGAAATGATGTCTCGGGGAATGGTGTGAAGGGTGCTAAGACAGATGCAGGAGTTTTGCTTCACATTCTTCCCACCACTGCTTATTCCTGTGCTCTCTGCTTCCTCAGCTCGTGGATATCAGTGACTTTTTACGAAGATCAGACATCCAGTTTGTGCAGAATGCACTCAGCTCCCCACGGGGCACTGTCAGAGCCATTCGTGTCCCTCAGGGAGCAGTAAGTGGTGCTTTTATACACTCCTTATGGTTTCTGTGAAGTAAATAACACATCCATTTGAATTCCTTTGTTAGTATGGAAGTGTTCCTTGCTATTACTGGGGGAGAAGTGTCCTTCAGGGAACTTGGGATTGGATGTAACTGGTATTAGGCTGGGCTGAGTGGTGTTAAAATGGAGGCTATCAGACAACTGTAAGAATATATTGTCAGGAAAGGGAGGAACAGAAATGTAAGATCCCTTGAGGGTAGAGAAGCCATTTGGAGCTTGCTTTTGCATAGGATGGCTTCTGATGTGCATCTCAGTAATAAATTGTAGCCTGTGGCAACAGAGCCAGGTGTGGCAGAGCTCTGAGCCAGTGAGCAAAAGGTCAGGTGATTATGTCCCCTTTCGATGTTTGCTTTTGCTGCATTGGAGGGCGCAGCTCCTGCTGTGTACTGTGTGCCAAACCAAACCCAAGGCTGACAGCAGCTGCAGAAGACTATTTGATACAGCCGTGTGTTTTGGCAGGGAAGTAGATTTAATTCTGGTTGTGGGCACCTTTGTAGCTTGGGCAGGGTGGGAGAAGTGTCCATTAAATACTGAGTTTTATCTGGGGAAAAGGACTTCCTGACTCTTTGCAAAGCGTAAGTTACGTGTTACCAGGAGAGGGCACTGAGGGGTGTGTTTGAGCAAATCCAAAGGGCAGTCTTCAGCCCCTCTCAATACTAGAGAAGCTGGGGCTCAAAAAAAAAAAGGGGCACCTTGCTGCATTCCTTTGCCTGTGAGAGTCAGCCCACTTCTTTTTTCCCTCTGTTCCTCCAAATTGAGCTCTGCCTTTCCCATCAAGAGTCTGGTGATTTAAACTTGTTCCTGCCTTCTGGAGGCAGTTGGCGTGATCTGACTCTACTAACCAGCTACATCTCACTTGTGAGCAGAGGGGAAAATGTACAGCCAGACTTATAACCTAGAGGAGCCTCTTCCTGGAGAAGATGCTTGACTGCAGCCTAAGGCTTTGAGCCCTGTCCTGTTCCACAGTCTTGGTGACAGCTTGCACTAGAAACAAAAGAACTTGGAGTTTAGGCAATAGGTTGATTAGTAGATTTGAATCCTGGTCAGACATTCTGTAGATTTTACTGATGTGTTAAATAGGTGTTCTCTTGCTCTTTCCCCAGAGATATCTTAAAAATAAAGACTTGGAGTCATTAAAGGAATCTGCAAAATCCCAGTTCGACCAGGTGAGACAGAAATGTTGCTGAGGGACTGGAAATGGTGAAGGACAAAGTGTGTATGAAGGCACTTGCAGGCAGAAGAGCATAGCTGAGAGTCAGTGCCTGAGCATGCGATGCTGCAAGACAAGAGAGGGCAGCACTGGACTGAACTCTTATTTTGCTGTAGGAAATCATGGACGTTATCTGCAGGCCTGATGGAAGCTTGAAATCTCTGCTTACGAAGTTTCTTGGTGAGAAGCAGCAGTCAGAGCTTATCCAGGGGCTGGACATACAGGTGGATGATGTGGTTTTGCTGGCAGCTGGGGAACACGAACAAGTGGTAGGAATCGTTCTTTTTCTTGTGGGGGTGGCTGTGTGGGTTGGATGTTGCTGTTGATGGCTTAGATGTTATCTGACCTTAGTCTAATTCTTCTTATTACTGAAATAGGTCATCAGCTGATTCTGTGCTTCTCTGGAAGTGAGGCTGTAGTAACAGCAAATAATGCCTGAAATGTACCTACTGCTTTTATTTCCCCAGTCACATTCTGGGAAGAGCTTGTAACTGAAATGGAGGTGGAATATAAAACAGGAACAAATTACTGCCTCCTTTGCTCCCACCTTAACTTAATTTTGAAGGCATCAAACAGAGATTGGAAAAACAAGGTCAACTGGGTAATTTTGTGTACTCTAAGCAGATGATGAGAGTTGAAGCACAGATGATTATTAGCAGCATGATGGGAGATTCTGGCCCTCCTCTCCTGTATTCTTGCCAGTAGACATTGCTATTCAAAGGCCAGGTTGGATGAGGCTTTGAGCTACCTGATCTAGTGGGAAGTGCTCCTGCCCATGGCAGAAGGCTATGAACTAGATAATCTTTAAGGTCCCTTCCAACCTAAACCAGTCCATGACTCTTAAGTGCTGGTTTATGACCAGGTGTCATGCTTTGCTTGATAGCCAGAATTTTGTCATCACCTCCTTCTGTGCCTTCAATTCTCTGTCTGCAAAGTGCAGATCTTACCTGTGCTCCCCCAGTTAATCCACATTTGTGTAGATCTTGAGGTTAACCTAGGAAACTTCTGTGAGGGTGGAACATTTGGAGTAAAATGGACTTTCCAGCTCCTTACTTGGCCTTGGTCAAACTCTGCCTCAGCAAGAAGGTAGTTTGTCTTTCAAGATCATCAAGACAAAAGTAGCTAAGTCAAAAAAGCACTACTGCTGATGTCTGTGGTACTGCCTCTATCAAACTCTCCTTCTTTGGTCAGTGTTTGAGCAACTTCCTAGCAGTAAAAATGTCCTGCCTTCTGCTCTGCCTTCTCTTTTGCAGTGCTCTGCATTAGGAAGCCTGCGGCTGAAGAGCGCTGACCTCCTCGAGGCGGCTGGGCTGGCGCTCCGTGATCCTGCAGCATTTCACTTTCTCTGGGTGGTGGATTTCCCCCTCTTCCTCCCAAAGGAAGACAATCCCATGGAACTGGAATCTGCTCATCACCCCTTCACTGCCCCTCATCCTTCAGATGCTAGCCTCCTCTATTCTGATCCCACAAAGGTAACTAACTTTGTGCCTGCCGTGCTGGCTCTCTGGCAGCTCTGGTGTGGAAAGCCAGGGAAGCAGCAGCTGGTTTTAGTGTGGAAAGAGATGTTTCATGGAGCTCACTGCATATGGTGCATGCTTGTTTGGAAGAGATGGCTTCCAGATTACTGAGTGGCAAATATTCCTGTGGGCCACTGACTAAAGGAGCTTATAGGAAACAGTCGTTTAATGTGAGGAGTCACCCTGACCCATCCCATGTTTTGATAACTTTGCAGTAGCATTTGTACTATTCCCTCCTCTGTCAGCAGCAGTGACTGCCTGTGACAGGACTGCTACTTGAGCTGCAAGGTACCTCTGAGAGAGCAGTGTTGTAAGATGCCATGGCTCATTCCCAGTGTCTTTATCTCATGCAGGCTGTTGTTGGATGCAGCTGTGGCACAGCCTTGCTAAGGTGCTTGCTCTTTCTGCAGGTCCGTAGCCAGCATTATGACCTTGTGCTGAATGGCAGTGAAGTTGGAGGTGGCTCCATCAGAATTCACAGTGCAGAGCAGCAGCGTTTCGTACTGGAGGAAGTGCTGAAGGTAACACCTACAGATGTCTCCAAGATTCCCTAGGAGGTTTAAAGGACTGATTAATTTAAATATCCATTTGAAATTCTGAGAGAAACACTCATGCTTCTCAGATAAAAAAGCTAGCCCTGAGTGATGGGTGACTTCACCATACCTTCATCTTACATTGTTGGTAGGAAGAGCATTGCTTCTGCAGTGACACCTCTGTCATTTTGCAGGAGGATTCTGAGGTGCTTTCCCATCTACTTCAGGCTCTGGAGTCTGGAGCTCCACCTCATGGAGGAATTGCATTAGGTAAGTGCTCTGTAGCTCTGCAGGTGCAGGTGGCTTGTGGCATTTTTTGGGGTATATGAGATCCCAGGAACAAGCCTCGTGCTTGTTAGCAAAACCCTTGTCTCCTTGAGACAGAGACGGCTGCTTTGGTGTGGCTGACACTGGGGCCTTACATAGAGCTTGCGTCCTGGCAGCTGCTTTGTAGGAGGAAATTCAGGCCTTGTCACCAAGTGCAGAATGTTTTGGTGTTCTCCCCAGCACCACAGCGTCATTTAGTTCTTGGACTAGGAGTATGTCACACAGTGGTGGCTCTAAGGATGGTGCCCGTCTGCTGTTCTGCAGTGTCTTCAGTAAGATAAGGTCTTTGTTCTCATTCCTGTGCACCCAGAGCTGGATGCCTGTACCACATGCTTAGAGGCTTGGGACAGCACGGTGCTTGTGCTTTGTGTTTCAGGCCCTGGGTCGCTGCCACAGCCTCGCCTTCAGTGTCACTCCTCTTGCTCCTGATCTGTGTTGCTCACTGATTCAGATAATGTGGCATTTATTTTTTCTAGAACCCTGCAAGTTTGTAGTTGTAAAAAAAGTGGGGGAGGAACCCCCCAAAAAACCACCAACCCCCTCCCCAAACCAGCAAACCACAGAAAGAAAGAAAAAACCCTCCTGCCAAAACACCCTCAGGTCTTGCAAAGCCATTTCCTTTTGTCCACTCACCCAGAGGCTCTTACTGGTTTTTAATCCCTCCTTGTTGTTTTCATTCTTCAGAATCTGGTTGTTCAAGAGCTTTAGGCAGTGAGACAGAGCCCTGACAGTGTTCCTGCCCTGGTTTTGTCTTGCTCTTGCAGACCTTGGTGTGCTGCAGAAGTTTGTGGAATTGAAAAGCTTTATTTTGCTGGACACTTCTGCTCTTTGGGCAAGTCTCTTTCCCTGCTGCTGGTTGAGGTTGATTTTTTTTTTTTTCCCTTTCCCCTTACTTGCTTTGCTTTTTTATTTTGAGCTCAGTAACATCTGCTCCATCTTTCTGCTTTTTCTGAATCAGAGGAAGTAACACAGGGCCATAACTCAAGTGGTTCACCAGTTTGTTTTCTGCTTCTAGGACTCGACAGGCTGATCTCTCTCATCGTTGATGCTCCAAGTATCAGAGATGTCATTGCTTTTCCTAAGTCCTTCAGGGGACGAGACCTGATGGGCAACGCTCCAGACTACGTCACTCCAGAGGAGCTAGAGCCCTATCACATCCAGGTTTCCTGGCCTCTTGTGGAAAAAGAGGCAGAGAAGAGCTGACTTAAAGCCAGTAAAGCTGATCTGTTTAACCAGAGGTGCTTACAGCTTTTAAGTGCTAGAATTCAGTTTAGAAAATGTCAGCTATTATGGGATGGCAGAGAGCAGAACCACTCTGCTGCACTCTGTCAGTTTCAGGACTGAATGGGCTCCTTGATAAGAATTCACTTTTGGATTGATAATGGAAAAAAATAGGAGAGCAAAAGAAAAAAACCATGATTTTGGCATAGGATATTGAGACTGTTGGCTTTGGGGTATCATACTTGAGGGAAGATGGAGTCTGTTGATTTTTTCCCACTCCCCACTTTTTATGTGTCCCTTGTAAAGTATTTTTCCTCCTGTCTGGAGGAGCTTGTGTCACCTTCACTGGCAGGATGGTTTGTATTCTTGATGATCATTGATGTTAGCTGAAGACTTAGAATTGAACAGTGCTGTACTGGGCCAAGAGCTTTGGGCACCTCACAACAAAACTTCACTGCAGCCAGCAGTTTGTCTCCACATCATCTGCAGCTTGCCACGGGAGGTTCACATTGAGCTGTGTTCTCTCTTCAAGGGAGAAAGGAGAAGTGTCCATAACATGTGCAACGCTGTCCTCGTATGCTCAGCAAGGAGGAGATGATCTCTCTTTTGGGCCTGTGGTCCTGGTGCTTTTCAGCATACTGATTCTCAAGTGTGTATCTTTGTAAATAAAGCTTGTCTGGCAATGTGGTTTTGCTGACTTTGGTTTGGGCTTCACCTACAAGAGCAAGCTGCCATTTTTTTGTGTGACCCCTCGTCCTTCCAGGAGATGACAAGAAAGTGACTCCAGCATGGCAAGGTTGCCAGTTCCTGAATTCTGCCTGGTTTTGCAAACCTGCTGCTACAAAGGTGAGTGAGGCATCGTGGTGATGTGCAGGGGGAATGCTCATCCCTTCCCTACAGCCGAGCAGCCACAGTGCAGGATGGCTTGTCGGAGCTGACACTGAGCTCCAGCTTTCTGCAGGAGATCCTGCATCTGGGGAGGAATAACAAACTGCACCAGTACAAGCTGGGAGGTGATCTGCTGGAAAGCAGCTCCGTGGAGAAGGACCTGGGAGTCCTGGTGGACAAGAAGCTATCCATGGGGCAGCAATGTGCCTTTGTGGCTAAGAAGGACAATGGGATCCTGAGGTGCATTAAGAGGAGTGTGGCCAGCAGTTCAAAAGAGGTTCTCTTCCCCCTCTACTCTGCCCTGGTGAGACCTCACCTGGAATGTTGCACTCAGTTTTGGGCTCCCCAGTTCAGAAGGGACAGTGATCTACTTGAAAGAGTCCAAGGGAAGGCTATGAGGATGATCAAGGGGCTGGAGCACTACCCTGTGAGGAGAGGCTGAGGGACCTGGGGCTTTTTGATCTGGTGAAGAGAAGACTTAGAGGGGATCTAATCAATGTTCACCAATATCTGAGGGCTGGGGTCAGGAGGGAGGGAACAGGCTCTGCTCAGTTGTGCCCTGGGATAGGACAAGAGACAACTGATATAAACTACAGCATAGGAAATTGCTCCTTAACGTCAGGAGGATCTTTACTGTGAGGGTCCCAGAGCACTGGCACAGGCTCCCCAGAGAGGTTGTGGAGGCTCCTTCTCTGGAGTCTTTCAAGCTCTGTCTGGATGTGTTCCTGTGTGATCTGAGCTAGATTCTATGGCCCTGCTCTGGCAGGGGGGTTGGACTCAATGATCTATGGAGGTCCTTTCCAACCCCTGGCATCCTGTGATCCTGAGATCCTGTCCTGCAGATTCTGACAGACTCTGGGCGGCTCTAAGGTTTAGGAACTACTTCAGTCTCCGCGTTAGGAGACAACATTACATGGTGGTGCAGTTTTAGATCCTGAGCTATGCTATTGATAGAAGGTAAGGGAGGGGCCTCTTCTCCTAGAGGGTGATGGCTTTTAGAGTGCTTTATATGGGCTGAAAGTACCTTCCACACAGCAACTAACAACACAGCTGCCTTGCTGCTGCTTCGTGGATTGTGTGAGGGAGCTGTGTGTAAGAACTTAAATCTTCTCTTAGGTTGTGATTGTCATAGTCAGACTTGGAGCACAGTTAAATACTTGTTTGAAAAAGAAAACCAGCACCACCCTGGATTTGTACTCACAGTGGTTCTAGCCAAACGGTTCCTTGTTTTTTTTCCCCTTGTATGACCTATTCATTCTTATCAAATAGAAGTTGTTTCAAGATTACTTTTTTTTTTACTACTGTATTTTTTTTTCCCCTGGTAGAAGCTGTTGGTGATGGAGTGGGGATCAGTGTTCAGAGCAAATCACAGAATGTTAAGGGTTGGAAAGGACCTCCAGAAATCACTGAGTCCTGCCCTGCCCTGCCAAAGTGAGATCCCCTAGGGCAAGCCACACAGGAGCACAAACAGGCAGGTCTTGAAAGTCTCCAGTGAAGAAGACTCCACAATCTCTCTGGGCAGCCTGCTCCAGGGCTGTCACCCTCACTGGAAAGAATCATAGAATCAGTCAGAGCTGGAAAGGACCACAAGGATCAGCCAGTTCCAACCCCCTGCCATGCCCAGGGACACCCTACCCTAGAGCAGCCTGACCACAGCCTCAGCCAGCCTGGCCTTAAACACCTCCAGCCATGGGGCCTCAACCACCTCCCTGGGCAACCCATTCCAGCCTCTCACCACTCTCATGCTCAACAACTTCCTCCTCAATGTCCAGGCTGACTTTCCCCACCTCCAGCTTTGCTCCATTCCCCCCAGTCCTGGCACTCCCTGGGAGCCTGAAAAGTCCCTCCCCAGCTTTTTTGTAAGCCCCCTTCAGATCCTGGAGTCCTGCACTTCTCTACCAAAAGTAGTCTTTGATTAGAAGTGTGACAGCTAAGAAGAGGTTGCTGGATCTCTTTTGCTGTGTGGTTTGGGTTGATTGATGTTTTTCCCCCCTTTCCTCATGCAGCACAAATCTCCAGATCCAATCCAGACTAGCAGTGTGAATCTGTTCATCAACTCAAGGAGAGCCCAAAGTCTTCGAGGATGACTTTATACTCTGTCCAAGGAGCAATCGGCAATCCAACTGCTTTACAATCTGTGAGTAAGTGTGTGTGAGATGGACAAGGGAATTGCCCAGCCTCTGGCTACTCTACCTGCAGTAGCTGGCTCTGTTTGGCACCTGTTGGACACAGGTGCTGCATGAGGTTTGGGTCCTTGCTGGCTTGGATGAGCTCCTTCCAGAACAGAAACGTAGCATGCTGGTGCGATGCTCAGCAGCCAAGGTGTGGGCTGTGCTGTTGGCTTGGGCTTCTTTCTTCTTTGGGCTTTGGGTTTTGTTTCTTTGGGGGCTTTGCTTGTGTGTTTGTGGGGTTTATGTGTGCTGTTTCTTTAGATGTCTTCTTTGGTTCATTCATTGGTTTGCTTAGTTTCTGGGAAGTTTCCAAGCCTATCCAGACTACTTCTGTGAGAGGAGAGGTTGCAGCATTTGATTTCAGCCCTCCTAGATGGCTTGGGTGAATTTGACTGCAAAGGTTTTGCACCAGAACTGGTTTCAGAACTCAGGGCAGGATCTCATGCTGTGTTGCACTGGTCTGTCTCTGATTAGCTAAAGGACACCATGAACTTCGCAGCAGCTTGGTGTAACCCCATGCCGCAGGTACCCAGAGGCTCAGCCTGTTGATTAGTTCCCAGTTCTGTTGAAAACAGACTTCTGCTGCCTGAAAATATTAACCTTTGTAACAAGGCAGTGGAAGGATTCAAAGAATGGTTTGGGCTGTTTGCAGCTGGATCTGTACCCTCTGCTTTGCCCTGTGGGGAGTAGGGAGGAACTACTGCTCTGTACCATCACTCTTCTATCATCTGGGTCTGACAGAAGGACGTTTGTAGATCCTTTCCTTCTGTCTTGGAGAGTGTGCAGACCTTAGCTCAGACCTGCGCAAGGACACTCAGTGTGGTGGAAGCCAGGGGACGTTACCTGGGGGTACGAAGCTGCTCCTGGAGCTCGATTGCACACCAGACCCAGTGCTGCTGCCTGTGAGGAGGAGGGGGGTGTTGTACATTCATGTGGCTCCAGGAGGGCACGACTCCCCTGCTCTGGCGTCTCTCCCTCTGGGAGGGATGGAGCAGATATGGCAGTGGATGATGCTTCACTGATGGCAGCACCTGAGGAGCTCAGGCAGCCTGGGAAGAAGACTCTGTAATGATAAGAGAGGAAGGATAAGGAGAGTTTGTCCTCGAATAAAAGGGCTTCTATTTCCCCCCTACTTACTTTACATCTTTAGTTGCTTGCACAGTGATTTGTTGTGACACATTTGCTGCAGAGTCACAGAACTTTGGAGGTTGGAAGGGACCTCCAGAGATGGAGTCCAACCTCCCTGCCAAGGCAGCATCACCCAGGGCAGTTCGCACAGGAATGCATCCAGGTGGGTTTAGAAAGTCTCCAGAGAAGGAGACTCCACAACCTCTCTGGACAGCCTGCCCCAGGGCTCTGTCACCCTCAGTGTAGAGAAGTTTCCTCTCATGTTGAGCTGCAACCTTTCTGTGTTCCAGTTTGTGGCTATTGCTGCTTGTCTTATTGCTGCTGACCACCAAAGCAAGAGTGGTCCCATCCACTTGACCCCCACCCCTCAGGTGTTTGTACACATTGTGCTCCTCTCAGACTTCTCCAGACTAACCAGCCCCAGGGCTCTCAGTCTCTCTTCCTAGGGGAGATGCTCCAGTCTCCCAGTCATCCTTGTGGCTCTCCACTGGACTCTCTCCAGCAGGTCTCTGTCTCTCTTGAATGGGGGGGCCCAGAACTGGACGCAGTATTCCTGCTGCAGTCTCACTGGGGCAGAGCAGAGCAGGAGCAGAGCCTCCCCAGCCCTGCTGGCCACACTTTCCTGATGTGCCCCAGGCTGCCGTTGGCTCTCTTGGCCTCAAGGGCACATTGCTGGCCCACGCAGAACTCGCTGCTGTCAGTGTGCAACCAGCCTTCTCCTGAGGGCCTGGGGGGCTTGGGGTGCACTCCTTCTGGCCCATGTGCTAAGAGCAGCAGAGAAGGCCTGGAAGAGCTGACAGCCACCTAAATGGCACCAGATGGAGATCCCCTGTGTAAGCTTCATGTGACTTCACCTCTAAATATTTGGACTCCTAATTTAGGCTTCTGTTCCAGTCTGTTGTCTTTTTTTCCTAAGCATTGTTTTATGCAATTAAAAAACGTTGATTACATGCAGTCACCAGCTGTGCCAGCCACGAGTTTACAGCAAGCAGAGTCTCTGACAGATCTCTTCAGATGGATTGGTCACATTTGCCTCTCGTTATCTATCAGGCTCCAGCTTCCTCGGTGTCTTGTGGTAGCCTTTGTGCCTGCTGTAGTGCTGAAGCAGAGCTTAGGAAAAGCATTCTGGACAGCTCTGCCCTGAATTTGGCCATAATGTATTAATACATGAATGTATATTTAAATACACAGCACAACATCACAGAACCAGTCAGGGTTGGAAGAGACCACAAGGAGCAGCCAGTTCCAACCCCCTGCCATGCCCAGGGACACCCTACCCTAGAGCAGCCTGACCACAGCCTCAGCCAGCCTGGCCTTAAACACCTCCAGCCATGGGGCCTCAACCACCTCCCTGGGCAACCCATTCCAGCCTCTCACCACTCTCATGCTCAACAACTTCCTCCTCACATCCAGGCTGACTCTCCCCACCTCCAGCTTTGCTCCATTCCCCCCAGTCCTGGCACTCCCTGACAGCCTCAAAAGTCCCTCCTCAGCTTTTTTGTAGGCCCCCTTCAGATCCTGGAAGGCCACAAGAAGGTCACCTGGGAGCCTCCTCTTCTGCAGCCTGCACAGCCCCAACTCTTTCAGTCTGTGCTCACAGCAGAGCTGCTGCAGCCCTCTGAGCATCCTCCTGGCCCTGCTCTGGACACACTCCAGCATCTCCACATCCCTCTTGTCCCAGGGGCTCCAGAACTGGATGCAGAACTCCAGGTGGGGTCTCAGCAGAGCACAGCAGAGGGGGAGAATCACCTCCCCGGCCCTGCTGGCCACACTTCTCCTGCTGCAGCCCAGGCTCTGGTTTAAATATGTTTAAATGTAGTTATTGAGATCTAAATATATTCATGTTTCTGTAGCCATGAGTTCTGTTAAGGCATTCTGAAAAGTGCTTCCTCTTGCTTCCACTAAGTCTCTCCTCTGATCCTTTCAGCAAGTTCCTTCCCATGTAGGTTATGGGAAGGAATGAAGACTCAGATGTCTGCTTTCCCTTCTGCTTATCACCTCATGAGTGAATATCACACGTCGCAATCACGTCAGTTTTGAGCTGCACAGCTTCTGGCCATGCCACCTGCTGCCCCGTGGGAACCACCGCACAGCTCCTGTGGTACCAACAGGAACTTTCTGTCCACCCATCAGCACCTGAAGGAGCCAAAAGCCATGCTGCTAGAGCCTGTTTGAAGTCTTTCTTTTCCCCAGGTGCGTGTTACCGTTTGTGTTTATCAGCCCCCGCTTTCTGCTCTGTGCTCTGCAAAGGTATTTAGCGTTTTGGTTGGTTGGGAGGGGGGTGGTGGTGCAAACCCTTGTACTAACCATCTACTTCTGGTGCTATTTCTGAAAGACACCAATGACCAGAAGGTAATGCCAGCAACTCCTGCCCTGCCAGCCCCTGCCCCAGCTCCTGCCCCGCTCTGTGTCCTACAGCGGATCTGAGCCCTTCTGGGGCTGTGCAGAGCTCCCGAAGCACCAGCCCGACCTGCTCTGGCAGCTTCGGCAAAGCAGAGCCTGCTTAGTTCTTAGTTTCAGTGCAGCAGGGGGCTTGCTCTGAGCAGGGGAGCGGTGAAGCTGTTCCTGCCTGCCGGAGAGTCCCTGTCGAAGTGAAGCAGCAGCACATCAGCTAGCCTGGAATCAGCACCATGGAGGGCAGAGCCATGCACCAACCGTGCAGGATAAACACATTTTCCCAGTGCCAGGGGGGCCGTTTCCACCATGCTGAAGAACACACTCTGGGAAAAGACAACCATTTTCCCAGTGTCAGGGGGGCCGTTTCCACCAAGAACACACTCTGGGAAAAGACAACCATCCACTGCAGGTGAAGCTGTGCAAAATCAGGCTCCATCCAGTCTTTCATTCACTATCCTCTTAGCTCCCAACAACCTTACAGCAACCTACCAGCTCCTTCAGTCCAGATGCTCTCAGCACACCGAATGATCTCATAGTATTTGTTATTATCCTAAGTAGCAAGAGCTGCAACACCATTGTTTGCCTACTCAGACAAGCAGTGCCCCCACACCAACTCCTCTACAGAGAAGGGCAGCAAGGCTGGGGAGGGGCCTGGAGCACAGCCCTGTGAGCAGAGGCTGAGGGAGCTGGGGGTGTGCAGCCTGCAGAAGAGGAGGCTCAGGGCAGAGCTCGTTGCTGTCTGCAGCTACCTGAAGGGAGGCTGTAGCCAGCTGGGGTTGGGCTCTGCTGCCAGGCACCCAGCAACAGAAGAAGGGGACACAGTCTCAAGCTGTGTCAGGGGAGGTCTAGGCTGGATGTTAGGAGGAAGTTGTTGTCAGAGAGAGTGATTGGCATTGGAATGGGCTGCCCAGGGAGGTGGTGGAGTCGCCATCCCTGGAGGTGTTTAAGAGGAGGCTGCATGAAGCACTTAGTGCCATGGGTTAGTTAATTAGAAGGTGTTAGGTGATAGGTTGGACTCAATGACCTTGGAGATCTTTTCCAACCTGGTTAATTCTGTGATCCTGTGATCCTATGTACCCCTGCAGATAGAATGCCCCTGGTCTTACCATGCAGACAAGGGGAGTGAGGAAGGCCCAGCAGATCTTCCACAGATGCAGTATTGCTCACAAGGTACCTGAGAACACAAGCAGCAAGCTCTGGCAGCACTGCCCTTTCCCAAGTGGCAGGTGTAGAGCAAAGGGAGTGCTACAAAAACACTTCTGAGAACAGTGAGTACAAGGGGCACGCACAGAGGCAGTTTTCTCTGAACAACAATCATGATGTACTGTTGTGGCTTTGGGTTTTTTTTAATGTATTATCCTCTATTTGGAGAGAGTTAAAAACATTCCCAGTCCTGAGAATTGCATAGCAATTTGGAGAGAATTGTAGTTGAAGGCTCCAGCTCTTCCCGTGGTGCCCCTTGAAATGCAGGCTCCTCATTTGTCATCCCTTCAATTTCTCTTGTCATTAAATCTTTATCTGTGTATAAAGTAAAAGACACCCAGGATGGATCTGTAAAATAAAAGCCTTAGATGTTGTTTTCTTGTAGTATGAACAGACCTAATTTGACAGCAATTACAGTGCCAGGGCTCTGAGTAGGGTGGAACTGAGCCACTCCAATCCTTTCTAACAGCATCGCTTCACTTTGGCACAACAGCAGCATCCAGAGCAGAATGGATCTGACCTCTCTCCTGGGTCATGCACCCTTGGTAACTGTAATGCTGATTTTAAGGGTGGCTCTGTGCAAACAGAGCAGAGAACAAATCGGAGGTGAGTGGATGATGAGCTGACTAGCTCAGGGTCACACAGAGTGGTACTGCCTCAGAGGAGGAGCATCCCAGGAATATACCCTGAACAGCTCAGAGAGAAAGCCAGCTCATCTCTAACCTGCCAGGCTCCTTCACAAGCTACCAACTGCTGGGGCTGCAGTACAAAGCATTTTGTCATAGTCAAATTGTTGAGAAAAGAAGCCATTCTGGAAGGCAGGAGCTTGGGTTGGGTCTTTAGGATGTCTTGCAATGATCTCAAGAATGCTTTAAATAGAACCTGAAGCGAGAGCCATGAATTCTCATCCCCTGTTATTCACTGGCAGTGTTGTGTAACCAGAGACAGACCCAGGGAAAAAAAGTAATGGAAAGAGCACAATTTTAGCACAGCTGCCACAGAAACAGGCAGGACCCAGCTCTGCCTGCAGCTGCCTTTGGAGATAGCTTGCTGCTTTTAATGCTTTTGCAGGAGCCACATGAAGAAAATATCTGGCATGCTGCTACTAATTTCATTTGTGGAAGATGAGATAAATATTAATGAATACAAACAACCATTAAATGTAGACTCACAAGTTAAATTGCTGGGCTGAGTGCCTTAATATACAAAGAGGTGCTTTGTAGTCAGGATGACATTCAGCTGGAATTAGACTTTCTGGAAGGCAATTTCTGCAAGTTTATGATTTTGTTAATGCTGCCTGGAAAGCCTTCTGTTGAAGCTGGGAGCCTGCAGGCCTCTTTTTCTTCATGTCAGGGTCATTCCTGTCTGTATTTTCTGACTATTGCAGCACCGATCAAAGGGTCTGAGGGATGTCTGGTGAGCAGCCCTTCAGTATTTCCACTAGGACCAGATTTTGGATCCAGCTCACTGCACGGCCTCATCAAAACAGCTGCTGCTCAGGTGAGGAA
Source organism: Tricholaema leucomelas (assembly GCA_013400475.1). NCBI lineage: Eukaryota > Metazoa > Chordata > Aves > Piciformes > Lybiidae > Tricholaema lacrymosa > Tricholaema leucomelas. The sequence goes on from WAAF01000418.1 coordinate 657,918, forward strand.
TAGCAGTAAGAGGGAGGTGGTTGAGGCTCCATCCTTGGAGGTGTTTAAGGCCAGTCTGGATGAGGCTCTGGCAAGCTTGATCTAGGGTAGAGTGTCCCCATGCCAGGGGGATTGGAACTGGATGATCATAGAATCAAGCAGGTTGGAAGAGACCTCCAAGCTCAGCCAGGCCAACCTAGCACCCAGCCCTGGCCAATCAACCAGACCATGGCACTAAGTGCCTCATCCAGGCTTTGCTTCAACACCTCCAGGCATGGTGACTCCACCACCTCCCTGGGCAGCCCATTCCAATGCCAATCACTCTCTCTGACAACAACTTCCTCCTAACAGCCAGCCTGAACCTGCCCTGGCACAACTTGAGACTGTGTCTCTGGCCCCTCACCAGCTTTGTCTTTGTGGTCCCTTCCAACCCTGACTGATTCTATGATTTTAAACAGAGGAATGATCTGGCTCTGAGGTAAAATAATGGTGGTTAATTCATGCTGCCACCTTGGGGTTCCTGCTTAAAAAGGATTCTGAAATACTGAGGAGTGTCAAAATAATCAGAACCTATCACATAACAGCAGGAAATGCTCAAGATGTTCTCTAAACAGCCAGGGGAGGAGACAAGGCTTTGTGTGCTTCCCTAGGGGTTAGTGCTCCCTTCGCAATCATTAAGTGGCCACTGTATTCCTTAGTCTGGAGGTGCACAATGTGGGTTCTTAGGTGTCTCCTGTGATGCTGTGCCCCTTGCTGTGGGGAGCAGGCCTCATGTAATGTGCAGTTACGAAGACTGTCATGCACTTTAAGAAATTCATGAGCAGAAAATGCGCTTCTGCATGGAAGGCACTTTAGAGCGTTCACTTAAGTCAAATCAAGGATGGGAAGTGTCACCAAAGCCTACTGAAGGCTGTGTCCACCCCAGTGGCATTAAAAAAGAGATTCTGTGGGTGCTCAGGAGGGCGAGTTGCTTAACTTGCCTTGCTTTCAACAGTAAGGACTTGAACTTGAAGCCACTGAGCAGTAGGATGCTTCTAACTGAGCTCAGTACTCGTATGACCTCTTTGGCAGCTCTCGTGCTTCACTTGGCCTTGTCTTTGAACTGCTGTGGGTTTGGTTTGGGGGTTATTTTTCCTTTTTCCCCCTCTCCATGGAGCTAGAATTGCTCATGCTAACTCCTTAGATGTCTTCCCTTTCTATCTATTACTCTGTCCAACTCTTACGCACTGTGGTCCCTGTTGCAGGCACAGGCAGAGACTTTGGGAGGCGATGCCTCCTAGCAGCTCCCTGGGCTCATCCAACTCTGTTATCAGGGCACTCTCACCCTATGCAGATGGTTGCCACCTAACTGTTGACATTTGCCATTTATAATGCTTTGTGCAACGTTTGTTGCACTGCAGTGCACCACTTCCATGGCCAAATGAGACTTCATTTCCCCCATGTGCTAGTTTGAGCCTAGCTGGGATGTTTTGGTGAGAGGAATTAGATGCTAATTAGAGGCTGTGAAAAGGAAGCAATGCTGATGCCTGCTGCACTCACAGGCTTGCTGAGATGGATGACAACAAGAACACAAACACAGATAACAGAGTTGCTCTCTGGCTTTTGGGCTGCACTTCTCTCCCTAACCTACCTGACTAATCCTCCTGCTTCCTAACCCCCCTGGCCGACCCTCCAAACTCACCTGAATGTCAGGCAAAGTCTGGGATAAGGTAGAGGGGTGGAAAGGAGGTGTCAGGATGGTTGGCAGCCCCTCCTGGGGGCTCTGGTTGCTGGGAGGGCTGCTGTGTTTCTGGATTACTTTTTCAGTTGTCTGTTTCTGTCTACAGCTGTAGATGTTGTAAATAGCTGCTTGGATCTTGTGCTGAGCTGTGAATACAAAGCTTCATTCTTCTATTTCCAGTGGCTGAGTCTAGTCTGGGTGATTCTCTTAAGTGTGGGGGGCAGGTAGCACCCAAACCATCACACCCCAGCTCCCAGCTTTCTATCTCAGTATTCCAGCTCACTTTCTCCAGGTTGCATGACTCAGGACTTGCCTCTTGAGCAGAGGGAGGGAGGTTTTGGTGCCAGCGACCTAAAGTGTCACTGCAAAAAGCACAACTGCAGTTCTGCCGTTGTGACTCTGGGATGTGCTTCTGCTTCTAAGCCCGCAGAACAAATGCTTTTTGTTTCATCACAATCCCATCATGGAACAAGCACTTAATGCTCGTGGCAACCCTTCTCTGCTGCAGCCCCGCTAAGCACCGACAAATGAGAGATCAGCACTTCCCTTGGTCCTTCCCATGCTATTAATCTGCCTGTGGGATAATTGTGGGAATAGAAAGCCCTATTGGAAAAGTGTCCAAAGCCCAAAGTGGTTTATGCTTTTACTTTTTAACACAGTTGTTGATGTTCCAGAGAGAGAAGTGGTGGCTGGCACTGCTCATGGTAACGACAAACAGTGAGAGCTCTGCTCAGGATAGAGGAGGAAAAGCCATTCAGGAGGGCTCCTGGGAAATCAGGTGGGCTCAGGCTGAGAGAATCAGCAGCTCTAATAGAAAATTAGCTGCAGTGGTTTCAGAGCAGCTTGCGGTGAGTTTGGACAAATTAGGGGCATAGGTGATGGATTAGCTGTGATACCCAGCCACAGAAGGAGGAAGAAGAGGACCTGGGCAATCACAGATCAGCTTAACTTTCCTTCACAGAAGGAAAACAAAATCTAAACCAAAATCAGTCTGGAAGGTGCTGGACAAGTAAACGGTGTGGGCTTTGGGGAGAAGGTCATCTTAGCCCCAAGCAATGTCATTCTATAACAAGGTTAAAAGGCCTTTTTGTTAGGGGAGAGGCAGCCCACGACCAGCACCACATCCTTTTACCATTCTGTGATTCTTTTCCGGCACAGTCATCCCTAATGGAATTCTAGAGGGAAATGGGTACAAAATGTTTGGGTAATGCTGCACGGATAGGGTAAGAATAATTGAATTTGTGTATTTTCAGGTGCTTGTCCCGGGAACATTTCTCTCAGGCTTGGGTGGAGAGTAGAAAATGTGCTTTGGTTTATCAACAAACTAGCACCGAGTTGGAGAATCTGCAGGCTGTTGGGAGAGGGATGTGGCTGGCGCTCAAGCCCCGAGAGGCGGCCGTGGCAGCAGCAGGGTGCCACGCAGGGCAGGCGAGTGCAAGCTGCCGTACTCGGGAGGAGAGGCCCAGCTCTGCAGGCAGCCGAGCGGCCGCTGTGCCGGCAGAAACCGCTGGTGTTCGTACCGGGTGCCAGGCGGAGCAGGCATCGGCAAACTCGTCCTGTCGGGAAAAGGCAGAGCCCGTGCTGGGTGTAAACAGCTGTGCGGACAGCTAAGCGCTGTGGTGCTGTCTGCTCGTCCCGCTCAGCGTGGTGTGGCCTCAGCCGCAGTGCCTGCTTTTGGGGCTGGAGCTGTGCCCTTGCTGAGAGCCTGCTTGCTGCTGTCATTCTCGGTCTGTGCTCCCGGGCTGGCAGGGAGCAGAGCTGTTCGCCTGCTGCCTCGTGACTTGGCTGCTGAGTGATTCCGTTTGACTCTGTTTGATAGAGAAAAACTCTCCCCTCCTGCCTGTGAGCAGGGAAGGCAGAGACCGATGCGAGAGAACTGATTCTGCCTTTGGTGCCGTGAGCGGCGTTCGGCCGGTGCAGAGCTGACCTGTTGTGTCCGTGTGCTCGGACAGTTTGTGTTACGTCTGGCCACACTGATGCCTTCCAAGAGCAATAGCTGCTGATATTCAGAGAGCTGTGTAAGCTCCTTTCCCCCCTCCGCTCTTTTTTCACTTCGTCTCTCAGATTTAACCTTGCAGATGCAGTGCACAGTCACGTTCCCAGGGCTGGATTGCTTTGAGAGCAGAGCGGCTGTTTACACTGCACCTTTTCTTGCCAAGTCTGCATTCTGCCTGAAGTCCACAGGGCTCCTGGAATTTGCATCTCCAATGTCTCTTGCAGGCAGCCTGAGATCAGGATCTTTGGGTCATTGGTCTCTTGAGTAACCAAGTCTAGCTGAGAGGTTTGGACAGGCATCCCTCTCCATGTCACAGGGGAGCTGGAGTAGATGATCTCTAAGGTCACTTCCAACCTAAGTTGGTTTAAGGTAATAGAACCATAGAATCATTAAGGATGGGAAAGACCTTTAAGGTCATCAAGTCCAACCATGAATCATCGTGGTCTGGAGCTTCTTGATTTGCCTGGGCAGATGACAGGACTTGTGAACATCTCATCTGGCTGCTGCCAAGCAAACAGTGTCCCTGTGAAATCCTCAAACATTAACAGTGAGTTCCCTTAGTTTGGGCAGCTTTAGCGATGCATGAGGAGACTGCACAGGGGCATGCATGGCTTGGGTAGTAAATACAGCTTTGTGGCTTTAACACATGGTGACAACAGGTAGCTTTATCAAGCTGCTAGACCAAGCATTTGTACAAGCTGCTAGAGCAGGCGTTAGTATGTTTCTACCCTTCTCTCCGTGAGACATCCCAAGAGTCTTTACTGGCCCTGTAGGCATTGCCAGCAGCAGAAGTGTTGGTCTCCCATGCTCCCTTCAGTGGGACCTTAATGATGCTCAGTTGCTGTCTTCTGCCTCCCTGAGTACTTCCAAAAGAATTTTCCATGTTGATGACTTTTGAATCATAGAATCACAGAATTGTCAGGGCTGGAAGGGACCTCAAGGATCATCTAGCTTCAGCCCCCCCTGCCACGGGCAGGGACACCTCACTTTAGATCAGGTTGCTCGGAGCCACATCCACCCTGGCCTTAAAAACCTCCAGGGTAGGGAGGTATTCACTTTCACCTGCTGCCTTTCCTTGCTGCAGCCATCCTGTGGCTTATCTTATCTGGCAGTGCTCTGCTTTGTGTCTTTTTTTTCTTCCTTTTGGTGGCATTTTCTTCTGCCTGTTTTAGGGAGCTAGGTGGCACTGAATTTAAATGTTGGGCTCTTGGACACTGCTGAACTGCATGGAGAAGAGGCAGAAGAGAGGATTACACTACCCCAGTCTTGCAGGCAGTGCTGGTGAAGGCTAAGCAGGTAGCAGTGTTGATATCAGACAAGTGATGGGTTAGGCTGGCAGGGGGGAAACAGAACCAGCCAGGTTGGAACAGCACTCCAAGCTCATCCAGTCCAGTCTGGCACCCAGCCCTGGCCAATCAACCAGACCATGGCACTAAGTGCCCCATCCAGGCTTAGCTTGAACACCTCCAGGCACGGCGACTCCACCACCTCCCTGGGCAGCCCATTCCAATGCCAATCACTCTCTCTGGCAGGAACTTCTTCCTAATAAGAGGCAACCTCAAGCACCAAATCCAGACCCATCTCCACACCAACATTATTTCTGGGGGCTGCACTGGCTGCCTTCTTAGGGAACCGAACTTCCCAGCTCATGGCTACTTACAAGGGGCTTTCTGCACCCTCACAGCACAGCTCTAGGTTTTGTTGAGCTGCAGTGATAGAAACATGAGAGAGAAAGTAAACTGCAGGTAGTTGTTCAGAGCTGGCATGTGATTTTCCAGGCTCTGAAGCCATTCTTGGGGTCAGAATGGTTGGAGTGCATTTCTACACCTTGGCCAGTGTCACAGGAGCATCTAAATGCGATGGCCTGGCCACTGGAGAGGAATGAGTCGGTTCCTGAGCCTCTTGTTCTTTGCCAAATGGTACTCGGGCCTCACTCTCTTCCACAGAGGGCAAAGACACACACAGCTCCTCTCCAGTGCTCCAGTCTTTAAATAGAGGCTCAGCAGCTTTCCCAGATGTTAGTTTAGTGATGCAAGGGCTAAACAAACAGCAGCAGATGGGAAGTCCCCTCTTGTTGTGCACCACAAAGCCAGAACATGACTCCAAAACACATTTTGCAGAGCCGCTGCTCACAGCAGGTTGGTTTGAGCGAGTGATGAGCTGCAGCAGAAGGAAATGAGAGAGCAGCAGGAACGCTGTCGTGCCCTTCTCAGTTGTGATTAGGAAAGGAGCACTGGAAGATGATGGCTCATCTCTGAGCTCTGTGTGTAGCTGCTGCAGCAAGGACAAATGCAGAACTAAGAGCAGGCTTTTTAAAGACTTCCTCCCCCTCTTTCTCTAATCTCTAGAAACCCTTCACCAACGAGTGTTGCTTCCAGGGACATTTGCTTTAGGAGAGAGGTTACCTCAGGAGTCCTTTCCCAAGAGTTCTCTGTTATGTGATGTTTTAGCAAGAAAGACCTTCTCCAGGGATGATGCTTTCCCTCAGGAGATTAAGCTGCTTTGCAGACCTTTTGTTTGTATGTTTCAAAAAGCTCCCTTCTACCTCCCTTCCTTTGAAAACACCACTTCAGGTCAGTTGTAGCTCCTGGCCAATTGTTCCCCTGTGATGGGGTAGCCTCCAATACCTCCCAGGCTGGACTTCAGTCACATAGAATCTACAATGAACTCATCTGCAGTCAATGCCCTTGTGCAGTACTGCCACTGGCTTGGGCTCTGCTGACAGACACCCAAAGCCCTGTGTCACCATGATGTACAGAAATCACCTCCTGCTCTCTTCACTTAGGTGTCTGAGAACGTGGCTCCAGGATCTAGGAGGACCAGAGAGTGCACAAGTATCCCAAACACGGATTTCCTTTTGGGAGTACATTTTTGGGACCCTTTCCCACCATTTTCAGGACAAAATTAGCCAGTGCAAGGCTTTGCCAGTGTCCCAGGGTCTCAGATTCAAACCAGACAAGTGGAAGTGCTGTGCTGCTTCTCGCCGGCACTGCCACGTCGCAGGAGCTGGAACCGGAGGAGCTCTTAGGGCAGGGAGCGTTTGAAAGACACCTGAGCGACAGACCAGCTCTGGGGGCTGTATTTCCAAGGCTGAGTCCTGCCGGGTTGGTGACCTCGTTGGAGCAGGGCAGAACGTGTGTGTGTGAGGAGAAGGGGAGGGAGATGGCACGGGCAGGCTGCCGGGAAGCCGCCTGCCCCTGCTGGGCCCGGGGCTCCCGAGGTGGACCTGAGCCATCAGCCCTCGCAGCCAGGGCGAGATGCTAATTTCGGTAATGGCACTGCCCGGGCTGCCTGCTTTGGAAGATGCTTGGGGTTTGTTTATGCACAAGGGAGTTGTGTTCTGTGAGCACCCCGGGCACCGCGGGGCATGTCTCTGAGAGCAGAGGGCCAGCACTAATGCCATCCTGCACGGCTGTGAATGAATTCAGCCTTTATTCAGCGCTCCCCACCCCTGCTGAGCCGAGGGCCCTGCGCTGCTCGCAGGCCAGCAGAGATGCTGCCGTTTGCAGCGCTCCTTCAGCCAGGCTTCCACACCCCGGTGCCTCTAACCCCGACAAAACCCGGGCTGTGGAGCAGCAAACACAACGAGACCTCTATTCTTAGCCCGTGGAGCCTCAGAGCTGGTTCTCCGGGGTGTTGGGCAACGAATATGCAGCTCCTGGAGCTCCTGACAAAGCCTGGCGAACAGCAGCATTTGTCCTTAGCCCCGAACATAGGCTCCTCTCCCGGTGGATCTGTAGCCTCTGCTGCAGCCTCGCAGTTACATAAATATGGCCTATTTTCCCCGCACAAATTAGCATTTGCTGGCTAAGTTTAGGCCTTTGCACACTGCTGGGACAAGCCCTCTGATTGTTTTTTTCACAGGGCTGGCGGTGCTGGCTCACCTGCCTGCATTCTACACCCTGAGAAAGTGGTGAAGGCCCTGCAAAGTCCTGGACCACCACACTGCAAACCATAGCAGGTCCCTTGCCCCTTATCCACCCAGGAATGTTGGGTCCCAGCTGTGTGACTGAGGGGATGCTGGAGGGCCTGCCTCCCTGGCAGTTGCCGTGGCATGCTGGAAACTGGGAGGTTAGCTGGATGCTCTGGGGCACAGAGCAGATGGCTCCTCACTCCCCACGAGACACTGGTATGGGTATTATTGCCCCCAGAGATGGTTGGTGCCCACCCTCTGAAGGTACTGGGAGATTGCACTGCAGCATAGCTACATCAAAACTAGCCCTGTAGAGAGTGGGTGTCACTTGGAACTCTTCCAGCCCCAAGGGTGTGAGGAAGCTGACTGGCACCCACTGAGACTTGGGATAGCTCTACTAGTGGTCTTAAAGGTTCCTTCCAACTCAACCCAGTCTATGATAAGGACTACTAGCTGCACAGGGCTGTAAAACAGATGCCTGTACTCCTCCCTTGCAGTGATACTACTTCAGCAGCTGAAAAGGATCCAGGTGCCCAGTGCTGCTGGAGTGTCTCTGTGGTGGGCAAATGATCAGGATCTTGACATCAAATCTCAGCTTCTTCTGCTGGGGTGGGAATGAGGGTACCTGGTTGTAGGCCTTGAAATGTTCGTCCTCTGAGCTGATGTATCTGCTGCTGCAGAGAAGCTATGGATCTGCAGTGAGACCTTTTCTATTCCAGGGCTGGTGGCATGCTGTGACTTGAAATCTATTCTGACCACTCCTGGCAGAGTGACCTGTGAGGCAGATGTTTCCTGGAGCTGGACACCATCATCCTGAGGCCAGCTGGACAGGTAGGCAACTGGGTTGCTGTGGCTCAGCAGGACTGGGTCATATCCTGCTTTGCTGTAGATGTATGAGAGAACTCAGGTGAGTCTTCAAGGTGTATTCTGGGAGACAGTTGCTTAGAAATGAAGATGGACCTGGCAATGTGGTGTGCTCTCGGGTTAGCTGCTGAGGAGGGTATTGACTCAGAGACTTTCTATGCCTGTAGTTGACACACTACTTTTAGTAGATGCACTGAAGTGCATTGCACCCACAGCAGCCCTGAGCTAGAGATCTCGGAGTCTCTGAAATCACTGGTGGGAAACCTTAGGGTAGGGAGCTGCAGCCAACAGGCGAGTGGGTTTTTCTCAGGGGAAGGTATAACACCTTCAGCAGCTGACTTTGCTTTTGGCCTTCTGGCCAAACTGAGCACGCCAGGTGAGACCCAGCCCCCCTGAGCAGCAAGCCACCAGGGCAGGGCAGGAGAGGAGAAGAGGTGTGGGCTTACAAGAAGCTGGCGAAGGCAGTAGGCACAAGGCTGTCACTTCCTTTCCAAGAGACACATGCTCCTAAGCACCCCTGCTTCAGAAAAGCACCTGGCAAGAACCTGTGGAGCAGTGCCCCTTCAGGATGGATTGCAGCTGGATTGCTGGATCCCTGGCACTCGTGGTCTGTCACTGGAGACAGCAGATGAACAGTGTCAGAGACTGCAGGCAGCTCTGTGCACAGCTTTCTCAGGTACATTGGAGTGTGGCTGCCTGCCTTTCCACACCCTCCAACAGCCCTGCCAGGCCTTTGGACCTCTATCGGCATGACCCAGATAACGGGGCTGAGCTTTGGCTGATGCTGGTGCTTTGGGTGCGTGCAGCCTGCTTTCTGTCTGTCCTGATGCAATGTCATCTTAAAAAGCTCTGGGTCAGGCTAGCCCTGTGCCATCCCTCAGAGCAGCTGAGGAGGCCTGGGCTTGGGGATTCTCTTTTAATGTTCAAAGGAGGGAAGCAGTCCTCAAGGAAAAGCTGAGCTCTTTTTGATGATGATTCTTTCCTGCCCTCTGGAACAGCCCTTCCCTTCCCAGGTAGAAGCAAACAAAGGCAAGCCCAGTGCCCAGGCAGTAGCTTGCCTTGCTCCGATGGTCCATGAGGTCCTAATGACTTCCCTGTGCCTTTCCCCCGCCGTGCCCCCGTTCAGCAGTGGCTGCTGGCGAGTGCTCCGTGGGCAGCGGCCAGCCCGCGGCAATAATGAGAGCAAGTCAGGCAGTGCCATCCTATGCAAGCCTCTGTCTGCTCTCTGTGTGCATCTGCGAGAGCGCGCTCCCGCTCTCCCTTCTCCCCCTTCCCTCTCTTGCCTACCCCCCTCCTTCCACCAGCTCTTGTTCTTTTCCTGAGATGCAGGGCTAGAGAGCCAAGCAAAGTGGCACACTGCTGCTGCTTCTCCAGAGACAACTGTGCCTAAGCCGAGTCCTTCACCCTCCATGATGCACCGGGAGACTGCAGACACTGTTCCTCAAGGTCCCAACCAGCCATGTCCATCAAGCACCCAAAGCCATGTAGCCACCACCCTGCTGCCAACTGCAAGACAGGTAAGAGCCAGGAGGGCCTCGGTGGGTGATGAAGGGCCCTGTAGTCCTTTGCTTGGTTACGAGTGCCAGGGGCAGAGGTTTTCCCTTGCTCCTGCCCCAGATGTCTGGGGGGAAGGGTGGTTCTGCAGGCAAAGCGGGCGGAGAAGGTGCTGCTCGGATCTCATGGCAGCACTTTACCCAGCACATTCATCTTCCCATGGTGTCTTAGGAGTGGTCAGAGGGATACAGACACTGCTTCTGATTAGCAGGCAGGGAAGGAGAGCAGCGTATTTCTTGTGTTAAGCCCAACCCAGCCCTGGCAGGGCTGATAGCGGAGCTAGACTGGTTCTGGGGTGATCTCCGTTTCAATGGGATTAGCAGTGGGCCTTTGATGCTTGGAGAAAACAGCAATCTGTGCTGGTGCCTGCAGCTCCGGGATCCTTACTCTCATCTCCCCACCCCTTTCCTCTCTTTGTTATTTTAAAATGGTGGCTTGCAATTCCTTGGAATATTTGGATGTCTGTGGCACTGTCACAAATACCCAGGCTGAACGCTGGGGCTGAGCTAGTTAAGAATAAGACTAATTGGAGCGAAAGGAGGAAGGGTTGGAGGCGACAGAGCTGCGCTGGGCAGGGACTGCGTTGCAAACTTGCAGATGGCAGGAGCACGCTTACCTTTCCGGGGAAGAACAGGAGGCCAGCCCAGGGGGCTCGCTTTCTGCAGCCCTGACTGCGGGACTGCTGCCACCTGTGGGGACGCTTGCTGTGACAAGGGCCCTCTCTGCCGTTCGATGGGCGGTGGTGGGGAATAAACCGGTGACTTTGCACAGCTGAGAAATGCCAGGGACGTGTTGTGAGAGCATCTCTCTCTCAGGCTATGTCTGCACCCGATCCCAGAGGAATGCAGTTGCACTCCTCCATCCGTGGAGTGTACTCGTTGCAAGGCAGTGCTCTCTGTGCTCTGTTGTGCTGCCTTTCTCGGAGGCTGACTTGTTCCTGCAGCCCCAGGCTCCCCTGAAGTAGTACTGTCTACACTGGCAGGACAGGCCTGGCCTCTTGGCCTGCAGTTCTTCCACACAGCTCTGGAGATCATAGAATCATAGAATCAAGCAGGTTGGAAGAGACCTCCAAACTCATCCAGTCCTTGGACACCTCCAGGGACAGCGACTCCACCACCTCCCTGGGCAGCCCATTCCAATGCCAATCACTCTCTCTGCCAACAACTTCCACCTAACGTCTGGCCTAGACCTCCCCTGGCACACAGCTTGAGACTGTGTCCCCTTGTTCTGTTGCTGGGTGCCTGGCAGAAAAGACCAACCCCACCTGGCTACATGCCTGGTCCTTCGGGTTTGCCTAGGGCAGACACTGGCAGAGCTTGGGGCGTGTCTCTACCCAGGCTGGCAGGACAGAGGTGATGACCGCAGGCCAGTCTCTCAAGGAGGCATTGGTGCTGGATGCAGCAGGCGTCTGGCGGAGGTAGAAGCTGAGCCCATCTCACTCACTCCATTTACGTTTCAATTAAGACTGGAGCAGCAGCCCCCAGAGAAGACAGAGAAATCCCAGCTCACCCATGCGGCTAACTGCTTCATCCTGCAAATGCTGCCGCAACTGCTCACATGCTTACAGCTAAGCCTGTGCTCGGCGCTTTGCTGCAGCGGGAACGGCCTCCTCTGCCACCTTGTGTAGCTGTGCAGAGGTTAATGGCCCCGGTAAATCCCTGCTGTGGGACCTGGGTGCCCTGCACGCCCAAGCCTTTGAAAGGGCAGCGGTCAGAGCAAAGAAGCATAGACCTTGTCCATCATAAATGGATTTCTGGCTGCGACTCTGAGCTCTCAGCCCTGCTTTGTAACATTCAATACGTTGCTAGTTTGCAGCGTTCAGCTCGCAAAATGCAGGCTGCCTGCAAGCAGCTTGGCTGATCTCTCAGCAAAAAGACGAACTGCACTGGTCAGCAAACCTCACTCCCTGGCCTGGGTGGAGCATCAGATCTCGGCCAAAATGTACGAGGGACGAAGCGTCTGTGGTAGGGGACCCTGGTGGAGCTCTGCCTGCTGGGGGGGATCTGCCTCAGCTTCCTAGCTACACACACCGACTGCCTCACAGACGCTGCCATATTGACAGCAGCAGCGATGCTGAAAGCTGGGAAGACTCCAAGGCTGCACAGAGCAGCTCTGTGCCATGTCCAATCCCTTCTGCCTGCCTGCTCCAGGCTAACAGCATCCCCTCCAAGGCAGCGGCTCTGACGTGCAGCTTTGCGTGGAGCTGCTCCCGGGCCCGGCAGCGTGTTTCCTCGGAGAACAATTATGAAATTGTAACAAAGTGTTTTAAAGGGGAAACTCTTCCCTTTGATGCCTGCCCCTCAGCTCGGAGCCTCCCACACCGCTTAGCTGTTGGGTTTGTGTCCTACCTGCCTGCCGGAGCTGGGGAGGCAGTTGGGAGCATGCAGGCTGGGGCCGGGAGTCATCTCGCAGTGGAGGCATCTGTTCTGCTGCTGCGATCGCAGTGCCCCAGAGCCACCAACATGTCCAGGAGATGCTTTTATCATTGACACAGGAGAATTTAAGTAGCTGCCACGCTTTTGAGCTGAGATGGAGGCAGAACTGTGGCTCACACTTTATGTAACTGGTTTTTATTTTTAAACACAGCCTTTTATTTTCGAGGGAAGTTCAGCTCAGTGGGTGTCTCCTAGCTCCTGCCCTGCCTCGTTTGTACATGTGAGGCGGCTTCTTTTATCATCTCCCCCTCTTGCCCCCCCCGAGATATCAGCATCTTCTCACCTGCCTCTGAAACTCAACCTCTCCTTGCTTCACCTTTCAGGATTTCCTGCCTGCCTGGCCTGATGTGGAGAATATTTGAGCTTTAAGAGGAATAAAAAAAAATTAACCCCTTAAAAACATTCTCGGCTGCAGCTGTGGATATTTCCTCATGTGACTGAAGCTCCTCTGTAGAAAGAGAAGCTGTTCTCACGGTTTTCTCCACAAGTAAGACAAGCCTGACTTATTTCAAAGTTTAGCAAGCTGTCCATGTTAGTCATCACTGCTTTTTGCCAAGATAGCCACCTCCTGCTGGACCAAGCGTGGCTCTCCCCTGGGCTACCAAACAAGAGGGCAGGCAGAGTGGCAAAGCGAGCGAAGCACTGCATGTCTGATGTCAGTTGCTAACAATTTTTCTTCCAGCTTTAACTGCAAATGGTGGTGGAGAATGGGAACTTTTGGGACAAATGAATTGCTGAGTTGAATTACTTTAAGGTTGGGCTCCTATAGGCACCAGTCTGGATTCTGGCTAAGTTTTGAATGCACATGTGTCAGAGGAAATCAAACGAGACTTTGTAGCATGAGAGATTTGTTGGGATTGTCATTCCATGTCAAGTGTGGTTGTTCCTTCCAGTCCTGCAGCAAAACCCCAAAGCCCCTGGGGTCACAGCAGAAGTGAACCGTGGCTACAGGTTTGTGGTTGAGCCATACAGCGTGAAGGTCACCTGAACTCCCAAAGTGGTGACTGCTGTGGCCTCATCTAATTGACAGTTTGCATTGCTGAACATCTTCCAGAGGCACCACAGAGCAACAGAATCTCACAAAAACTTACCAAAGGATGACTTCACCTGCGGAGATGTAGTTGCCAAACACCACAGCAGTCTGAAGAAGCACTTCACTGGTGCTAGGGACAAGCTTTTGGGAACATCAAGTTGCAAAGCACGCCCTGGAACAAGCTCCTTGCAGCACAGTACTAGAAGAGAGAAGTGCTGGCACAAACCCAGAAAAAGTTGTGAAGTAAGAGCGAGCACAATCCCAGAGAAGTTCAAAGCCTTTGTGGCAGAGATCATTGTAAATATGACAAGGCCACCAAGCCAGAAATGAGAAGTGGAAGCGACAGCAGCAGGCTCAGCCTGACGGCTCATTAAGCATGAACTTACAGAATCCCAGAGCAGCAGCAGACCCCCAAGGGAAAAAGAGCAAGAGTGAGAAGATAGGGAGAAGTCTGCTTAAATGTCAAGGTGAAGGAGTTTATGTAAGGCAAATCCATGCTTGGAGATGCCAGCTAAGCAAATGAGCTAGGCAGTGTAGGCGCCCTCTGATCTTCAGGCACCAAACTGAGAAGGGTGGTCAGCTGCCAGCCCCTGAAGGGGCAGCCCTGTGACTGGAGAGGCGAAAATCACACAACTGCCAGCCAGAGCTGTCTTCCTGGTCCAGATGGGTGTGTGGGGGCAGCCATACTGCAAGGAAGAGGTGTTCTCAGGCCACAACACCTTTCCCTAGCTGCTGGATTGGTTGGTCTCTTCCTACATGCAGCAAGTGACAGGACGAGAGGGAGTGGCCTCAAGTTGTGCCAGGTGAGGTTCAGGCTGGGCATTAGGAAAAACTTCTTCACAGAAGGGGTTAGCAAGCATCTGAACAGGATGCCCAGGGGAGTGGTGGAGCCACCACCCTCGGCGGTGTTTAGAAGCTGTGTAGGTGTGGTGCTAGCGACATGGTCACTGGTAGCAGCTTAGCAGTAGCGGTGGGACTGCAGGCTCTAGGTGAGCAGTTGGAATTGATGGTCTCCAAGGTCTCTTCCAACCACAACAGTTCTATGCTTCTGTGATTGCAGAAACTGAGACCCAGTGAAACTTGGTCCAGGAGAAGGCTTTGGCTGAAAAACCTCCTTGAATGATGATCAATGGACAAAACACAGATTAGGTAGGGAGGCAGTTAAGGTGACAGGGAGGGTGAAGAACATCATAGAATCAGTCAGGGTTGGAAGGGACCACAAGGAGCAGCCAGTCCCAACCCCCCTGCCATGCCCAGGGACACCCTACCCTAGAGCAGCCTGGCCACAGCCTCAGCCAGCCTGGCCTTAAACACCTCCAGCCATGGGGCCTCAACCACCTCCCTGGGCAACCCCTGCCAGGCTCTCACCACTCTCATGCTCAACAACTTCCTCCTCACATCCAGCCTCACTCTTCCCACCTCCAGCTTTGCTCCATTCCCCCCAGTCCTGGCACTTCCTGACAGCCTCAAAAGTCCCTCCTCAGCATTTTTGTAGCCCCCTTCCGATCCTGGAAGGCTCCAAGAAGGTCACCTGGGAGCCTCCTCTTCTGCAGACTGAACAGCCCCAACTCTTTCAGTCTGTCTTCATAGAAGAGGTGCCCCTATGAGGAGCATCCTGGAGATGGAGAAGAGATGGTTACCACCCTGGGAACAGGCTGGAAAGTTCCCTTGCACCCCGTTCAGGTACAGCCACCACTCGCAATGCTGCACATGTTCACTGCTTGTGTTTGCTGCTAGCAGGTCATGAGGAAAGGGCTTTAAAGTATTTCTTGAAGAGATTAAATTTTTTGGATGGGATTCAAGCCTCATATCAAAATGAGTTATTTTATTAAAAGCTTTTAAATAGAAGCTCCAGAGTAGTCAGAAGCAGGAGGGCTATTTTAGAAGGAATTTGCTCTAAACCTGCTGCACAGAAGCTTTCTAAAATATTACCTTGCAGAAACATAATTCCTTTATCTGCAATTTAATTACATCTCCTGTAGTGCCTGTGTCAACACAGTTCACTTGGGTTTGTTCTCCATTGACTCACATCTGGCCTAGGAAACTAGGAGTAAAAACCTGTTGATCTTCAGAGTTGTTTGTGGGTTGCTCAGTGAGGTCCTGAAAGTGCATAGTGATGTACTGGAGAAAAAGGGACTGGGGTCTCTGTCTATGAGATGGTGTCAGAGGAGGAGAGGAGGAGAGTGCTTGTGTGGTCCTCCGATCTGTCTTGTGCAGCCTTAGTGGATCAGAGTTGTTGATCTCGTTGAGGCTGCAGTTACCTGAATGATGGACCAGAACTATCCAGAGTGTTGTTGGTTGAACATTTTATTGACCTCCCCACCCTGTAATGTCTGTGGGTGTACATGAGATCTGAGAGATGTCCTGGAAGGACTATGAACACAGTGTCACTCGTGGCATCCTGTGCTTGCCCAGAGAGAACCTGAATGTGTGGAAATGCATTAAAACAAAAATGACATGGACGAAATTAAACTCTTGGTGATGTTGAATCAAATTTGGCTTGGGTTTGGGGCAAGGGCTGAAGCTGACTCTTATTCAACATGAGCAAACCATTCTGTTGTACCAGAGGCATGAGATGAACCTCAACCTTTGACCTTGGCTGAGAGGAGATTGTATCAACTGTGGCACTTTTTTTCCAGTGCTTGTCTTCTGATAACTGGAGACACAATTAATCCGGGTTTGCATGACCTGGGCTTTGCAGTGGAAGGGTGAGAACAAGGCAAACATTTCCTTGCCATACAGAGCTGTGAAGGAGGGCATCCAAGATGATGGAGAGCTGGGATCGCTGCTGCAGTGCTGCTAATCCTGGTGGCTTTGCAGGACGGACTCTGTCTCCCCCCAAGGATGTTACCTGGTGGTAAGGTGCTATCTCAAGACACATTTCCTGCTGGTAGCACCAGGATGTCAGGCCCAGCAGTGTTTTAGCAGAAGAGGGGCGGGGGACTATAAATTTGCAGGGAAAGGACAAAGACTTTTTGATTATTATGGTACTCTATTTTAAAGTTCAGTTCATCAGCTTTGCTGGGCTGAAAGGAGCAGTGGAGAGCCTATGACTTGAGCCCTCCTCCGTCAGTCAGTGACCCACAGCAGTGCCTGTGTGACCTCCAGGTGTCACTGGCGGCTGAGGTGAGCTGCAGCCCCACCACATCAGTGCCATGGGTTAGGTTGAATTTTAGAGTCAGTGGGGTGCACTGGACCCCCCATGTACAATCTGTGAAGGATGGAAGTGTGGGTACGGGAGAGAAAATGGAATGAGAGCCTGTTCCCTGGGGTGAGTGCGCCAAGGGGAGGGTGCAGGGACCGAGCAGGACTGCATGCCTCAGGTGAGGGAAGGAGAGATGGGTGCAAAGGGTTGGTCACATCACTGACTTGCCAGGCGGATTTCTTTTCCTTCTGCCATCCTCTGCCCTGCAATAAGGTGCTCCTTTGCCTGTTAATGATGCTATTTGGTCCTGAGGAACATTCGGACTCTCCAATTAGAACTCTCTCATCCCCTTCTGTCTGTGGCAACTCCTGATCGTCAGTGCTCTGAGGGGATCAACCTTCCCTAAACCCTCAGAGGAGCCGACTAAAGCGATGCGGGCGGCTGCTTTATTCTAACATACCGAGGGTGACAACAGTGAGCGCTTTCGCAGGCATCCCCCCTTCCCCGCCCCCAGATGCTCCCTGCCAGCCTTTGGCATCCACCGCCCGTGCGGAACGGTCTCCCATCTCCAAGGAGGGACAAGCTGAGCTTCTGCTGCCAGGTGGGTGAAGAGGAACGTGCTGCTCTGCCGGGCTCCTTGGCAGTGCCACTGATGAGCGGTGGTGGGAGACGGCTGCGTAGCTGAGCCTGCTCTAGGGTTTTGGTGGATGTGAGAGAGCTGCTGCGGGCTGCTCTGCTGCTGCCCGGAGAGAGGTGGAGAGGGGAGGGGTGTCCAAGTGTGACTTTCAGCCCGTGCCGGGGGTTGTCACTGAAGACCGCTTTGCTCTCTCCCCAGAGCCTCTCTGACCACGCTGTCGGCTCGGACGCACCGGCAGAGAGGACAGGTCAAAGGCAGTGAGTATCTTTTTCTCTGTGTCTGTCTGCAGTGCCTCTGTATTCCGTTTTTTAATGGCTTTCTCTGCATGTGAATGAATGATGCTAATCTCTCGGAGCCCTAGAGGTCTCATGGTTTGTGTTGTTTCATGGCTTTGTGGGCTTTGGGTTTTTTTAACCTTTGTGCTGCCAATTTGTTTTGTCCCTGCTGGGGTGGCCTCTTGATGTTTGCTCAGGTGATCTCCTGGGGTGGTTTGATAACCTGAATGCCACGATCACCATCCCCTCCTTTCTGTACCCCAAGGAGAACCCCCCAAAACACATCCATGTTGAGACTGGCAATTCTCCTTGACTCCGGGTCCTTTCACAGGAGGGGGAGGTAGGATGAATGATGGAGTGGGAGGCAAAAATCCTCACCATGGAACCCCACTGGGATGCCTTTACCAGACACCACAGATTGTGTTCCTAAAGTCATACCTGATTGGATTTACTTGCAATCGGAGGACATATCCATGGGGATGTCAGCCGAGCAGTGGAACTGCCTTCATGGGAAATGTAGGTCTTGGAATCCACGTAGTCAGACAGACTTTGGGAGCAGAGGCAAGTTGGGTGCTGCTCAGCTGTGCAGGTTGCCACCGTGGGGGCTGGCCAGCGGGTGGGAGCTGGGGCAAGCAGAAGGCTGTTTCATAACAGTACCCCCCAAAAGCAGGCTGCTAGAGGAGGCTGCAGAGAAGAGGGCACCTGGGTCCGCTTCCGGCTGTCACTTCGGAGCAGCAGTAGGAAAGAGGAGTAGGGACTGCTGGACCCTAGGAAGTCAAGTGGTATGGCCTCACAGGGGGGGTGAGGCTGTTAATGAGGAAATTTAAAGGGGCTTAAGGAATTATGAGGATTGATTTCAGTTAAAGCACATGGAAGCAGCCGGTCAGAGTAGGGATTAAGGCAATGCACTCACTGGCACAGAGCACAATCCCAGTCCCATTAATTTAGCTGGGAAGAGGCTTTGTGCGTTTTTAATGTAATCAGGTTTTAAAAGGGATGTTGTGCTGGGCAGCCTGAGCTCTGGGATCTCCCTGGGCCCCAGCAGAGCAGGGTCCTGGCTCCTTTGCCCACAGCCTGTGCTCTCCTCAGCTCCTTTATCTCCTTCTCAGTTGCTCCCTCTGGACAAGAGAATGCAGAGGTTACCTGGAGCTTGGCCCTGTCCTGGCAAATAAGGAACCGTTGCCCTTTGCTCGTTGCACAGTCCTGCCGCCTGCCCCCTCGGTCTCCTGGCTGGTGGACCTTGCCCTCACACCGGTGTGAGACCTGTTCAGCCAGCTGCCTGTGTGCCAAGATCCTGGGGACCTTGCCATCCCTTCTCTATTTCCCCTCCCTTTTCCCCTCCCCTTTTCAAACCGGGCATCTCCTCGGTGGCTTCCCACAGGCTCCCACCACCCCTTCCTTGGAGTTATTTCTGTGTGAGTGCTTGAGCCTGTAACGCTGATAGGACCAACATCTGCAGACGCGTGAAGTCCTCCTGTTATTCTGTTTGCAGTGCCAGCTTTTCCATGATGCCTGGCCAGTAACATCAGCCATGACCTGGAGGGACAGGGACAAGAGGTAGTTTGGTCATCTTAGCGAGGTCAGCCCGGAGCTCTGCCTGTTGAGGAGAGACCTTCAGAGGTGTTGAATGATGAGTGGGATAATGCCAACTCCTGCCGCTCCCTGGTGAGCTGTGACGCCAAACTCAAAACACTTTAGACCTGAAGCTGGACTTAACCTGCGGTCCTGGTCTTAGAAGGAAATGCTGTCTCTCTTCTGTGGTCATCCCTCAGCTCTGAACGTCTTCCTTTGAGAAACTGACCTTCTGCACTAAGGGCCAAAGGATCAAATGGGTTGAGAACAACGGGCCCTTCTTTTCCGTGCAGAGGATTCTTTGGCATATTCTTAAATGCCAGGACGTGAAACAGTAAATCCCTCCTGCAAACAGCCCCGACTGCTGTCCGAGCCAGCCAGTTAAAGGGTTAACTGTAACTGGATGCCTGAATGGCTGCCTTACTGATCCCATGGAGGTAACTGAAAAGACGTGGTGCATCTCTTACCCCTGCCCATCCTGTTGCTGTCTACCTCGTCCAGCAAGCCTTTCAGCTTGCTGCAGTGACCCCTCTTCCCTCCTGCCCTTCCCTTGCCTCTCTACATCCTGCAGACCCAGTTTCTTTCCCTCACTTTCTCCCGTGTCCTGTCTTGGAAGTCCTCACCTAGAGATCGGTGTTTCATGAGAGACAAGCCCTTTGCTCGCGGTGCAGCATCCTGTCCCCTGTATGCTCTGGTTTTCTGCTGCAGTCCCTTGATCTCAGGCATCAGAGGGATCTGAGCAGCACTGCGGTAATGCATGTCACACCTCTTGCTGAGAAATTCGTGAGCTTGCTAGAACAAAGAGTTCGGGGAAGATAAAGGTTGATGGTAGGAGGCATCAGAAAGCTCCTGTAATGGACTCAGCGTCCGTTTGAGCGCAGTAGGTCCGGCATGCTCAGCCAGGAGCACGACTCTGCATGGAGCATTCCTGCGCTGAGATTGGAGGGTTTATGTAGCACTGCATCCCGAGACCACCAGCCATGGGGCCATGGTTTGAGGCCCTGCAACTGTTCCTGTGATTGACGATCTCCAAGGTTGCCGTGCTGGTTAGCTGCTGTGAGCTGCCTGTGCAGCGCCGGGGAGACACTCGTTGCATTTAATTAACATTTAATTTGCTTTAAGATCATATTAAAATGTGCAATGATAGAAATTCTCTGAAGGGCAGGAGGAGAGGAGATGGATGTGCTACAGACTGGCTCGGTTGCTGGTGCTGAAGTGTTTTGCAAGATTGCGTATGGAAGGGGGAAAAATGCTGTACTTCCCTCTGCAGTCACAGAAAGTATTTGACATCTGTGTGACAGCAGGGCTTGGAGAATGGCTGTCTCCAGCTTGGAGGTGGGTCTGACAGTTGACAAGTGGAGACTTGGCTGCTATAACCTCCTCCCATGGTCTGGAAGATAGAATGACCTCGTATGGTGTCCAGGGAATCTAGTAGAAGAGATGCCCTTGGGCTGGAGAGGCAAATCACAGGCTCTGCCCTTCCAGAGATGGTGTAAAACCATTCCCCAGTGCCTGTACGTTCTGGGGAGGAGAGGGTGCCGGTCCTGAGTGGTGCTCGTGTGTGTCGTGTGCCCCTCTCCCTTTGTATCCCTCCCCATCCCGGGGTTATGTAACAGAGGATGCTGCGGATGCGCTGCCTGTCCCGGGAAGGGCTGGCAAGGACGTGAGGGGCTGGCAGAGGAGCAAAGGCTCTGAGGCTGGTTTGAAATTTAGAGGAAAAAAAGCAATAAAGCCATTTTCTGTCTGGGTAAGCTTGTCAGGGGAGAGGCAGGTTTAGCCTGCTTATGTAACCCTGATTTAAAGAAGCTGTGTGGGATCGATCCTGGACAGAGTCTTATGGCTCTGCAGCACAGGCTCAACTTCCAAGTTCCTTACTCCCTCTCTTCTCCCTCCAGACCAGGTATTTCTACTGATTCTGGTGCTGGTGAATCATGGTGACTGACTGGTGGTATTGCTGCCCTTTGCTGTCCTCCCACACCTGATGAGAGCAGGTCTTTCCAAGAAACCATCCCGGAGCACAACCTTTAACAGTCTTTTTGCCAGTCAGAGCAGCTGGTGTGGGGGAGCCTTCAGCTGCTCCATCCTTAGATGTCTGCTTGACATCTTCCTGGAGCTGTCTCAGGGTCCCTTCTGCAGATGAGGGAGCCAAGGACACAGGTCTGATAAGGCACAGAGCCACTGAGGTGGTTTTGGTTTCGGTTGTGGTGTGGTGGTTTTTTTTTTTGCCACTCTGGCTAGACTTATAATCAGCATCTTCTTTGGTTTTCCCTCGCTCACACCCCTGCTCCCTCCACATCGACCACAGGAACAGAGGGATGAGGACTCGCCTGGGCTGCCTGTCTCACAAATCAGACTCATATAATGATTTCACAGCTATTCTTCCGGACAAGCCCAACCGGGCTTTGAAGTGAGTATAGCTGCAGCATCCCACTCCAACCCCATCTCTGTCCTGCTCTGCCCTTCCTCACCACCCCATTCTAGTTCTGTCTTCCTTTTATTGTTCTTTGTATACACTTTGACCAGTTCTTCCAGCCAGAGGGAAGGAGGAAACCAAAGCAGCACTGGTCCAACAGGAACAGCCTCAGAGGACAGCCGGAGGGTTGATACGAGCTCTCCTGTGAGCCAGAGCACATGTGCGGTCCCCACTGCTGTGTGTGGGACATGTCAGCACGTGTCTCAGGGCATCATTCACCTCTCTGCCATTGTAAATCAAAGTCTGAGTCGTTGATTCAGTGTGAGAGGTGACCAGCAGTTTCAGGTCACAGTCCTCTTCAGCTAAGCCTTGCTGTTAGATGCAGCCAAATAGTCCTGGGTTCGTTTGCTCAGTGCTTAAGGTAGATGCTTCAGGGTCCTGATTTGAGAAGAGCAGGCTGGGATTTGTCTGATCACAAATCGCACTGCTTACGTCTCAGCTAAGACTTTAGCCTTCCCCTGAAAGCCAGGAAAGAGAAACAAACACTTCTGCAGAGGTGGGTTTCATTTTGCTTGACTTTTGGCTTTTGCAGTGTAAATGTCTGCATTTGAACTTGTTCCCTGGGCTCCTGCTTAGAGGCAATGAGGAAAAATCGGTCACTTTTCAAATGTGATTCATCTGGCCCATTCTACCTGCCTACCTGAGGATTGGAGAGGAGGACAGTCAACTTCCTGCAAGTTCCTTGGTCCCTTCCCTCACTGACTCTAAAGGGGGCCCAGAATGACTTACTCAGATGGAGATCTCTACATTGCAGACCTCCAAAGTTAAGCGAGAGGAATTCCAGCCTTGTCAAACAGCCTCAGAGGGGATCAGCAGCCGTGGGTTGCCTGTAACTTGCCTCTTCCTTTCGTTCCAGAAGACTGTCAACAGAAGAAGCCATGAGATGGGCAGATTCTTTTGATGTCCTTTTGTCCCATAAATGTGAGTAGAGATAAAATTCTACCTTTTCCCCCTCCCCTTTATATTGGTTGTAACTAAGGCAAAGTCTGCACTGGAGTGATCTCCTGGACACAGGGATTGTCCCTTGGGTAGCTGCTTGCTATGCATTAGGCAACAGTCACGCTTGCTTATGGGCAAGGCTTGTCCTGTGGTTATCCTATGGTTGTAAGGCAAGAGGGTGAGTTTCTGTGCATTCTCTTCCTGGCTTTGCTCCTGCCAAAATCATCGCCTCAGTACCTCCCATTCTCCAGCTCCTGGGCATGCCATGGAGCCAGGAGCCCCAAACCATGTGCCCCTGGCTCTGTTCTTCCTGCACAAGCAAATGGCAGGTTCTCAGCTCTCCGAAGCCCCCCGAGATCCACAGCATTGACTCTTCTCCCTCCAGCCGTGCTTCTGTGCAGCTGTGCTAAAGTGTAGCTTTTGCTGGGAATGCTGCAACACAACAGTGTGCATGGTTCAGTAACCTTGAACAACTTGCTCTGTAGCAGAGAAATCATGCGTGGCAGCCCCTAGCAGAATCTAATTTGCAGTCACCAAAGCAAACCTGGAAAGTCCACGTCCAGCCACCTTCTGCAAACAGCTAATCGTCGCACCTCGCTCCCTTCGACGGATCAATCGTGTCAGGCCTCTTCAGAAGGCATCCTTCTGCCTCACCAACATTTTCAAGCTGAGAAATTACAAACAAGGCAGCCAAGTTCACAGCATAGGATCATTAATGCGTTTCTGTTGTAGAATAAACCAAGAGCGAGTCAGGGCTGTGGAAAAGTCAATGTGGGCGGCGAACTGTTCCACTGCAATAAGGCACTGTCTGGCTTTCTTAGAGCATCAGGCTTCCCAGCACTTTCAGCCTTAAACATAAGTCTAGAATTAAATTATTACCTTAAATAAAGTGTAATTTTGCTGGATTTCTACTGAGATGACAACAGTTTTGGCAGGGAATTAAGTGACAACTTTAAACAAGCTGGCTGCCCGAGGCAGAAAAAGCAGTACATCATTTTAGCAACAGCATCTTGTTGAGATCATTGCTCCTGCAGCCAGTAGGGGAACAAAAAACACCTATGGTGTGGCTGGGTACGGCTAAGAGAGATTTCTTTTGTGCAAATCCAAAACAAGAAGGGGGAAGTGCACCAGAGAGACGATGAAATGCCTGGGGTGGGGAGGAGAGAGGACAGGACATGCACATCAGTGCTGCAGCTCTGTACTCGAGCCCTCCTCCTTCCTTCATCAGTGTACAAGCTGAAATTCCCCTTATTAGAAGCAGACTGCAGCAGAAGTATTCTGGTTCCAAAAGGCTGTGCATTTTTGCTCAGCTCTGCAATGACATTACACAGACTGTCCCCTCTTCAGCTGACTGCTGCCAATGCTAAAACAAACCTTAGTTCAATTATTTCACCCAACAGCCCCCACAAGAGTGCCTGTTTTAATTAATAAACTAACCTTACAGAGTGAGAAGTAAATTAGCAGCGAGAGTGCCTGTTTTAGTTAATAAACTGGCCTTACAGAGTGAGAAGTTATCAGGATTTTTTCATAGAACCATAGAATCAGCCAGGTTGGAAGAGACCTCCAAGCTCATCCAGCCCAACCTAGCACCCAGCCCTGGCCAATCAACCAGACCATGGCACTAAGTGCCCCAGCCAGGCTTGGCTTCAGTGCCTCCAGGGACGGCAACTCCACCACCTCCCTGGGCAGCCCATTCCAATGCCAATCACTCTCTCTGCCAACAACTTCCTCCTAACATCCAGCCTAGACCTCCCCTGACACAACTTGAGGCTGTGTCCCCTTCTTCTGTTGCTGGGTGCCTGGCAGAAGAGACCAACCCCCGCTGGCTACAGCCTCCCTTCAGGTAGCTGCAGACAGCAATGAGCTCTGCCCTGAGCTTCCTCTTCTGCAGGCTGCACACCCCCAGCTCCCTCAGCCTCTCTTCATATGGTTTGTGTTCCAGGCCTCTCATCAGCTTAATCGCCCTTCTCTGGACACCTTCGAGCACCTCAACATCTCTCTTGATTTGAGGAGCCCAGAACTGGACACAACATTCAAGGGGTGGCCTGAGCAGTGCTGAGCACAGGGGCAGAAGAACCTCCCTTGTCCTGCTGCCCACACTGCTCCTGAGCCAGCCCAGGATGCCATTGGCTCTGCTGCCCACCTGGGCACACTGCTGCCTCCTCTTCAGCCTGCAGTTTCTCCTCCCTCCCCCCCACCCCTGTCTCTAGGATGGAAAGTAATTCTGATAACTGCCTGGAACCTAATGAGAAATATTCAGTTCCTAATAGCAACAGAAGGTGATCTTTAAAATCTGAATTATTTTTTTATCATCAGTCACAGTGACATTGCCTGGTGATGGGTGACACACAAAAGAAGAGAAGTAGTAAGTTTGTTGTTTGCTTTCTAATGGAATATATTGCAACTGCTCTGCACCTGAAGTCTCTGGGACTGGCAGCCAAGCATCAGGATGATGCAAATGCCCAAAAGCTCTGTTGAAACAAAAGTGTTATTTTAGTTCCATTGGTCTGAAGGAAAGAAGAGAGCGTAGCTGTAAAAGGAATTATGCTGTGGCTTTGCTGATGTATGCCTGTGTCCAGAGCACAGGAGGGCTGCCACATGTGGGTTGTGAAAGCAGAATGAAAGAGTTACACTTTTGCTGTTAGAGATGTGCTGGTGACAGGCAGGTAAAGGAGTCTTGTGCCTTATCTGGCCAAAATTGGAGACTAGTAAAAGCAGTGCCCAGCCCTGCATCTGTCTGCAGAGAAGCTGCCAGCTAATAGGCTGCTTACAGTGCCAAGGGGACAGAACACTCTCAGTCTAATTTCCCTGTGTGACTGCTCAGGTGAACAACATTAGCTAGGGAAAATGAGAATTCATGCTTGGGGGCATGGACTAAGCACCAGCTGGGCCCGGGGAGAGTTTCCCCTGGGGCTCACAGCATCAGCAGGTAGAGCACTTCTGCTTGACACATCTGTCACAAACTCTTTCTGGGTAGATGGACAGTTCATCTGTTTTGGGAGGAGACTGCCATGCCAATTGCAGAGGCTTTCTGCTGTACTCAGACGTTGTGGTGATTTTGGGTAGCTTCCAGACAATGTATTCTTTGGGGAATAAACCTCTGGAGCGCTCAGGTAGGACTCAGGAGCTGGTTGCAGCAGCTGAAAATAGGGCGATCGTTGGGGGTAGCAGTGCAAGGGGTTGGACAGGTGCAAAGCCAGGCATTGGTTTGCCTGGGCAACGGAGTGGGCTGCCCAGGGAGGTGGTTGAGTCACTGACCCTGGATGTGTTTAAAAGTCGTTTGGATGTGGTGTTTAGGGATACAGTTTAGGGCACACCTTGCAGAGCAGAGATGTAGGTTGGACTTGGTGATCCTGAGAGGCTTTTCCAGCCAGAATGTTTCTGCGATTCTGTGAAAGCAGCTCGAAGGAGCAAGGAAGTGGATCAGAGCTCCTGTAAAGCCTCACTGCAGAGCCTAGGTGAGCAGGCTGCCCTGGCACACACAGAGCTGCAGCACTCTTTGGGGAAAGGCAAACAGCCTGTACTGTGCTCTTTCACTTGCTGTTACCTGAGCCTCTGCATGGCAGTGGCCTGCGCAGGCACCAAGCACTGAGCAGGCTCTATGGAGAGTGTCACTGTGCTCGTTTCTGTCGAATACCCTTTGAAGTGTGCTGGCCCTGTGGAGCCTGCCCTCGCCTCTCCCCTGAGTGTTTTAGTGAATGACCTCTGTAGGCAGTGTTTGATCCTGACGTGCCCACTGTCTGGCAGCATCTTGAGTGGAGGATTGCGAACCTCTAGGTTCGGAAGCAGTTGCATGTTTCCAGAGATTCCCAGGCTGGGCCACACTCCTGTATAGAGTGGCCTCATTTGAGTTAATTCCCCGGTCATTGAAAGAATAATTTGTGTAGCTATTAGCAAGAGCCTGTGAGCAGGAAAGCAGAAAGCTGCTTCCTGTCACACCTCCACCTTCCTTTTGCCCTGGCATTAGGAGTTCAGCACCCCTCAGCCTAGTCCTTGTAGAGAAACTGGTGCTGACTGGTAGGATGCAGCTCAGCTCTCTTTCCTTGGCAGCCGCAGGTGAATAGGTCAAGGCAATACCCTGCTTGTTTTTGCTAATGGGTGAAGCAAGTCAGCTCCAAACCAGAGGGTCAGCCAGTCAGTCCCCTTTTTCCAGCAGCAGCCTTGTCTGAGCTCACTGCCAGAGATGCAAGCACAGAGTGGCAGTGCTCCCTGGGGCTGTAGCTT
Source organism: Tricholaema leucomelas (assembly GCA_013400475.1). Lineage (NCBI taxonomy): Eukaryota > Metazoa > Chordata > Aves > Piciformes > Lybiidae > Tricholaema lacrymosa > Tricholaema leucomelas. The sequence goes on from WAAF01000418.1 coordinate 684,677, forward strand.
CTGAGAGGGACAAGCAACAGGAGAGAGGAGTTTTATCCTGCTTTCAGCAGGGAGCTGAGAGCATAAGAGATGGATCATGTGCAGGAATCTCCCTCGGGTGCTCAGGGTGCAAACCCCAGTGGTTTTAGCACACTAGACTTTAGCATCTTTTCCCATTTTGTGCCAGGGTGGACTAGCAATGACTCGCAGGGAAGTGGAGCTCAGTGTGGTCCACAGAGGCTGTGCACACATGAGAGTAACTGAGGGGCAGTCCCTGCTCTGTACTCATGCCAGGAGGCACAAACTGGTCAGCCAGATGAAGATTTCTTCTGACAGGCTGCTGAGGGGAAATAGAAGCAATGGGATGTCTCATTCTGCATCCCTTGCAGGGCTGGACACAGGGCTTGTCGTTGGTCCAGAACCCAGCAGGACAGTCTGTCCTCAGCCCTTAGTCACTTTCGGGGAAGCATCCAATCCAACAAACCTCGTGCTGAGTTTCCAATTTTCTATCAGGGTTTGTTTTGGCTTTGTTTTTCTGTGTTGTTTCCCCTCCTCCACCCATGTTTTGTGATCTCTGTGCTCTTCTGCCCAAACTTTCTTGTTGTCCTCCTCCTACTGTTGTCTACACATTGCCCCCCTTCCTACACAGCACAGGAATATCCCAGCCTACTCAGAGTTCTTCCTAAGCCAGAACCGCGTTAGCGTTAGCATTGTGCTGGTGACAGGCAGCTAACGCTCCTGCAGCAGCGCTAAGCAGCAGTGTGAGCATCTACAAATGCTGTATGGAGCATATTGGCCTTGTCTCTTCCACTCTGGACCCAACATGCTCCCCAGAGCTCATCCATCCATCCATCCATCCATCTACCGGCCATAAGGACTACCTTTATTGCCTACATGAAGCGCTGATTGCCCCGGTGGTGTGAAATGCATGCACTGAAGAGGTGATTGTTGGTTGCTTTTTGGCCCAGACAGTGGCTAATGCCTGGTCATTATGCTGCCTGCCTGAATGATTTAAGCCACTGATCTCCGCTCTTCCCCATGCTGCTGGAGCTTGCCTTAGTTGAGGCATGTTGTGTTTTGTGCTAGCCGGTTTAGCCCTTTCCTCCACAGCCCTTCTTGCCGGAAAGGACCCCCTCATAGAACCATAGAATGGTGGGAGTTGGCAGGGGCCTCCAGAGATCATTGGGTCCAATCCCCCTGCCAAAGCAGGAGGACCTAGGCAGGAGCACATCCAGACAGGTCTTGAAAGTTGCTGGAGAAGGAGACTCCACAAACTCTTTAGGTAGCCTGCTGCAGAGATCCTGCACTCTTAGTCTAGAGAGGTTTTTCCTCATGTAGAGGTGGAATTTCCTGAGTTCCAGGTTGTGCCCACTCTCCGTGGCCTGAAGAACAGCATTTGGAGCATCTGGCTCCCTGTCCTTATGCAGCCATCCCTCTGCCTGCCTCAGCTGACCTGCAGGGTCATAGCTGTAGGGTGCGCTGCCAGACCTTGCGATGGGATAATGCACCAATACTTGTACAGTCCCTCCTGTCAATCCTCTTGGGCACTCCCCTGCTCTGCTTGACTGGAGAGCAGAACATTTGGAAGCTGACATTTATAATGCAAAAGTAAAGAGCAAATGCCTTCTGCTCCTCTTTCAGACTCTTGACAGAAGAAGAGCTTCATTTCTTTGCCTTCTCCCTATCTCCTCCATCAGTACAGACTGGAGCAGTGCTTTGGCTTAAGCGAGGCTCACTGCTCTTGGGTCAGATTCCTGAATAAGTGTCCAATGGTTGTCTTGAAGTGCCACATCTATACCAGTACCTCTCTGCCCTCTTGGATAGCCATGTCTTTAGATCTGCTGCTGCTGCATCTGAAGGCTTCTATTCCTGTTTTCCATTTCTGTGGGGCTTTGTTTGGAACTGAACTTCTCATCCATCCTCCAGATGGATGGGCTCCTACCATCCTCCAGAATATTTCTGGATACTCACTCAATAGCTGATGCTCTCCTGCTCATATTACACTGCAAGCCACTGCAAGCCTGTCCAGTTGGGTGGGATGAACTTGGAAGTGCTGATCCTTCATGAGCAATGCTTCCTTGATAGCCATCAAGGAGATGTGCAGGAGAATATTAAAGCCAATATCCAGGTCACATTCCAGGCCAGCCCCCATATCTTAACTGCCCTCCTGCCCTTTCCATCAGATGTGTCATTATTCCACTGCAAACCTGTGGGCAGTGATTTACTACTGTGCTGTCCTCTGGGCTCCCATCTCTAAACTCCGTCTGCCAGGCACAGCTGTAAATCCTGGCAGGCAGTCAAAGGCGAGAGAGGAAATCTGTGGAGAGCCAAGCAGCCTCAAGTCAAGGGTGACCTCTTCTGTGTGCAAGGCCTTCTCTGCAAGGTCCTTCCAGGTCCAGCTTCATTTCCAGCTCCTCAAAGCCTGGGAGGAAGGCACAACAACAATGCATAGAAGTGGAGAAGGGCCAGGCATTATTATTGATCTCTTTTGCTGTCTCAGCTTATTTTGAGGTAAAAAGGAGCTAACTGACATAAGAGTAGGAGGCAGAGCACATGGAAACCTCCTGGTCTCAGGGAGGACCTGCTGCAGCTGCTCCCCAGGGCAGGGCTGAAGCAAATGCCTTTCTCACCTCATCAATCATGACCTCCTCTTCTGCTAGCAGGTATTAGAGTCTGCAGATATTCCCCTTGCTGCAGAAAGCTGCTGCTTCTGCAAGCAGTCCTCAGCCAGTGCTGGGGCTCTGGGGCTGCTGTAGAGGGAAAATGAGGTGGAGAAAATACCAGGGTAGAGAAAGGGGAGCAGGACCTCTGTGGAGGCGCTGGAATGTTTCCCATCAGACACGACGGTGTATGAAATGACATCTCGGGGAGCAGCTGCTTTCTTCCCTTTTGTGCTTCCCTCTCTCCCAGACCTGTCAGCCTGCTGTTGTGTTCTTTCCTTTTCCTCCTGCAAAGCCTCCCTGCTGTTTCCTCAAGACCTCCACTTGCTCCCACACAGGCCCTGTGAATTTCATAGGCATTAAGAGTAGGGGAGGGCAGGTTTTGAAACTTTTCCCTGTCTCCTAGATTTCAGAGACAGAACCAGCCCTAAAATAGCTCTTTCATTCACCACACTTAACTTTTTGAGAGAGGCTCAAAGCAGCCATGGGCAGCATGGTCCTGATGCCTGCTCCTGGAGGTGCCCTTGGCACTCTGCTGTGCAGGCTTCACCAGGGCTAAAGTCACATTATTGCCTCGGCTCTGAACCCACAATTTGCACTAATTGCTCTGCAGTGCTCACGGACAGGAGCCCTCACTTTGCCTGCGATGGTAGTCTGAACCTTCATCATCTCCTAGAAGGACATTAATTAAGAAGTGGCAGGACACGTTGATAGGGCACAGCTATTTCTCAGCACCCTGGGGCTGACAGAAGCAAGCGTGGCTGAAGCAGGACATACTCAGTTCAGCTGCAGATTGCAGTGCTCTTTGCAAGGCAGAGTGCTGGTGGAGCACTCAGTGCAGAGCCCAGTGATGAAGGAGCATTGAGAAGCACAGGGTGGAGAGGTTCAAGCCTGTAGTTTGAGCTGTCTGCTTTTAATATCTCTTCTGACTTTCCCTTGGAGAATCTGGACAGTCAGACATCTCTGCTGTTTTACACACAGCCAGAAGACACAGCCTGGAGAAGAGGAGGCTCAGGGCAGAGCTCATTGCTGGCTACGACTACCTGAAGGGAGGCTGTAGCCAGCTGGGGTTGGGCTCTGCTGCCAGGCAAGCAGCAAAAGAAGAAGGGGACACAGCCTCAAGTTGTGCCAGGGGAGGTCTAGGCTGGATGTTAGGAGGAAGTTCCTGGCAGAGAGAGTGATTGGCATTGGAATGGGCTGCCCAGGGAGGTGGTGGAGTCACCATGCCTGGAGGTGTTGAAGCCAAGCCTGGATGAGGCACTTAGTGCCATGGTCTGGTTGATTGGCCAGGGCTGGGTGCTAGGTTGGGCTGGGTGAGCTTGGAGGTCTCTTCCAGCCTGGCTGATTCTATGATTCTATGAAATAGGGTTGTTAGTTGCTGCTCAATGTGTGGGTCTATTCCTTAGGACTTGAGGCTCAGGAACTAGGAGTAAAAAAAATCTCCATGTCTCAAGTTGTGACCAGAAACAGGAGAAGCAGGCCTAAGATTAGGATGCACCAGGGAGGAAAGAGCAGTGTTACATCACTGATTCTCCTCACATACCAGATGCAGGGCACAAGGGAGTTTGTGATGGATCCCATGATGTGGCCAGCCCCTGTCCCTTGTGAGCCTGGGCTTGCTGTGGACATTTGAGAATGATCCACACCAAGCATCAGGCGTCACCTCTAGAGCTCTGTCTGAGCTGCCGCACTGCCTGCCATGGGCAGACAGCACTGCCAAGGTAAGATCTCACACAGCAAAAAAGGGAGCAGGTGGAGCCTCAAGCATTGCAGGAGTGTTACAAACCTTCACCAGCCTCTGTCTATCCCTGCCAAGTATGCATGCACTTGCTCCTCTCATCCTTTCAGCGAGTCTGACCTTGCTAAGTACATTGCCCATCCCATAAATGTTTTTAAACACTTGCTTGGAAGTAGCCAGCGGTGGCTCAGGAGGTTTCCAGTCGTGAGCTACAAATACTCAGGCCTGGCAGAGAGACCAGGAAAAGTTAGAGACCTATTACTGGAATGGAAAACAAAATCAAACAGAATTAGGAACCAAATTTATCCCAAGGCTAAAGGAAGGAGAAAGGGCATGTGTGAAAACTTTGACTACTTCAACTCTGCTGGTACCATTCAGGGAGAGGAAATAAAAAGCAATAGCTGTGTCCAAAAATACACCCAGGCAGGGCCTGAGGAGGACGCAGATTGCCTCATAAATCTTTCCATACTTCTAATCTGCCCTGGCTGACTCAGCTGGCATCACCGAAGTGTCACCATTGCTAAGCATTTACAAGTGATAAGAACACTTCTGCCACCGACTAGACAAGCAGTAATGAGGCCACGTCCTGTCCTTCTCCCCTTTGTGGCAGTCAGACTCCGAGATCCCTCCTCTCTGTAAGCGAGAACTGAAAACTCGGCGCCAGGCACCGAAGCAGAGCGACAGAAAGCATAGGACAGGAGTCCACAGATCCTCTGCTTTGCCAAAGGCTTTTCTCAGTGACAGGCAGGAGGTGAACGGGAGGTTGAGCATGAGCCAGCAATGTGCTCTTGCAGCCACAGAGGCCAATGCCATTCTGGGGTGTATTAGAATGGCTGTGGTTAGTAGGTTGAGGGAGGTTCTCCTGCCCCTCTACTCTGCCCTGCTGAGGTCGCATCTGGAATATTGTGTCCAGTTCTGGGCTCATCAGTTCAAGAAGAGAACTGCTTGAAAGAGTCCAGTGCAGGGCCACAAAGAAGACTGAGGGAGTGAAGCATCTTTACGAGGTGAGCCTGAGGGAGCTGTGGCTCTTTGGCTTGGGGAGGTGGCCTCATCAATGGCTATAAATGTGTAAAGGGTCAGTGGCAAGAGCCTGGAGCCAGGCTCTGCCTGCTGATGCCCAGTGACAGGCCCAGGGGCAATGGGTGGAAGCTGAGGCTTAAGAAGTTCCATGGAAACATTAGGAAGAATTTTTCCACTGTGAGAGTTTCCACTGTCTGAGTGACAGAGCACTGGAACAGGCTGCCCAGGGGGGTTGTGGAGTCTCCCTCTCTGGAGATATTCAAGACCCAGCTGGATGTGTTCCTGTGTGATCTGGTACAGGTGATCCTGCTCTGGCAGGGGGGTTGGACTGGATGAGCTTTCGAGGTCCCTTCCAGCCCCTGCCATTCTGTGCTTCTGTTACAGCGTGTTGCATTAACATGTACAGGAGCCTGTGGCTGAGAGACCCTGCTGTGGAAGCCAGGTGGTTTCAAGAAGAGCTTCTCAAGGATTAGGTGTGCTGATCTCAAAGAAGCCCTTTGATATGTTAACTGGTGAAGCACTTTTCCAGAGGAACAGCAAGTGATGTTTGGCTTTGTGGCAGCTCACAGTGGCCCAGCTGATGCAGAGGTGTGAGCTATGGATGTGTCCTGGGATCAAAGACCTTGGGAGAAAAATCAGATGCTCTTTGTATGTGAGGTGGATGGATCAGTGTCTCCTTCACAGTCTCACAGTATCACCAAGGTTGGAAGAGACCTCACAGATCATCAAGTCCAACCCTTTACCACAGAGCTCAAGGCTAGACCATGGCACCAAGTGCCACGTCCAACCTTGCCTTGAACAGCCCCAGGGACGGCGACTCCACCACCTCCCTGGGCAGCCCATTCCAGTAGCCAATGACTCTCTCACTGAAGAACTTTCTCCTCACCTCGAGCCTAAACTTCCCCTGGTGCAGCCTGAGGCTGTGTCCTCTCGTTCTGGTGCTGGCCACCTGAGAGGTTGTGTGTGGCCCCCTGGCCACAACCTCCTTGCCCTCTTCCTCCTCCTGCTATGGCTCCCCACACCTCTCTTGCAGATGGGCTGGCCGCTTTCCGTGCTTTCCTGAAGACAGAGTTCAGTGAGGAGAACCTGGAGTTCTGGCTGGCCTGCGAGGACTTCAAGAAGACTCGCTCGGCAGCCAAGCTGGCGGCCAAGGCGCAGCGCATCTTTGAGGAGTTCATCGATGTGCAGGCTCCTCGAGAGGTGAGGCTCCAGCACCCTGGGCAGGCAGGGCAATCCGGTGGCACAGGCTGCGACCTGCTGGCTGCCAGGGGGTCCAGGAACCCCCTCTCCCAGAAGGGACGGTGAGCAGCGGGTAAGGAGGATGGGAATGCCGTCCTGCCTGCTGCAGCTGCCGCTGCTCACGGTGACTCATCATCCCCTGCTGAGGGCAGCTACTCTGACGATGCTAAATTAGTCACAGACAGTGATCTTACTGGCAACCACAACCTACATTTCCCAACCTCTCGGAGCTCCCTAGGAGCAGTTCGCCTCTCGTTTACTATCACCCTCCAGCAGGGTATGGGGCTGAGTCCTCGCAGGACATTTTGCACAGAAGCATCTCACGAATGACTAACTTGTTGACTCTCCCAGGAGGAGTGTTTATCTGCTGACTAACTCCCAACTCAATTAGACCTCATAAAGGATGCAAGCAGCAACTCAGAGCTGAACAAAAAGTGCAGTCACAACCTAAAGCCTGGAATTGTTAAATCCTCTTTCAAGCAGTGACAGGCTGATGTGCCTGTCGTGATGCTGGGTTGTGTTATTGTATTCATAAAGCAACCAGGAGGGTGCTTACTGTGCTTGCCCTCCCACAGCCATCCTCCCGCTAGATTGCACAGCTGCTTGTCATGATAGATGGGTCTCTCTACTGCACCTTTCATCTGGGCCACTGAGGAGCAGCCAGCTTCCCTCTAAGGGGGGATGTGTTTCGAGGCAGGCTTCATTCCCCAGCATCTCAGTGAGCACCTTCATGAAGATGTGCAGCCAGGGCTGCAGGGCTGAATCTGCGTTAGAAGTGTGAGCGCAGCTCGGGTGGGCTTTCTCCTCAGACTTGGCCCTGCTGTTGTAATCTCGGTGTGCTGGGATGTGAAATGGCCCTTAAGTGACACAGAGAGCTGATCTGTGTCGCTGTCATCTGAGTTAAGGCAGACAGTTATGCTTTCTAGGCTCCTTTAAGTTTGGATGTTGGGTTAGTAACAACAAAGAGCATCCTCTTCAGCCGGGTTTGAAACAGCAAACCCTAACAAAGTGCTGACTGCTTAGCCAGGGAAAGAAAACAGGACAGCTCCGCTGCTGGCTTTGCAAACAAACAGCAGCCATAACACGAGGAGTGTTTATTTTGTCAAGCCTCTGCTTGACACGAAGCTGTTATGGGAAAAGTCAAACAGTTTATTTTGTAAGAGAGGAGTTTGGAAACCATTTAATAAGAGCATGCTAATAGTTTAAACCCAGCTAAAAGTTCACTCACCCTTGCATTGGGTGTGTGGGGAGGAATAAAAGGACTAGAAAGATCTTGGGGGACAGGAGAGGTGTTAGGCTGGGCCATCGTTTTTGAGAGATGTGCAGCATAAAGCCATGCTCAAGAGCCCGAGTGGAAGTCATTTGACTTGAGGAGTGCTCATATCACTGTAAACCCAGTGCAGCCTTCCCAGGTCTGGGGCAAGATTGGTAATCCTAAAGCTCGTGGTGTTTCGGGGGCTATTCAGGCATGGATGAGGGCAGGACCTCGGTTCTGCTGCTGCCTTTACAGCCGTGGCTGAGACGAAATGTGCCATTTGAAGCCAGCAAACTGCTTACTCAGTACCAAACTCTCTTCTGCTACTTTTCCCAGGTGAATATAGACTTCCAGACACGGGAGCTGACAAGAAGAAACATGCAGGAGCCTTCTCTCTCTTGCTTTGATCAAGCTCAGGGGAAGGTGCACAGCCTGATGGAGAAAGACTCTTATCCCAGGTTCCTGAGATCCAAAATTTACACAGACCTGCTATCTCAAACCCAGAGGAGGCTCAGCTAGAGCAGCAACGTGGCCCCCAGAAACTTTGTGCTTCCCACAGCAGCCAAAACCCATGCCTAAACCTGAAACCTACTTGGTGTTGAAAGCAGTGGGAATGAGAAAAGAGGGAGAAAGGGAAGGGGAGGCTTCCAGAGCATGCTCCAGGTGTGATATTAGGACTCTCTGAGTTTCTGTGCTTCTTTTTTCAGCTATCAGTAGCATCTTGCAGTCGTTGCCTCTCTCTAGCAGAAGCCTATAATCCTCTCTAGTTGTGGGCTCATCTCTTGCAGGGGCAGGTTTCTTTTAAGATTGACTGTGTTGGTTTGAGTGTAAATAATGCCACTGCACCTTACCACCCTTCCAGACATCCCTCTGGCTCTCCTTTGTGTTTGGAAGGGCCCTACGGGCAGTTCTGAAGCCAAGGCTAGTCTCCCCTCCCCTGTGCTCTGGATCCAGAGACAGGAGGGAAGGAAGAAGGCAAAAGCACACAATTCCTGCTGCTTCCTGCAGCAGAAAGCAATCAATGAACTCAGCTCACCTTTCCACTTTGGCTGCACACCTTGTGACACCAGCTGCTACCCTGTCACAGCCCCTTATCTTCCAGGGGTGGAGACGAGGAGTTATTTTCTGTGTGACCATCAGGGAGCTGCTGCTTCTCCTGAGGAAGGTAGTGCCAGAAGCCCTTGCTGGAGCTCATCAGGCAAGCCTTCTAGTGCCCGTGATTGCTTTCCACTGCGATTGTTTGTTGGTCTGGTGGCTCAGCCTCAGGATCCCAGTCATCGTTCAGGCTTCGTTGTGTTAGGCACCGTACCAAAACCTAGCACAAAGAGGCTCCTGGCTGCCAGAAGCAGAAGCTTGGTGGCTTCTCAGGAAGCCTGCTAGCTGATGGGAAAGAGTTGAGAGGAGGAATGTCCCATCTGCCCCAGGCTAAGACATGAGAAGAGCACAAGAGCTGCCTGCCAGCACAGACAGCACTTTTCAGGCAGTAGCTGGCCAGCACACCGCAGGGAGAGGTGACATGAAAAAACCTCACGCCTTTTTGTTACTTACTGATTCTTGGCTGTTGCTGTTACCTACCGACCGTGCACGGTGGGTTCACTGCCGTGTAAAGAACCACTGAAGGCAAGAAGCCTGCTGCACGCTGCTGGCTTGAGAACACCACACAGGGAAGAGAGCAGCAAGCAGCTGGGTGTGAAGTGCGCTGTGGCCCTGTGCCCATCGCTGGATAGCCAGCTGCAGCTGCAGGACAACTCTCCACAGGTCTCCTCATGCAGCATCTCCTCTGTGCCTGGCAACCACGCTTGCCAGCTGAAGGACCTGTTTCTGTGGCACTGCCCTTCGGCCCAAGGAGCACAGGGAACGGCTTGAAAGAGCCCAGTGCAGAGCCACAAAGATGACGGAGTGGAACATCTTCCCTACGGTGAGAGCCTGAGGCAGCTGGGGCTCTCTAGCCTGCAGAGGAGGAGACTGAGAGGTGACCTCTTCAATGTTTGTAGATATGTGCAGGGTGAGTGCCAGGAGCCTGGAGCCAGGCTCTGCTGGGTGATGCCAAACAACAAGACAAAGGGCAGTGGGTGGGAGCTGAGGCATAAGAAGTTCCATGGAAGCACGAGGAAGAATTTTTCCACTGTGAGGGTGACAGAGCACTGGAACAGGCTGCTCAGGGGGGCTGTGGAGTCTCCTTCTCTGGAGATAGTCAAGATCCACCTGGATGTGTTCCTGTGTGATCTGGCACAGGTGATCCTGCTCTGGCAGGGGGTTTGGACTTGATGAGCTTTTGAGGTCCCTTCCAGCCTCTGCCATTCTGTGGTTCTCTGATTGCTGTTGCAGCTATTGAGTTTCAGATTCCTGCAATACTCTCTAGTGGAGAAGCAGACAGCCTGTCTGGGGATTTGAGCCTACAGAGCAGAGGTCTGTTTTCTTAGTTTTATGAATGCCTGAAAAGTGACCCCATGGATCTTGGGGAGGTTGGAACTAAATGATCTTGGAGATCCCTTCCGGCACAAACCAATCTATGATTCTGTGATGATTTTGCATTCTTTTCCTTCTCTCCAACACCCACAGATCAAAGGCTGCAAACCTCTGCTCTAGCTGAGGGCTGTGGGTAGGTTTGATACATCAGAAACCTGGTGATGAAGTGGTGGGACCTAGGTAGATTGAATTCTACATTAGCTAAGCATAATGTGTTTGGAATGAGATGCAAAAGCCTGCTTGGGTGGTCTAAGTTACTGTCCATGCATTAGGCAGGAAGAAGGTTTTGAGTCTTTTTGTGAGGATGCTCAGGGGAATGTTAGGACAAAGAGGTTTAACATGAAGATAGGGATGGTAAGCATGTTTGTTTCAGTTGGGACGTGTCTCTAAGACATCATGGTCTAAATGTGGTGCAAGAGCACAGCTTATGTCCAGTAGGGAAACCTGTTTTTCAGTACCTGGTTGGTCAGCTCGAGTACTCTGCAGCTGTTTTCTAGGAGAAGATCAGTGACAGGTGGGCACTGCAAAGTGTCCCAGATTCACCCAAGGGGTCTGCATCATTCAGTGGCTCAACCAGCCATGAGTTTATCTGTTCATAGGCCCACAGCTTTATGTCAAGCAGGGTACATGGCAAAGAAGGTCTCGTGGGATGGGTGTCTGGGGAAATGTGCAGTGCTCTGGAAGCAGTCAAAAACAGAAGCAAGGGATATAGACTCACACACCTGGTGGCTGTACCTGGCAGTGTCTGGGCTTTGGGAAGTGGAACAGAGTCACATAATCTGTACAGCCCCCTCCTGGTATGGGTGAAAGGGGAGGAGGGCAGCAAACCACCCCATGCTGTAGTGAGAGCCTCTCAGTGCCTGACCCACAAAGGAGAATGCAAAGCTGCCGGCTGTGAGGAGGAGCTGGAAGAACTCTCTAAGAAACACTGTGTTACTATGCCTGTGTCACACAGCTTCCACTGGGGTCTCTCGAGGCCATAGGTTGCTGTGGCTGAAATAGTTGGGCCTGTGAGGTGCCAGGTGTACCCAGTGCCACTGAGACCACAAAATGGCACAGCAAGTGGTGACCCAGACGCTGCAAGGTGGCAGCTCAGCTTGCCAGTGCTGTGGTGTCAAACAAGCTCTGTTGTGAGGGATGGAGGGAGGTCCCCTTGTCCAGCTCTGCCTCCCTCCTTTTCAGCCTCCACTCGACTGCAGGTGTGGAAAGCATCCCAGTGCTGCCCTGGACTTGAGAGACAGCAGCAGCAGGCTTATGCAGCCAGTGCTTTCAAAGAGAAGGTGGAATGCTGTCTTAACTGCGGCACTTCTCCTACAGCCACCCTGGGTGTTCTTGGATGCTGCTGACCTCTAGTGCCAGCATGCCAAACGAGGCTCCTCAGCAAGTGCCCTGCACTCACCCACGGTGGTGAGGGCCGCGGGGACAACCAGGAGATGAGGGAACAGCAGGAGCAAGACGTTTGTGTCGAGGAATGATGGACAGAAACTCAGAAGCGAGGACAATTCCCAGGCTGCCCTGACGGCTGCAAAGGCTGGTTCTGTTCAGAGTGTGACCGAGGAAGGCCCAGGAGGTAACACATCTCGGCAAGCTCCTCCAGCATCGGTGCTGCCAAACCTTTCAGTCTGCATCAGAACTCACGGAGAAAGCTTCCAAGTAGTTCAGCACCCGGTAAAGCCCAAGCTCCTGTCTCCACCTTCCATCCGGGGAGCTGCGCTGAGCAGGCGCCTCCAGAGATGCCATTGCTGCGATGGTGACAGCAACTGATTTCACACCAGCTGATGCAGGAGAAGGGGGAGAAGTGTTTTGCCTGTTAAATTGGTGCCAGGTAATATCCTCCACGGGGAACTTCCCAGAGCACAGAGTGGAGCAAAAGCATTGTCTGAGGCATACGAGTCTACCACGGTTATTTTTGTTGTCTCGGAGGAAAGCCAATCAGTTATTTAAAGTCATTTATTCCCCCCCTTTCTTTTTCTAAAACAAGAATTTGGCACCAGCTGCTTCTTTTATGCCAAATGTCAGTCTGAAGTGAATTCAAATAGGCAGCTTGTAGCTCTTCCCCTTAAACCAGGGGCTGATGAGGGAAATAATGACTGAGCCAAAGCTTCGGAAAGCACTGAGTGATGACTAATCCCCGTCAAGGACAAATATCCTATCGTTGATTCATCTCTCACTGATGTGGAAAGGATATTCATAACTTACAAACCCCATTTCCCCTCTCCACAAGCACACACCTCCAAAATTTGCCTCCCAATTCAAGTAATGTCATGAGTGTACTATTGCATGAAGAGAGGGGAAAGAAAAAGAAACCCTTTTGCTCAGCTCTTTTTATTCTGTGTGCTTGCTGGCAAGTATCCAGTCAGCTCCCAAGTCCTTTGGCAGCAAAAAGGAGGAAGAGCTTGCAAATTGCCTTCTTTATAAGCTTCAGATGTTGTGAACCCCAGAAGCAGATGCAGGACCCCTGTCTCCTTTGGGTTTCTGTCTCCTGCTTTGGCCCATCAGCCAGCTTTGGGATGATTTCCACCCCTGTCGCTGGGCTAATTGCTGTACCCACGAGTCCATGTTCTCCACACTGGCCAGGTGCGATGGGCAAAGTCCCACTGGGCTAAGCAGGGGAGGGGAACAGGTGTGTGTGTGCCTGAGGGTGTGGGTGGGTCGAGTGTGCATGAGACCTCATGTGTTTGTTATTTAGTGTCTCCTCCTAGAGCAGCTTTCCTGAGACACAGCTGTGCATGCTATGGTAGGAGAATTAGGCATAAATGACATAAACAGGAGATTTTTAGCCAATGCTGTGTTTGCCTCATGTGTAAGTTCGACTAGTAATAAGAGATGTGCAACCCTGCTAGGCTTCCAGTTACCCATAAGAGCACATGTATCAAACTGAACTGAATGTTCACTGGTAGACACAACCCCAAAAGTTTACAGCACTCAGAGCAATAGCAAAGCATACCTCATGCCGGTCCTGCAGTGCCTCTCACCCACCCGCGCAAGCTTTCCCCTCCCTGGGGACCTCTTGCTTCTCCCTCCAAACCCCCTTCTCCTTCTTAGTCCTGTCCTTGTGGTCTTCCTTCCTCCTCCTCCCTGTGGTTTCCTCTGTGGAGCACTCCTGTCCATGCCAACCTTCCTCACCATCAGCAGTGTTTGTCCCCATATATCTAAACGTGGCTGTCACACAACCTCCTCCTGTGTGTGGATGCACCTCCATCCTCATCTATCCCTCCTCTTCTTTGCCTTTTACTTCCTCAGATACTTGTTTCTGGTCCTGCCATCTCCTACATGCCTCCTACTGCCACAATAAAGCTCCCAGTAGCTTTTCCCTTGCCCATTATGTAAAAAGAAAATGCTTCACAGAATTCCTGCTGTCTTTCATTCCCAGGGCTGCTGCAATTGTCCTCTTCCTTGGTACTGTGTTTTCTCCAGCATCAAAGCATTATATCACAGAACTGGAACTTAAGAACCTTCTGCTGCTAGACCAGAAAGCTTTTCTCTACCACACACCCCTTGGGCTTTGCGGAAGCTCCTCTTGTCCCCAGTATTGTGTTGTCTTCTTCCATCCATGCTCCACGTGCTGTGCTTGTGGCAGGGGCTGGCTAGCTGAGGGGGCAGCTGTGCTAGCCACAGGCAGTGGCTGCTTCAGCAGGGTCACAGCTGTGCTTCCTCCTGCCTTTCTGATACAACAAAAAGAGAGAGTGTAAATAAAGGTGTGTGTGAGTGTGTTGTATTTGCTCAGTAAAGTTAACCATTCTGCGCCTCCTCTTGGTTTTAGCTGGGGGGATGTATCTCTGATCTGAGACTGCAGAAACCACAACTGGAGCTCAAGGATCTCCACAGGAGGGAGATGGCAAAAGGGAATGAATTTATTACTGAAAAAAAACCAACCCTCAACGCTTCTGGCCGAAAGGCACAGAGTAAAAGGCAGTGCCTGCTCTTGGAGGGAGCTGGTGCTCCAGAGAGGCGCGGGCGGCAGCCACGGTGTGAGCCGCTTGTCTCCAGCAGCCCCACAGCTCCCAGTTTGCATCATGTGCTGCAGGGCTGGAGTTAAACCACGCCGGGCGAGGAGCTGCTCAGCTTTGCACTTACAGCTAACGGCATTATCCTAAGAGACATGTCCCCATGCTGCTCTATCAGTGCCTGCAGCCACTGGCTGAAAAGCAGTGAGGGGAGGGAGGCGACCTGTGTTGCATTCACTTGCGTGGTCCCCTGTGGGGTTACTGGTCACGAAGAGAGCAGGGTACAAGTGCTCCCTGGGGTAGAGACCCCTCTCTTAAAAAACAGTCAAAGCCTCTCATCCTTTCCCACTCCTCTGCAAGCAATTCAAACCAGAGAGGTGGATTTTCCTTCAAGCTCTCCGCCAGCTCCACCTTCGGTGGGATGGCAGTGTCCTGCCAGCAGAAAGCGGCTTTGAGGACCCAGCTCCAAACCTCAGCACCAAATCAGGCTGTCTTAACTAATGACAAAGACTTGTTCTTTGGGAAACATGCTTGTGGGTGGCTCAGAAGAGCATTAATGCATGGAATGAACTCAGGAGTGTGCCACCAGATACCTGGTAGAAGGACCAGCTCTTGTAAGGGCTGCTCTGGGACATGTTCCCTTTTAAAGTTAGCTCCTGATGCTGCAATTGCCTCAGTGGGGTCTTGGTGGTGCTGGCGTTAGTAGATAATGCCAGGGAATGTTCAGTCTGATTGTTTCCCATGCAGGGGAAGGCATGGGCTGGGGTTTGGTCCGACCTTCCCTCTGCACTAGCTGCTTGCTTGCTTCCCTTCTGAGGCCAGAGAAGCTCCTCAGCCATACCAGATGTGTGCCTGGCGATGATACCCCCAAGTTGTATCACCACATTGTACAGTGCCACTCACCTCTACTGCACAGAGGCTGTGAGGTCACAATAAACAGCCTGAGGCCACCTGCTCTCTGCCTGTCTGAAAAAGTGTGGGTTGAGTGCGTGTTCCCCCATGGAAAGTGAGAGCTGTGGATGTGGGGATGGAGGAGTGTCTCCTAGGAGAATTGCCAAGGAGGAAAAGGATGGGAGAAGTCTGTGCCTTCTTCAGCCCTGTCCTCATCCTTCTGTGTGCTGGTTTCACTGCTGCAAACATGCTGGATGGGCCAATGAAGGGATGCATTAACTCTGAGCAGTCTCCTCTCTTGAAGGAACTTAGATCCAATCTCCTTAGAGGTACAGTTTGGGGATGTGAGTCAAAAACGTTGTCACTACTACCTAGGGGATTACAAGAGAGGTAAACCTGAAGAGTTTACCACCATTACACCTCTACCTGAGGAGGAACTTCTGTGCTGTAAGGGTCATGGAGCACTGGAACAAGCTGCCCAGAGCAGTTGTAGAGTCTCCTTCTCTGGAGACTTTCAAGACCCATCTGGATGTGTTCCTGTGTGACCTGGGCTAGATTCTATGGTCCTGCTCTGGCAGGGGGGGCTGGACTCGATGGAGGTCCCTTGCAACCCCTAACATCCCATGAACACTGTCCTTTTCTGGGTACACCCTGCTGCTGCCTGTGATGGGATCAACCCCCAAAACCAAGGGCCTGAGTGCAACCAGCATCAGAAGCTGTTGTTCTTGGAGAAGAGTGCTGAAAAGCTTCCTCACAGCAAGAGGCTGATGGTGTCTGCCCAGGGACTAGCTGTAGCTGGAGCAGAGCAGGAGAACTGGCTTCAGCCCAGGTAGGCAGGCAGCACTGAGGATGGTGATGGTCAGTGCAGGTGGGTGATGTGAGCACACAAATTATCTCCTCTGCTGAGCCAGGCACCTTGTGGGAGCACACATGAACCTGCAGCACCTTCCTGCAGGCCAGGCCCACAGTAGCAGGTAAATGCTTGTTGAGCCATGCTCCAGGGGAAGAATGGAAAACCAAGCAGTGTGGTGTGGGGACGTGGGGCTGCACAGACAGACATTTGGCTCCCTCCAGCCTGGCAGCCTCCACATGCACCCTGTGGGAGAAGCAGTGATGGCTGCAGAGCAAAAGCCTCTCTATCAGCCCATTAAACCCACTGAAAGGCAGCCAGAAGCGGCTGTGATGAAGGTGGCACCGCTGGGGCTCCAGCCTGTCCCATGCACAGTGCTGCGGGTGGCACGGCTCCCACCTGCCCTGCTGGCAGTGTTTCCATCACACCAAGTGAGAAAGCAAGGGCCAGGTCTGCTCCCGGCAGCAGGACTGGCAGTGGAGGAGGTGTGAGCAGGGTCCCCCAGCAAAGGCAGCAGTGAGGATGGATCAACCATGCTCAGGCCATGAGACGCAAACAGATGCTTCCTCTGACCTAGAAAAAGCAAAGCCAGGCTCCAGTAGGCATCTTGCATCCAGGTCTGGGCTTGACCCCTCCTTGGGGCATAAACTGGGGAGAAACAAGCTGGGATAGGCTGGGGAGTCAACTGCAAAGCCTAGTGGGGATGGGTCTGAACTAGTAAGGAAGGGAAAGGTAAGGAGTGGCTCAGCAAGCAGAGAAAGCACCTCTGGGACCAGGGCATACATGAGCTAGAGCTCAGCAGCAAGAGCTGCAATAGTCAGAGTGACTCAGTGAGTTTTGAGGACCATTTTAGGGAGTCTGGAGAAGCCTGGGCTTGTTGGGGGAGGGTTGGGCAGCAGCTGAAGGCAATCCTGGCCACTAAAGAGGGAAGGGTTAGCAGGGACAGAGGCAAAGACCAGAGTGAGGGTAGCTGGGGGAGGCTGTTTAGATGTTAAGTGGAAGTTGCATGGTGGGAGATCCGTGGGAGAGTGAGGAGAAGGGAGGGAGGAGAAAGACCTTCAAGGAGGAAGGGCTGAGGCCGAGCAGAGCACCTCGTGAGCAAGCCTGGTAAGTGAGGGAGAGCAGTGACCTGGATTCTTCTTGGCCAAAAGGCCTTTGCTACGTGCTCTGCACAGGTTGGAATTTAAACCCAAAAATGAATCAAGGCTCTTTTCCTCTTGAAATTGCTGCACTGTTTTTTTCTATCCCCCCTTTTTTATCCCAATTCTCTTCCCTTCTATTATTTTTTTTCCTTTTCATCTGCTGCTTCTCCCCTTTAAGCCTGTCTCTGAGCCAAAGCAATTTGCATGCATCCAAGGAAGGCTCTGCCATTAGAGCTGCTCTGTCTCTCCTCTTAGTTAGGATATATTTAGCCATCATCTTTGTTGGGTATTTTTTGTTTTGTTTTGTTTTTTTTTTCCCCTTCCTTTTTATTCTTCTGCTGTTCAGTGGCTTTAAAGAGCAGGTGCCAGGAACAGCAAGTGAGGGTTTAAAAATACCTGCTGTCAGATCCCTCTCCCCCGCGCAGATGTGCGCCGGCGCTGCGCGGGAGCGAGCGCGTGAGCAGGGAGGCTAACAGCTGCCCCTTGGAAGGCTCATTTGTGATTCTAGGGCTGTTTGAAAAATGATTTTTTAATATAATTACGATTTTATTATTTTATTTCCATAACCTCTTTCCGCACTGCTGCAAATTTCCAGGGCAGCTATTTCCTCTCACTGAGTGTGCTGCTGTGGGCAAAGCAATCCGGTGCCCTACGGGCTGGGCTGAGGACCTCTTGTTGCACAGAAGCTGCCAAGGGACAAGTGCTGCTGGCTGTCTGGGCAGTTGGGGGCCTACAAAAAAGCTGGGGAGGGACTTCTGAGGCTCTCAGGGGGTGACAGGACTGGGGGGAATGGAGCAAAGCTGGAGGTGGAGAGAGTCAGACTGGACGGTGAGGGAGGAAGTTGTTGAGCAGGAGAGTGGTGAGAGGCTGGAATGGGTTGCCCAGGGAGGTGGTTGAGGCCCCATGGCTGGAGGTGTTTAAGGCCAGGCTGTGGTCAGGCTGCTCTAGGGTAGGGTGTCCCTGGGCATGGCAGGGGGGTTGGAAGTGACTGATCCTTGTGGTGCCTTCCAACCCTGACTGATTCTGTGATTCTATGTTGTCCCCTCCTGCAATGTGGTGTGTGTGGGAGTCATCCTGAGCAAGGGTGTGTGGATGAAGCGAGGCTCACCTGCAAGCACAGGATAACAGAATGATGAGGGTTGGAAGAGACCTCTGGATATCATCTAATCTAATCTCCCTGTTAAAGCAGGAGCATACAGAACAGGTTGTCCAGGGTCTTATTCAGCTGGGTTTTGAATCTCTATAGAGAAAGAAGCTCCCCAGCCTCTCTGGGCAGTCTGATCCAGTGCTCCAGCACCCTTGCAGGAAAGAAGTTTTGGGTTTTTTTTATCTTCAGATGGACTCTCCTGGGCTCCAGTTTGTGTTTCTTTCCCCTTGTCCTGTTTCTGGACACCATTGAATAGAGTCTTGCTCCATTCTCATGACCTGCACCCTTTAGATATTGATAAACACTGACAAGATGCCCTCTCAGTCCTCTCCAGGCTGAACAACCCCTGGTGTCTCAGCCTCTCCTCGTTGCAGAGGTGCTCCAGTCCCCTCAACATCTTGGTAGCCTCTGCTGGACTCTCTCCAGTACTTTGCAATTTCTCTTGAACTGATGAGCCCAGAACTGGGCACAACACTCCAGGTGTGGCCTCACTAGGGCAGGGCAGAGGGTTAGAAGAACCTCTCAATCTGCTGGATGTGTTGTTTGTAATGTGCTGGCTTGTAGTTACCTTATTCACCAGGACTCTTAGGTCTTTCTCTGTAGCTGCACTGAGGCTCTTGGGGACCCCTTGCAAACATGTCATTGCTGGTGCAGCCACATTGGCTTCCTCATTCCTCCTAGGCACCATTGCCACTTCTGAGTGATGCCACACTCCTGCCTGCACAGCAGCAACCTCTTGTCTTGGATGATCTCCTGCCAGCACCCATTTCTCCTGTCTCCTTTGCCTACATCTCTCCTTAAACATCACCAGAGCTTCACATGAGCTTGCTGTTGGAGGAGGGGGCTGTGCAGCGTGAGCAGTGCCTTGAAGTCTCTCCGTTCTACTCCTTTGCATTCAGCCTGTCCCTGATTTCATGCAGAGGACTCTGCCAGTCTCTGCTGAAGCAATGCAGGGAGTGCTTGGTGCTGTCCTCAAGGTTTACTGTTCCTCATTGTCATCTCTGTGGGCCCCCATTGCTTTAGGAGACACGAGGTGTCAGGCTCCTCAGTGAGCCTGCCTGGCTCACATCTGCAATGCAGTGAGAGCTTAGCAGTGTGGCTCAGCTTGGCTCTTCCTCTCCTACTCCCTGCCCTCCTCTTCCTATGCATTTCTGTATCCTTCCCTTCTTGTTCCACTCAAACCACATGAAAATGCAAGAGTACCTGGTACCAGAAACTCTCTTCAGAGCTTGATTGTGCTTTGGGGCAAATAGAGTCATTTAGGTTGGAAAAGACCTTCAAGATCATCAAACATAACTGCTAACCCTGCTCTACCAAGTCCACTGCTAAGCCACAACCCCAAGCACCACACCTACATGGCTTTTAAACACAGCCAGAGATGACAGAATAGAATCAACCAGGTTGGAAGAGACCTCCAAGCTCATCCAGTCCAACCTAGCACCCAGCCCTATCCAGTCAACCAGACCATGGCACTAAGTGCCTCATCCAGGCTTTGCTTGAACACCTCCAGGGATGGCAACTCCACCACCTCCCTGGGCAGCCCTGTTCCAGTGCCTGGCAATCCTTTCAGGGAAAAACTTTTTCCTAATGTCCAGCCTAAACCTTCCCAGGTGCAGCTTGAGGCCATTCCCTCTTGTTCTATCCCTAGCTACTTGGGAGAAGAGACCAACACCCACCTCATGACAGCCTCCCTTCAGGTAGCTGTGGAGAGTGAATGTGCAAGGACACTTTGCACCAGTCCTTTCTTAGCTCCTTGTTACCTGCCTCGTTTGTGTAGCACCAGGGCTGAGAAGATTATTTTCCTGTTTTCCAGGCTTTCTGGCACTTCAGAAGTACTATCCCAGAAACAAACCCAGCAGCAGTACCTGGGGCTGAGAGGTTTTGTGGTTTGCTTGTGATGGGGAAGCTGAGAGCTGTACCACTCCCAATGCAGGTGCAGCTCTTCCACCACAGCTGCCTCCACAGTCGAGGCAGCTCCCAGCCCAAGCACGCAGAACCCCTGCCACGCACCCTGCTTGGCTTGCTGGGACCTCCCTGGGCGAGATGAAGCCACAGGAGGGCCAGTCCCCATGGATGGGAGATGGGCTTCATGCCGGCAGAGCTGCAGCACCGTTACGGGAAGGGAGCCCAGCCCCAGGCGTTGCAACACAGATGAGCTTTTTGTGTTCCAAAACAAGGACTGATAATGCAGGCAAGCGAGCTGGAGCCGCGGGAGGCTGCTAAGCTAAATGAGACAGGAAGCACGTAATTAAATTAGATATAGAGCAGCATGAAGACATCTGAGTACACATTTGTCGTTGGGCACAGAGGGTATTGCATAACCCTACTGAAGAGCTCTGCGTCGTGAAATAGTGCACCTACCGCGCCCCAGGCTGGCGAGGTGCCCGTCCCTGGACAGCATCTCCCCAGGGCGAGGATCTGCCTTCTAAGGGGAGAGTTAAAGAAGCTGCCCCAAGGGAGCAGAGCTGCCAGCTGGAGGTTTGTGCAGGGGGCTGGTGGATACGGCAGAGCGAGCGGAAGGTCTGTCCCGAACTTGGTGAGGGAGGATGTTGCCAGAGCAGCCTGACACCATTCCTGCACCGTGTGTGCTACTGGCACTGCGTTCCCAGAGCCTTGCACCCGTTTGGACACCCGAGGGTGGGACTTTGCTGTGAGTGTGGCATTTCCAGTGTGCTTTATGCATCTTCTGGTTGAGGGACCATGGTGCCCAAGAAGACACAGCCTTTATAGAATCACAGAATCCTTTGGGTTGGAAGTGACCTTTAAGATCAAGTCCAGCCAATAATTGATAGATTTTTTTTCCCCTCACACTGAGGTTTATAGGGATCTGTGTCTCCCATGGGGACCAAGCTCCCACTGCAGGCATTTCCTCGCTTCAGCTTTGACTCGCCTGAGCCAAGTGTCTCAAAAGCTGCTGCAAAGGGGACAAGCTGAAAGCACACATGTGCTTACTCAATGCATTTTATCTTGGTGGGGTGAAGCAGCAGGGAGACAGGAGCTGAAGCAAAGCGGAGATCTCCGCAGGCTGTAGTACCAAGGCAGAGGTGTGCAGAGTTCGCCTGCTCTGGCTGACATCACCCATGCTTCTCTCCCATGGGCCATGGCTGTTGCTGCCATCTCAGCTGTGTTTTGCCATGCAGTTACATTTCCCTGGCTACTTCAAGCAGTGCTCTTGGCTACTCAGCACAGCCAGTGTCACAGGGACCATGGACTTGCTGCCAGAAGTCATCTGTCCTATGTGTCTGTTACATGTGCCCAGGCTCCTGGAGGTGTTCTTCTTGACACAACGTGCTTAGGGGATGGTTCAAACACCAAGGAGAGCTGCCAGCACCTCCTGTGATGGCAAATCTGTAGGTAGAAAGGGCTGCAGCACATGGGCACAGTTTTAAAGGGGAAAAGGTCACAGACAAGTCCTGCTTAATGCCAGGCATGTCCCAGAGTGATGAGACAAAACAATGCCAGGGCGTTGCTGAGCACTGCTTCTGTGTGGAGAACTGTGAAGGAGGTACAGATCTTGGTGACAGAGGAGAAGTGGCATCACCACT
Organism: Tricholaema leucomelas; assembly: GCA_013400475.1. NCBI lineage: Eukaryota > Metazoa > Chordata > Aves > Piciformes > Lybiidae > Tricholaema lacrymosa > Tricholaema leucomelas. The sequence continues at coordinate 706,559 of WAAF01000418.1, forward strand.
CCAGGCCCAGTGAGCTGGCAACTGCTGCAGCTGGGAGGTGAGTGCAAAGGGTGTGGGTGCGTGGTCAGTGCCAAAATACCTGGATGTGACCCTCTTCTGTGGGTACCAGGAGCCCATACTCACATCAGCATGGCACTGCTGCTGCAACACCAGTGCTCCCAACATGGCAGTGATATGGGGTGGAGCACCAGGCTGATGCGGCTAAGCACTTCCAAACCCTGTGTTAGATGCACAGACCTTCTTAGCCTCTGTACTGCCAAAGGCAACCTTACAGCCCTCTCACCCTTACTCATCTCCTCCCTTCCCTAAATTCATTGCTCCAATCATGGTTTTAAGGCACAGGGAAGACATGAACAAGAGCTTTCTGTAGCTCCAGGCATTTATCTGTACTTGAATATCTGCTAACCAAGCCTTAAACCCGTTTACTCAAGTGAAAAATGCCAAAGGTGCCAGAAAAAGAGCTGCTCTTGTCATGAAAGCCAAGAGAGGAGCTAAAAACTCATCTTTGGTCATTAGTCATGATGCATCTTTTGTGGCTAGCCATGGGCAAGGCAATTCAGTGGCTGCTTCTGGGTGGTGGATGAAAGAGCCCCTGTTACTCTTAGTGGGCACTGAGGTGCCTGATGCTCCTCTGAAAGTCTCCCATCCTGCTATCCTCTTGCTCCCAATGGCCTCTCAAGAGGAGCCTTCCTCCCCAGCCCTAGGTGGCTGTGTGCTGCTAACTTCCCTGGCACAGCTCATCTCTCATGGGCAAGACACTCTGGCAGTCTTGCATGTGATTAATGCAGGCGTCAAGGGCAGAAGACAACCTGAGCTCCAGGAAAATGTCTGTGCTGGTGGTGGAGCTGGTCGTAGCAGGGACTAAGTAAGGAGGAAAGGAAAGGAGGAGTAGAGCCAGCAGCTCTTGCCTTTGTTCTGGCATAGCCATGTGCAAGGGAGTTCAGGGTTGCTCCCTCCCAGAGGCACCACATGGGGAACTGCAGGGAGAGCAGCTCTGAGGGACTCTCCATGAGCCTGACCTTGGCATGGGGGACCTATTATTTCTTCATGGAGCTCTGCTTCATGAGCTTTGCTGGTGCACAGTGTCTGATGCTGGTTTCACTTTGTCACTTCAGCCTTTGATTGATTTTACTAGTTCAGTCCTTCCCCTCCGGTTTCCAGCACCTTCGCTGCTTTTAGTCTCTTCATCTTCAGCTCCCATTAGGATCACTTTGGTAAGATGCTTTTCCAGGCTTTGCTCAGACTTCCTTTGATGTGCATCTCCTCCACTTCTCTTCTCCCACCACAGACCCAGCAGAGAATTTACCATGAAGTGCAGCCTCTGCCAGCAGGTGAGGTCAGACATCAACCCTTATTTAGCAGTGGACTGGCAGTGTGATATGGGGGGATGAGGAGACATTACACCCTTCTGTTCCCTGCAGGGCAAGAGGAGGCATTGTATTGCCCTGGGGAGCACAACCCTTCCCCCAGACTTTGGATCTGCCTCTGGGATGCTGCAAGCCAGCCTGACTCTGCCAGGGACTGGCATCCTCTGCTGAAAACACCTGAAGAGTCATAGAATGGTTTTAGTTGAAAGGGACCTTTAAGATCATCTAGTCCCAACTCCATTCCTCCCCATGGGCAGGGACACCTTCCACTAGACCAGGTTGCTCACAGCCCCACCAGCCTGGCCTTGAACACTTCCAGAGAGGGGGCACCACAACTTCTCTGGGTGGCCTGTGCCGATGTCTCACCAGCCTCTGCTGCGATGTGGTGCTGGAAGTCCTCGGGCAGCAGGACAGAGCTGACAAATGTGCCGTGTACGGCGTCTGTCCTGTCCCTCTCGCTCTCCCCGTCTGCGTTGCCAGCGGTTACTCAGCACGTCGGTGGAAACCAGCCTGTTTTTTCCTGTTATCAAGGAAGCAGCTATGAGTGTGATGCTCAAGGACAAGCTTGGGCCTCCTACTCCCCCCTCCTTTTCCAGCACAAAAGGGAAAAAACCCAACCCCAACACCCTACCTAAGCTGCTATCTTCACCAGGCGCTGCCAAAGTAGCTTTTGGTTGGCTGGAGGGAAGCTGGGTCCCCCTCCCAGCACTCCCGCCTCCCACCCCATATAAAGAGCGGCTCCTTGCCGCTTCTCCAGCCGACAGCACGCAACCGTGAGCGCAGGCGCTGCCACAGCTGCCTGTTGCACAGCCCAGCCAGCACCGTTAAGGACCTGATGAGTTGCTGGGTACCTGGGTGCCCAGCTCTCAGCATGTGCCGGGGTTTAGCCGCGCTCCCCATCACTTGCCTGGAAAGGTAAGGGGCTTCGCCACGCCGCAGGTCTGGGACGCAGAGGGTTCTCTGGAAAAGACGCACCTAACTTCGGAGAGGCTGGGTCAGCCGCCGCTGCTGCTGCTGCCTGAGGTGGTGATGTTCAGACGAAACTGGGGTGCAGACCACAAGAAGACAGGCAGCGAAGGACTGGCCGAGTGATTTGGTTTGGCTGCGTCCGTTCTGCTCCCCAGGAGGGGAACAGAGAGGTGACACAAGCAGAGGGAGAAGAGGCTGGAGAGGGCTGCCCTGCCTGTGGCTGGGTGTACAAACCCTTGAGGGCTGTTTCTGCAGCTCCGCAGAACTTGGTTTAAGTTGGCAGCAGCAGGGTCGAAATGTTAAGTGACACGTTGCTGCTCCTGCCCAACATGGCTACACGTCGCTGGCTTGACATTTAAACACTCCTTGTTTGTAACGTGAGTGCCCTGGGGTGCGGGAACGAGCTGCTGCACACAAATAGCAGCGGGACCATGAGCTGCCTCGGGGGGACCCTAGGGAGCGGAGCTCATTTAGCAGCAGCTCCTGCTGTATTGCTGCAGAACCCTCCCGGCAGGGAGGTGCCAGCACCGCAGAGCTGTGGTGACAGGCAGTAGCATCCCAGGCTCTCGCACAGGGGTTCTGGCACGGGAGCATCGTGTGCCGACGCTGGGCTCACTGAGTCTCGAAGGCATGGGGTAGGTGGGTGATAGCAGTGGGGAGCGTGGCCATCTCCATGGCAGGCTGGCAGGCTCCTGGTGACTCGGGGGGGGCCCAAAAAACAAAGCATGGGAGAATCAGCCCTGCCGCAGGAGCTTCGCAGGAAGGAGATGCTCCTGCTCTGCCGAGCAGAAAAGCAATCACTGTTTTTCCTTTGGCACTAATGGGAGATGGGGACAGGGAAAGAAGCCAGGCTGGCTTCGAGGAGCTGCCGGGGGCTGTGGGGACTCCAGCTGGGCTCTCAGCAGCTGCTCTGCTACCTGCCCCCGAGGAAAAAGCTAACCGTGCTGCATAAATGTGTGCGGTGCTACCTGGGGAGGGAGCAGGAGGAAGCCATCCCCTGGGCTTAATGCACTGCTAAGCGCTGTTGCCAGGGAGCAGAAACAGCAATTGGAGCTGCATTTATTTCATACATCAGAAGGCAAAGAAGCATCTGAAGCTGAGGAGGGAGGGCTGCCCCTCCAAACTGTGCCGGGTGTGTGGGGTGCAGCCCTTGCGAGACAGGAGGGGGGAGGGGTGGCAGCAGCAGTGCAGCAGTGCAGCAGTCCAACAAACCCACCTGCCCCCTTCCTTCCAGAGCCAAGGATCTGAAGACCCGCTTAGGGATTCTGCTTCACAAACCAGAGCTGGGACACAGGATCAGGACCTCTGGCAAGCTGCAGCTGAGCTCCAGGTGGAGGTAAGCCAAGCGGTGCCGTGTCCCAGGTTCAGCCCGGGACAGGTCCCCGCAGACGAGGCTGTCCTGGGGGATGCTGCTACCCATCTGCAAAGCAGAGAGAAGAGAGCGCGCTCGCCCTCCCCAAGGTCCCACCCCGGCAGGCAGGGAAGGCGGATCGCTTGGAGCTCCACCAGTTATAAAATCAGATGGGGGAACTGATGCTCTGGCATTAGGCACAAGAGAGCAGGGCATTAGCAACAGGCAAGAAACCCAGAGGGCTCCCACGGTCCCAGTGGTGTCTCAGCCCAGTGCTTGGGACCTGTAGGCAACGCGAGCAGCATTAAGAGCAAAACACTAGCTATTGCTGCTGAAGGCAGGGTGTCTTCTCACAGAGGAGGCTCTGCTGGGCTTGGACCAGCTGAAGAGGGGTTCTCGCTGAGCTACAGCAGCTACCTAGCCAAAGCTGCATTATGGAGCTGAGGTCTGGTGAGCCATCCGTGAAGGTAAAAGAAAGGGAGAAAGGAAAGAGAGCTCACAGGTAACGGATGCTGGGGGTCTCATTGGCTTCCTACCGAGTGCGGCTCCCCCCGCTCTTGCTGTGTTTCCTGTCATAGGACTGCTTGGCTGAAGTGCCCACATCTTTTGCTGTGGGGCAGGAGGAATGTAGAAAGGCAGCAAAGTGAGACTTATGTCCCTTTGTCTTTTCCAGAGACTCCTCACAAGAGGCACTCGAATGGAGGGAGTCCTTCGACCAGCTCCTGAAGAGTAAAAGTGAGTAGGATCTTGTTTTCTTCTCCTGGTCAGTGTGTGTGGGACAAGCACACCTCCAGTGAGCAAGGGGACACACACTGTGCTCCTGCAGCCAGTGGGTGAGGAAATCTACCCCTCAAGTGAGACGGGTTAGAGTTCAGAAAGAGGCCTTTTTGCAGCCGTAGCAGGGTTTATGCATGGGGCTCGTTGCATGCTGTGCCCTTTTCTTCTGGCTGTGTGCTTTTGGGGGAGGCATGAATGCTGTCTTCCAACACCTAGCTGCTGCCTCAGGACAGGAGCATCAGCTTGGGCGTCCCTTGTGCGGCACTCAAGCACGGAGAACGGGCGTGCTGTGCCCTGTCTCCACACTCCGGAGAAGGCTCTTGGTGTCTGCTCTCGATGCTCAGCTTTGCAAAGCAAAGCGGCCACCTCCCCGTAGGTTTTGTCGCTCAAAACACTGCATTGCTGCCCTCTGTCTGTCTGTCCTGTGCTTCCAGGGGTGCTTCTTCCACAGGGAGAAGGGGTTTAGCTGCTTTCTGGGGATACACTGAGGTTTCCCCCTCTGATACTTGCTATCAGTACGGTGAGGAGCAGGGCTTCCATAAGGTGCTGTCTGCCTCTCCGTGCCTCCTGACCCTCTTTTTGAGCCCACAGGTAATCTTCTATTTGTGCTGGCTCTGCAGCAGGTACACAGTGGTAGAAGTGACCAATTTTAATTCAAAAGCAGTGGTCTACCTTAGAGGTTATTCCCCAGCCACAGATAGTCCTTCTGCCTGGTAGTCTGGGGCTGGATGTGTTTCTTTTCCATTCTCCTCACGTGCTCTGATGGCTAACAGGCATCTCCAGCTTTGCAATTTAACACAAGCCCCCAGGCTGGCTCTGAAATCCGCACTGCAATTGCTCTTCCATCAGGCTCAACAGCTCGGTGCTCCTAGATCTCAGCTGAGAAATGAACCCAAAGCCATCACTGCTGGGCTCCTGCAGGCGAACCCTTGCGTCAGTGGCTTTCTGCTTAGGTAGAATTAGCTCTTTTCCGAAGCTGTAAAGAAAATACTCTGAAGCCTCATTACAGAAAGGGCAAATAAATAAAACCAGAGAATCACTTGTCTGTGGGAAAAGGATTTTATTGGAGCCTAGGGACCAATTAGCAGCATCTCAGAGGGTGGAATTTGCCCGGAGGGAAAGGAAATCTGCAGATGTCATACTCTGAGCTCCCAGGGCAATGCTCGCAGGATGCTTGCAGGCAGCACCACTTTTGGCAGCCATTCTCCTCTTCCTCCTCCCACTTCTATCCTCTGCTAAGTGTCTTCTCTCCCTTTCGCAGGTGGGGTGACAGCCTTCCACACCTTTCTGAAAACAGAGTTCAGTGAGGAGAACCTTGACTTCTGGTTGGCCTGTGAGGACTTCAAAAAGACCCGGTCAAAAACCAAGCTGGCCTCCAAGGCCAACAGGATCTTCGAGGAGTTTGTCCAAAATGAGGCACCCAGGGAGGTGAGAGCATTTTCTGCCTCTGTCTTCTGGCACTGAATAGGGTGGGAAAGGAATAAAATACCCTGGTGGGTTTTATTACAGTGCTCTCAGCTCAGTGGGAAGATGTGCTCTAGCTCATGAGAGCTTTCATTTCCCACATTGCATGGTCTACCAAGATGAAGGGATAGAAAAGCTTGTGAGCATCTCCACCCTCACCTGATGATGGAGGAAATAGTTTTTGTCCTCCCATGAGAGAAGAGTTAATGTTGAGTTAATGTTTGTGGCTGCTGCTTCCTTGTAGGTAAACATAGACCACGAAACCAGGGAGATCACCAGGAAGAACCTCTCAGGTGCCACCTCTGCTTGCTTCAATGAAGCCCAAGCCAAGACGCGCACTTTGATGGAGAAGGACTCCTACCCTCGCTTCCTGAAGTCTGCTTCCTACCAGGACATGACCAAGCAGGCCACCAGCCGTGGCATCAGCAAGCGGTCACATACCTGACCCGAGCCTGAAGCCACCACATGAGGACGAGCCAGGGGACCAGGCAGAGGCTGAGAGACAGTTTACAAAGGCTGAGGTCCGTGTGGTGGGGTTTCAGCTACAGTCCTGGCATTTTAGCAGGATTCTCAAGACCTCAAACACTTTCTGGTTCTCACCACGCTGCTGGGAAGAGAGGTCCTCCCTGCCTGTGGGAGCAGAGCAGGTAGGAAGCCAATGCCTCCCCTTGCAGCACGGCTGGAGACCTGCACCACCACCACAGGGACAGAAAGAAACTGGATTCCAAGCCCAGGATAAAGAGACTGGATCCCCTGAGCATCCCTAACCAGAGAGCCCCTGTCTGCTCTCAGGACCCTGCCTCTGACCTGTAGAGCCGGCAACTCCCACCGTGCCCAGGGCAACCACCCCAGACCTGCCTGCAGGGCTCTTCCTACAGGGAATGGCCAGAGCACAAGTCCAAAAGACTCCATGGCATTTTCCACTGGAGGGACCCTGCGCTTGCCTTCCCCTGATCCCCAGATCCTCCTGCTGCTGCTTCCCACGCATGCTCTGCATCAAAGCTCTACGCCTCCTTCCTGCACAGCACATCCCTGGCAGTGACATTTTTATCCCTCGCTTAAGTGACGTGACCTTTAGATGGCAGATGTTCTTAGGTCACCTGCATAACTTTGGAGGATGATGATGATTATTGCTACTGTTATTTATTTGACCATCATTATGATGTAGTATTTATTGGAAGAGCACTGCTGAAAGCATGCACACATCCCTTGCTCTGAGGGGCTGGTAAATGAAGTCACTTTAGCTGTTGTAGCACTTGGCATGCTGCCCACCTTGCCTGTAGGATAGCTTCAGGATGAGCAGGCAGAACTGTATTGTGACTGTGGAGCAAGGTACATGAGCAGCAGCAGCAGCAAGAGTTGCAGCCTGGCAAGAGCTGCCAGTGGGGTCAAAGGCAGCAGGTTTCCCGTGAACTTGGTGGGGCACTGCTGATGGTAAAATGGTGCTTTGTGGTCCACACTGGTTCCTTTCTCTCCTTGAAGATGTGGATGGCATCCCATAGCCTAGCAGCTTGTCCTAGACAGAGAATAGTGATGTAAATCAGGCACTTTGCTGAGTGATCCTGTTGAAAGCATATTTTTTTATACTTGAGAGAGAAAGCCTGAGGCTTTCCCCTGGTATCTTACTGGGCTTGGTGTTCTCTGGGACAGTGAACCCAGTCTGCATCCCCAGCACTTCAGCAGAAGCCCAGGGAGCTGTGCCCAACAGGGCTGTGTGCTGGGAATTCAGCATCTCGGCGGGCAGCAGGACAGAGCATCAGCTCATACTTGTGGGGCAAGCTCTCCAGAAAAGAGCAGGCACGCCTGGATCCTGCAGCTGCTCTGGAAAGCTGTGGATCCTGTTTGGCAGAAACGGTGCCAGCAGTTGTGTGGGTGGGTGTTGGGGAGCCCACAGGGGTCCTGCACTGGGACATAGGGAATGTGCTATCAGCACCAGTCCCTCCTGAGACAGTCTGGGGCTGCCACATGTGCTTCCATTTACCCCTAAATGCCAAACCTGGAGGTCCTCCTCCTGTTGGCACCCAGTCCTTCCTGAGAAAACCACCTTTTGCCCTGCTGAGCATCAGCTGGAGCACAGCATTGCTCGAGCTTTCCGCAGCTGTTGGAGCAGAGCGAGGGACCAAGGACCAGTCTGGGGATGTTACGGTGAGTCCTCTTCCAGCTTCCTCACCCTGGTTCCACCTCTGAGTCTCAGCGGGTCCTGGCTGTGTTCACAGGGAAGCTGTGGTTGTTTTCCTATTGCTTGTTTGTTGTTACAACTGGAGGCCTCTCGGCTGCGCTAGCGCAGTGAATGGCGCAGAGGGCTCCCTGCCGCGGCCAGCGGAGTGGCCTCCGCATGAAATAAAGCGCGAGAGGAAACGCCCATGACAGTCTGCTGCTTCTGACTGGGGGCTTCCAGGGCCTCCTAACAGTCTAACTTGCACCACCTGCAAAGCACACCAAAGCAAACTTCTAGCATTGGGTGGCTTGAGGGGCACCTGCTTTAAAAGTTGCAGTGGCAAGGAAGGGGAAGAGCTGCTGCATAGTAGCTGCCTTATTGAAGGGAACTCAACATTCACAGCTGGAATGACAGGACAAAGGCAATGGGTGGAAGATGAGACAAGGGAGGTTATTCTGGCCCTGTGCTCAGCACTGCTGAGGACACACCTTGAGTGCTGTGTCCAGTTCTGGGCTCCTCCATTCAAGAGAGATGTTGAGGTGCTGGAAGGTGTTTGGAGAAGGGCAGCAAGGCTGGGGAGGGTCCTGGAGCACAGCCCTGTGAGGAGAGGCTGAGGGAGCTGGGGGTGTGCAGCCTGCAGAAGAGGAGGCTCAGGGCAGAGCTCATTGCTGTCTGCAGCTCCCTGAAGGGAGGCTGTAGCCAGGTGGGGTTGGGCTCTGCTGCCAGGCAAGCAGCAACAGAACAAGGGGACACAGCCTCAAGTTGTGGCAGGGGAGGTCTAGGCTGGATGTTAGGAGGAAGTTGTTGGCAGAGAGAGTGATTGGCATTGGAATGGGCTGCCCAGGGAGGTGGTGGAGTCTCTGTCCCTGGAGGTGTTCAGGCAAAGCCTGGATGGGAGACTTAATGCCATGGTCTGGTTGATTGGCTACAGCTGGGTGCTAGGTTGGCCTGGATGAGCTTGGAGGTCTCTTTCACCCTGGCTGATTCTATGATAGGAAGTTTCATGGAAACAGGAGGAGGAATTTTTTTCCCATTGAGGGTTATAGAGCACTGGAACAGGCTGCCCAGGGGGGTGTGTGGAATCTCCCTCTCTGGAGATACTCAAGACTCACCTGGATGTGTTCCTGTGTGATCTGCTGTAGATGATCCTGCTCTGGCAGGGGGTTTGGACTGGATGAGCTTTCGAGGTCACTTCAGTCCCTGCCATTTTGTGATTCTGTGAATGAAAGCAGGAGTCAAGTTCTGAATATCTAACTGTATAACCTGGAAACATTCCAGGTCATGTTGGACAAGGCTCCAAGCAACCTGCTCCAGTTGAAGATGTCCCTGCTCACTGCAGGGGAGCTGTGCTAAATGACCTTTAAAGGCTTCTTCCGTGATACAAGTTTCTAACAGCACTGCCAGAGTGTCTGGTGCTGTTTGCATCCCTTCCATTTGCTGAGTACTTCGTTAGAGTGCAGTTCCCAATACCTATTTGGTAAGCCCCTTGTGTCCTGAAAGCATGGGAGGCTTCAAGCAAGGGCTGTTGCTTGTCAAAACTGCTTTTGGCTCACTCACTGCTGTCAACACTATTCGATTTTTATCAACAGCTCAGCTGATGACTGAATTCTTTCACAAGGGGGAAAGTATCTGGTATTAGAGGGGTGGCTAGAAAAGCCCCCACCTCTGCTGCAGCATGTGCTACCTTCAAGGGCTGGGCAGTCCCCCGTGCCCCTGAGGGATGCTCTGGGAGGGCAGAGGGAAGGGTGTGTGGTATGTGCGCACCCCCAGGGGCCACGAGAGGGCTGCCTGCAGCACCAGCAGGGGAGGGCAGCTCAGAGATGACAGCGCTCCGAATAAAAGCGGAGCTAAGCAGGTTTGCAAGTAGCCTTCTTTCCATTTATGACGTGTCTTGGAAGAGAAAGCTAACTGCCCTGCGTCAGCCAGGAGAAGTGAGCCGACTGCTGAGGAGGACTTAGCATCACAGTGCCTGTAGCTCAGGAGCACTCAGCTCCCCAGGGGTTAGCACAAGACAGCCTCTGCCACTGAAAAGCCTTTCAGAAGCCAGCTGCGTCTGTAACAACATCTCACGTCTCTTCCAACACAGCCCTGCAGAATCCAAGGATCATTGTTCCTTGTAAAATACACCCACTTTGCTCCATCCCTGCTCCCCAGGGGTGAAACATTCCTCCCACCCACCTAAGTGGAAGCAGAGAGTTTCAACTCCACTGTATCTGTTATTTGCTAGACAGAGCACTGGAAGAGGCTGCCCCGGGGATGTGTGGAATCTCCCTCTCAGGAGATACTCAAGAGCTGCCTGGGTGCATTCCAGTGTGAACTGATGCAGGTGAACTTGCTCTGGCAGGGGGGTTGGACTGGCTCAGCTTTGGAGGTCCCTTCCAGCTCCTAACCTTCTGTGGTTCTGTGAAACTGTTGTTGAGCATTCTTTAGGCGGCAGTTTGGGGCTGTATCTACTCTTGATGCGTGCTAACGGATGGCCCAGCTGGCAGTGCTCAGCCTTCGCCACTGAGGCCAGTGTCCCGTTCACGGTGTAGCTTCACCTCGACCAGTCTGGGATGCTTCACAAGGAGAAAGCTTGGTCATCAAAACCTCTGCAACTGCTGGCAAAGCCCAGTGCTAACAGATCAAAATCTTGAAAGCCTTTTGTGGGGGTTGCAACCCAATCCACAGAATCAGTCAGGGTTGGAAGGGACCACAAGGAGCAGCCAGTTCCAACCCCCTGCCATGCCCAGGGACACCCTACCCTAGAGCAGGCTGCCCACAGCCTCAGCCAGCCTGGCCTTAAACACCTCCAGCCATGGGGCCTCAACCACCTCCCTGGGCAACCCAGTCCAGCCTCTCACCACTCTCATGCTCAATAACTTCCTTCTCATGGCCACTCTGACTCTCCCCACCTCCAGCTTTGCTCCATTCCCCCCCCAGTCCTGTCACTCCCTGTTATCCTGAAAAGTCCCTCCCCAGCTTTTTTGTAGCCCCCTTCAGATACTGGAAGGCCACAAGAAGGTCACCTGGGAGCCTCCTCTTCTGCAGACTGAGCAGCCCCAACTCTTTCAGTCTGCTCACAGCAGAGCTGCTGCAATCCACAAAACCACGTTGAGAAAGAGGAGCCAAAGCTTCCTGCCCACCCTCGGCCACAGCCAGTTGCGGTTGCCTCCAGTAAACCACAACCTGAGTTTCCCAGGGAGGAGGCTGTGAATTCAGAAGCAGCAGAGCTTTGAGCTCGGGGGAGCAGAGGCAGGGGCTGCTGCTTGCCCCCCTTCCCAGCCCTCACACATACTTGCTCCAGGGCCAGGTTTCCATGAGTGGGTGTGCAGGGTGGATTTGTTTGGTGGAAAGCCTCACCCCTTCTCCCCTGCCCTGCAGCCTGGCATCTTCCCAGCAGGGGCTCGGGGGGGTGGCATCATTACTCAGCTGCTCTGGCCGGGGGGCCCCGCTCTGGCAGGAGCAAGCAGCCTGTAGGATGGCCTTAGGGCATGAGTGAGCCCACAAAGCCATGTATTTGGGCAGGAGAAGGTGGGTGTAGATGTGTGGGTGCTGATCTTGCTGGGATGTGTGCCACAGCAGGTGCAAACACATTGAAAGGAGCCTGGAAGAGAGAGGAATGTTTTGTTGGTTGTTTAGTTTTTGTCAGGGCCTCTTGTGACAGGACACGGGGTGATGATTTGAAAGTAAAAGAGGGAGATTTAGGTGAGACAGAAGGAAGAAAAGTTTTATGGTGAGAGTGATAGAGCACTGGCACAAGGTGCCCAGAGAGTGATAGAGCACTGGCACAAGGTGCCCAGAGAGAGTGGTAGATGCCCCATCCCCAGAGCTGTTCCAGATCAGGTTGGATAGGGCTCTGAACAACCTGATCTGGTGGAAGATGCCCCTGCTGACTGCAGGAGGGTTGGACTAGATGACCTTTAAAGGTCCAACCCACATCAGTCTGTGATCACAACACACATATGCAGGCAAATTCATAGCCGTGTGTGCATCCATGACTTCTCTTAAAGCCAGACTGCAAATAAATGCTCTCAGCTGTAATGGAAATGTTTCTGAAGGAGGCTGCCCAACAAAGGGGTGCACTGAGCCATTTTGAACACCACAAGCCCCTTACCCAGCCTTCTGCCAGCCCCTGTGCCAGCCAGTGGGGAGGGCACAGGTGTGTGGCAGTGCTCCACACTCTGTGGCTTTCACTGCAAGGCTTTTCCTTGAATGAAGTGTGAGAGATCTTGTGAGATGTGTTCCCAGGACCAGGGCAACACTCGTCCCCTTGTGCTCTGCACTGGTGAGGCTGCACCTCGAGTACGAGGTTCAGTTTAGGGCTCCTCACTCCAGGAAGGTCACTGAGGCACTGGAGCATGCCCAGAGAAGGGCAAACAAGCTGGTGAAGGGTTGGGAATATAAGTCCTGTGAGGAGAGGCTGAGTGAAGTAGGGTTGTGGAGAAAAGCAGACTGAGGGGAGGCCTCATTGCTTTCTACAACTCCCTGAAAGGAGGTTGAAGTGAGGTGGGGGTTGGCATCTTCTCCCTAGTAATAAGTGACAGGAAAAGAGGAGGTGGCCTCAGGTTGCACCAGGAGAGGTTTAGGTTGGATATTAAGAAAATTTTCTTTCACCAGAAGGGTCACTGGGCCCTGGCACAGGCTGCCCAGGGAAGTGGTGGAGTCACCACTCCTGCAGGGGTTCAAAAGACATCTGATGAGGTGCTCAGGGACATGGCCTAACGGTTGTGTACAGGCAGATGTTTGGCTATGGTGGGACTCCATGACCTTGAGGTCTTTTCCAAGCAGACAACTCTGTGAGTACACAGGGCTCATGTCCCTCTTTCAGTACAAGCAGTTCAACCCAAAGCTGCCAGCCTGGTCCATCTGTGTGCAGCGATTCTGACCTTTGAGGTGCCTTGGGAACTGATGGAAACCCAATGCCAATGTTCATGCTTTCTGACACTGAGGGCAATGCCAGGCTCTGGAGCCCTCCTGCCTCCCCAGGGCCGGGCTGCTGGTGCTGGAGTGCAGCTCTGACATGGTGCAACTGCATCCTGGGCTTACTCAGTGGGGAGAAGCTGGGGATGAGAAACAGGTGGAGAAATGCTGCTGGGTCTTGGGAACAACCCTTATAAGGAGCAGCTGAGGGAACTGGGGTTGTTTAGTCTGAAGAAAAGGAGGCTGAGAGGAGACCTTCTTGCTCTCCACAACTGCATGAAAGAAGGCTGGAGCCAGGTAGTGTTGGTTTCTTCTCAAGTTGCAACTGATGAGACAAGAAGAAATAGCCTCAAGTTATGCCAGGGGAGGTTTAGGGTGGGCATGAGGGAAAACTTCTACACCTAAAGTGTTATCATAACAAGACTGGAATGGACTGCCCAGGGAAGGGGTCAAATGCCCACACGTGGATGTATTTAAAAGCTGCCTGGATACAGTGCTCAAGGATCTGGTGTGGTAGTGGCTCTGGCAGAGTTAGGTAATGGTTGGACTTGCTGATCTTAAAGGTGTGTTACAACTGTAGTGATTCTGTAAACTGCTGAATGGCAGCCTTAGGAGCCAGGTCTCCACCCAGGTCCTTGTGTGACCTCTTTAAGCTAATCCAGGATGTTTCCAGTGGACCTGCTCTGCTATGCGCCCAGCGACCGGGATGCGGTGCCTTGCTTGGTGGGCTCCCTCCCTTGCCTGCTTTCCTGTCGCCCTCACTGCTCCTTCCCAGCCCCCTTCTGCTGGAAGGTGTGCTGCTCTTTTCTTCTGTTTGTGGTGCTGAGGCTCGAGCAGCAGGCTAAAAAGGTAGCAAGTGCAGATGGCAAATGTAAAAGTGCTCCGTGGTGAAGCGAAACGTGGGTGATGCTCCTGCGTGGATGGCATCACCTGCCAGGGTTTGAGTCCCATCCTTCTGGGGAGGATTTTCCAGGGCTGTGTTCCAGCACTGAAAGTCACATCAGCATGGCCAAGCACATAAACCCTGGGATATTCCCATTTGGAAAGATAATAGGAAAGCAAGTGCAGGGAACATGAAGGGAAAAAAGGCACCCTGCTATTCATAGCTACTTTAAAAGGGATTTTGGCTGTGGCAGGCAGCTTTCGTTGCCGTGTTTTAGCTCGTGTTTATTCGTGGCTAGTGGCTCAGGGACGTTATCTCAGGGGAAGGCTTCCCAAATAGATGTAGCTCCATCAGGGTGGAGGAAAAGGAAGATTTGCCTAATTCTGCCCTCCGTTTCCCTGCTGGCTGTGTCCCAGGAGCTCACCTCCTGAGTCTCTGTGTGCGTGGAGGTAAATAAGGACTCTGCAGAACTGCAAATGCAGGAGGAAATATATAGCTCAGAGGCTACAGGGATGGTTGTGGAGAGGAGCTCTGTGACTCTCATGCTCTAGAAAACCCTTGAGGCTCTTCTGTTCCCCATAAACTGCCTGCCACAGGGACTAGAGATTTTTAACTGATGACTCTCTGGAGAGTAGTTTCGATCAGGGATGAGAGATGAGGACGATGTTAGCAGCAAATCTTTCTTTGCTGAGGTCCAGGCACAGGGCACTTCTACCATTTCTACTTGCTTGCTGCCAACACTTCATTCTTACCATCCTAGGACTGGGGTCCTGCCATTCTATGGCTGGGGATCCTATCGTCCAAGAGTCAGGGTTCCTGTCACCCTAGGGCCGGGGTTCCTACCATCCTAGGGTTTTTTATCTTCCTGCCCTAAGATAACAAACTGCCATAATTACACCAGGAAGCTGAAGAAGGCTTTTGTTTTGGGGTGGCTGAGTGACATGGCACTGTAATGCTGACTCTTTATCTTTCTTGTTGGATGCCTTTATTGTTCTGAGCCTGTGCTGTGCCCCTGCTCTGTTTGTCTCTCTTCCAGCCTGCAAATGGATAGTTAAGCACTAGCAATCAAAGCCCAGCTCCGGTTAAAGTGGGGCTTGATGCCGTTGAGTTCAACAGATTTCTGTGAATTAAAATGGGATCTCCAGAGTCATTTAAAGTCATTCCTTGAATTCTCACAGGTTTTGTCCCTGGAGGACTGTGTCGAGGTTATGTGGTCCTCGAAGAAAAGGCTAACAACAAAGCAGCGCGGGGAGAAGCCAGTGCCAACAAAAGACAGATCCCCTCCTGAGCAGGTGGATGGGAGGAGGAGAAGTGAGAGTGCCTGAAGGTAACCTAAGGTGAGCTAAGACTAATTAGCATGGTAAAAGTCACACCCCTGGGAGGACAACTCTAGATGCTGATGTAATGAACTAACCGCAGCATGCACTGAAGGACACCTGTTAAGTAACCAAAGGGGACAGATGAACCAAGTTGTGAAACTCTTCCTTTGTTGGAACCTGTGCAGAGCTTTACAGCCCCTCTGAGCCCAGGATTCATAGAATGTCAACTTGAGTTGGAAAAGACCTTTAAGATCATTGAGTCCAACCACTATCTAACACTGCCAAGCCTGATACTAAACCAGTCCCTCAGCAACACATCTCTGCCTCTTTCAAGCACCTCCAGGGGTGGGGATTCAATCACCTCCCTGGGCAGCCTGTTTCAGTCTTTGAGAACATTTACTGTGAAGAGACCTTTTCTAATATCCATTCTACACCTCTCCTGGTGCCAATTGATGCCATTTCCTCTCCTCCTGTCACTTGTTACTAAAAGGGGTGCTGAGTCCAGAAGAGGGTGCCAGGCAGTGGCTGTACAGGGCTGCCTTAAAGGTTAGAGGGTGGATTTTGACTCCATGTGCTCATTGTCTCCTGTGTACTGAGTACAAACCTAAATCACGACTGAGGAAACCCAAAAGTCTCCTGTGGCAACACAAACTCCATCCAGACTTCGTGTGTGTGCTGCATGCTGTGAAAAGCAGGTTGCTCACTGTGGCTGTTGGCTACAAAGTGACTCCTGGACAGACAGAGCCTTTGTGACAGCTGGCATGCAGATGTCAGCAAGCAACACAGGCACAGGTAAGGATTTGACTACACATGGAAAACAGGCAGGAATGCAGCCAGACACCCCTTTTGGGGGAGCTTTTCTGCACCCACAGCCCTGTATTTGCAGCCAGCCATGTCTCCACGCTGCAATGTGGATGCCCACTTTGTGCATGTACCAACCACCCCTCCCACCCCGGACAGCCAGGGGTGGGTTCAGTGCTGTGGTCACAGCCCCATTTCAGGCGTGAGCTGACTCCTGCAGCTGGCACGGTTTGGTGGAGATGGCTGGGGAGGTTGTGTGGGCTCTGCATGCTGGAGACCTCATCCCACAAGTCAGGGCAGAGGTGGAAACTGGGTGGCCTGGGCTCCTCACGTGTTCCCTGCGTGCACGTTGCAGGCAGACAGGAAGGGCTGGGTCCCTCGGGCAGCAGCGGAATCGCCCAACCACAGAACTGGTTTGGTTGGAAGAGCCCTCTAAGATCATTGAGTTCAACCAGCAACCGAGCAGCAGCGAGGACATTAAATCATGTCCTGAAGTGCCATGTGCACAATTCTTCTGACAACCTCCAGGGATGGTGACTCCACCACCCCCCTGGGCAGCCTGTTCCGGTGCCTCACCGTTCTTTCCGTAAAGAAATTTGTCCTAATCTCCAACCCAAACCTCCCCGGCACAACTTGAGGCCATTTCCTCTTGTCCTATCACTCGATACCAGAGAGAAGAGACCAACACCCACCATGCCTACCAGGAGGAAGCCGGTGCCAGGGCAGTGGGCAGCTTGCCATTGTGGGTGTGGTTAAGGACACGCCACAGCCCTGGAGCTCAGTGCTTCCTGGGGAACGTCGAGCAGCAAGCAGGGTCACCTTCCTCAAGCTGGGGGATTTACCACAAGGTGAGAAAAAGCTTAAACAAACCAATACTCCAAACCCCAGATCCCTGCTCCCCCCCAGACACCAGCACTGGTGCATTTGATGCCTCTATGGTGTCAGCTCCTGCAGCACTGCTGACCATGGTTTAAACTGCTGAAGTTGTTTGTCTCTGGAGGCTTTCAAGGCTGGCCTGGACTTGTTCCTATGTGATCTGCTTTAGGTGACCCTGCTCTGGCAGCAGGTTGGGACTCAATGATCTTCAGATACCTGGGATAAGGTAGAGGGGTGGAAAGGAGGAGAAAGGGTGGTTGGCAGCCCCTCCTGGGGGCTCTGGTTGCTGGGAGGGCTGCTGTGTTTCTGTATTACTTTTTCACTTGTCTGTTTCTGTCTACAGCTGTAGATGTTGTAACTACCTGCTCTGGATCTCGTGCTGAGCTGTGAGTACAAAGCTTCATTCTAATTCCCAGCTGGGCTGAGGCTAGTCTGGGTGATTTTCACAAGAGTAGGAGGGCAGGTAACACCCAAACCATCACAGCTGTCCCTGGTGGTGTTCAAGACAAGACTGGATGGGGCATTTAGTGCCATGGTCTGGTTGATTGGCTGGGGCTGGGTGCTAGGTTGAGAGAGAGACCTTCCACCCTGGTTGATTCTATGATTCTCACCTCGGGCTGATGCCTGCGCTGCAGCTCCTGGACAAAGGTCACTGGGCTGGGATGAATATTTCCTAGTGCTTGTGGCTCTGCTGCCCGGTGAAGAAGACACACAGCCCCTGCCTTCCCCCTCCCTGGGCGTCTGCCTTCCTGACAGGAGCCCCACCATGCCCAGGGCATGCTGCGCTGCTTTTCCAGAAAGGAAAGCAATGGTTTGGGCTGTTCTAATTATGTGGCAAAAGGCACAGAAGTCACTAGAGAAATGAAAAGCATTAACTCAGTGAAAGAAGGTATTACCTTCCTGCTGGGTGGGGGCAGAAACAAGCCATAAAATGGTTCTTGGCTTTCCAGAAGGTAAATTCAGCTGAATTTGTACTTTGGCTTTTATACCTTAAGACTTTGTCCCTTTTCTGATTTGCTTAGACAATTTATTTCCAGTCCAGCTTATCAAGCAGTGGCTCCTAAAAGCACTGGTCACTTGAACTGGCCTTTGCTGTCAGGAAAATGGGTATTGGAATTCCAGCTTTTCCAGATACTGAATAGATATGGATAGATCAGATCCTACCTGATAAACATCTTATGTCATGAAAAGCTTAGGAAAGGCCTCTGGTCAGGCAGAGTCTCCTAATAGCCTGTGGAAGCAGGAGTTAAGACTGGCTTTCTGGCTCGTTCCAGGTATTGGATCAGGGACTTTCTGGGACAGTGTGTGTGGCTGCCACCCAAAACTGAAGGGCAATGCCTGTTTCTGCCTGCCCACTGCATTCTCCACCTGGAAACAGTGCTGGAGTTTGTCTTATTAGGTAACTTAGAGCAGATCTGAGAGAGCACCCTGGATTCTTGGCCATGCCATCAGCCAGATACCCCAGGGGACACCTGCCTGGCTTGTGCTGAGTTGGGCAAGCAAACATGATGAGCATTTGGGCAGTGCTAAAGTCATGGTTCTTGCCCAGATGGCACTGGCTTCTTGGCTGGCACTGGCATTGCTGTCCTTATCTGTCCCTCACATAGACCTGTGGGACACTAAATGCAAATGGGAAGCCTTCAGTCTAAGAAACCAAGATTTTCTGTTTGTTGCTTAGGTGAAGACATTGAAGCTCTTGAAGCAGCAGCCTGTCTTTCCTAGCCTGTTTCATCAGCCAAACCCAGAGCATCCCCCACAACGAAGGCACTGAGCACTGCACCTCTTCCATCCTTCAGTGGCATCCCTGGCCTCAAGTGAGGAACATCAGAGGTACTCTCTCTGACCGTCATGGAACCCAAAGCCCCTGCTCAGGAGTCATCCATCCCTTCCAGCATGGAGACAGCAGAAGACCTTGCCTCCAAGTTAAATATTGCTTTGAGGAACAGCAATAGAGAAGCTGTGCTGGAGCTGCTGGAGAAAGGGGCAGACGTGAACTCCAAAGCAGAATATGGCTGGACACCACTGCAGAGCGCTGTGCAAGCTGGGGATGAAGACCTGGTCCGACTTCTGCTGGACAGGGGCGCTTGTCCGCGTGCCAGGAAGGACAACGGTGGCACTGCATTTACTGAGGCAGCCATGGTGGGCAATGTGACTATACTGGAGCTCCTTCTTAATCAGGGGTTAAATATTGATGACCATGATGACAATGGCTTCACGGCATTCATGGAGGCTGCTTGGTATGGGAATGAAGAAGCTTTGAGGTTCCTGTTTCACAAAGGAGCAAATGTGAACTTGAGGAGGGAAGTGAATGAGGAGAAGGCAAGACTGCATAAGGGAGGTGAGACGGCGCTGATGGATGCCAGTAAAAGGGGACACCTCTCGGTTGTGAAGGCTCTTGTCCAAGAGATGGGGGCTGATGTAAACATCTGTGACAACAAGGACAGGAATGCCTTGATCCATGCCCTCAAGGAGGGCTGCGCCCAGTCAGCTGTCTCCATAGGTCATTTCCTGCTGGCCCACGGTGCCAATGTGAAGAGCAAAGATGAATGTGGAAGAACCGCCCTCATCCTCGCTGCCGAGATGAAGAGCTTGGATTTGGTGGAAGCCTTGTTGAGGAAGGGCGACATAGACATCGATGACGCAGATGAGGAGGGCAACACAGCCCTGATGGTGGCCGTAGAGAAAAACGCGTATGAGATAGTCAAGGTGTTGTGTGAAAAGGGAGCGAGGACCGACGTTGGCAACCTCATTGCGGTTGCAAACCGGAACCGCGCTCACGAGGTGGGGCGGCTCCTGCGGCGCCACAAGGCCAGCTTCGCGCCCGACACCCTGCCCGACTGGCAGCCCAGCAGCGTGCGCTGGAGGGAGCAGCTGACACACCTCTACAGAACCTATCGCCCCATGATTGGCAGACTGAAGACGTTTCTGTACATCAAGCAGAGAATTCTGAACACTTCCCAGGGCGGCATCTACCTGGGGCTGCACGGCGGGGCGGAGGTGGCAGTCCGAGTGAGGCGCGGCGAGGGGGCCAAGGAGGAGAAAAGGTTCTTCGAAAGGTGTGGCGGCTGCAAACATCTCCTGAAGCTCTTCCAGTTCGAGAGGCACAAGGACGACATGTATCTGTGCTTCCCTCTCTGGGAGAGAAGCCTTGAAGAAGGCCTGCAAGAACCAGCAGACCAAAAGGGTCACAAAGATACTCTGAGGATGATCTTCCAGGCAGTGACGGAGCTGCACTCCCTTGGATTTGCTCACCGGGATCTACATCCCAGGAACTTCTTCATAGGTTATTCGTGGCTTGCTCAGTGTTTTCATTTTCCTCTCCTGCTGCCTGTAGTTCAGAGATGTCTCATAGCTGTCTGTTTAGACCCCTTCATGCGTTGTGGGATGGCTGTGGCATTAGCTCTCCTCTTGCAGTAAGGATAGATATGGTCACAGGACTGAACAGAGCAACTTTGTGTCTCTCATTAGCCCTGCCCTCCTTTCCAGTTGCACTCAATAACCCTGAAGTTCTTTCCCAACCAAAATGATGCACCCAGAGAAGGGCAACAAGGCTGAAGGCTGAGGAGGGGCCTGGAGCCCAGCCCTGTGAGGAGAGGCTGAGGGAGCTAGGGGTGTGCAGCCTGCAGAAGAGGAGGCTCAAGGCAGACCTCATTGCTGTCTACAACTACCTGAAGAGAGGCTGTAGCCTCAAGTTGTGCCAGGGCAGGTCTAGGCTGGATGTTAGGAGGAAGTTGTTGGCAGAGAGAGTGATTGGCATTGGAATGGGCTGCCCAGGGAGGTGGTGGACCCAGGGAGGTGGTGGAGTCACCGTGCCTGGAGGTGTTGAAGCAAAGCCTGGATGAGGCACTTGGTGCCATGGTCTGGTTGACTGGACAGGGCTGGTGCTAGGTTGGACTGTGTGAGCTTGGAGGTCTCTTCCAACCCAGTCGATTCTATGGTTCTTTGACTTTGGGGCTTTGCAGAAAGATCAACACACAGCAGATCTCTTCAGAGAATCATGTTCTAAGAAGGGCTGCCCAGCAGTCAGTAACAGACTGTATCAAGCTTTTCCATCATTATTTGTTAACAGTTTCTCTTCTTTCCGCAGATTTAGATGGCAAAATATACTTGGCAGACTTTGATAACAGCAGAAAGTTGATTGAGGGCCAAGAGGACCTCATAAACTCAGATTTAGAGGTAACTCCCCTGAGAATCAATGTCTGGTTTAAAATTTCAGGCTCTCCCTGGTACTTTCTACTGCTGTCAATCCTAGGGGGAAGCCTCCCTGCATCCTTAACTAGAATAATGTTGGGGGGGAGCCCATATGAAAATAGCTGCTGTGTAAGAATGATATGAATGCAAGGCTGAGGGTATCCCCAGCCAGCCTGACAGCATGACTTTGAAGCTGCGTGCAGAGAGGCAGAGGAGACAGCCACACCAAAGTTTGTGTCTGCACATCCACACACACCTACAGGAACATGTTCATTGAGACCTGGGCAAAGAGAGGAGAGCTGGGCAAAGGGAAACCTAATGAGGGTCCACAACAATAAGCATAGAGTCCTGCACCTGGGGAGAAACCACACTGTGTACCAGGACAGATTAGAGGCTGACCTGCTGGAAATTAGCTTCATGGATAAGGACCTTGGGGTTCCTTGATCTGTTGGAGTGTAGGAGAGCCTGAGAGCAGCCAGGCAGAGAGGGACCTGGGGTGCTGGTGGAGAGGAGCTGAAGATGAGGCAGTGTGCCCAGGTGGGCAGCAGAGCCAATGGCATCTTGGGCTGGCTCAGGAGCAGTGTGGGCAGCAGGACAAGGGAGGTTCTTCTGCCCCTGTGCTCAGCACTGCTGAGGACACACCTTGAGTGCTGTGTCCAGTTCTGGGCTCCTCCATTCAAGAGAGATGTTGAGGTGCTGGAAGGTGTTTGGAGAAGGGCAGCAAGGCTGGGGAGGGGCCTGGAGCACAGCCCTGTGAGGAGAGGCTGAGGGAGCTGGGGGTGTGCAGCCTGCAGAAGAGGAGGCTCAGGGCAGACCTCATTGCTGTCTGCAGCTGCCTGCAGGGAGGCTGTAGCCAGGTGGGGTTGGGCTCTGCTGCCAGGCAAGCAGCAACAGAACGAGGGNTGGAGGGTAAATTATCTGTGCAATAGCAATGTGCCTTTGTGGCCAAGAAGGCCAATGGTATCCTGGAGTACATCAAGAAGAGTGTGGCTAGCAAGTTAAGAGAGGTTCTCCTTCCCCTCTACACTGCCCTGGTGAGACCACATCTGGAGTATTGTCTCCAGTTTTGTGATTCCCAGTTGAAGAGTGATGGGAATATACTACAGAGTCTCCAACAGAGAGCTATGAGGATGAGTAAGGGACTGGAACATCTGTCTTATGAGGAAAGGCTGAGAGATCTGGGGCTGTTTAACCTGGAAAAGAGAAGGCTGAGAGGAGATTTTATTAATGTTTACAAATATCTGAGGGGTGAGTGTCAAAACGATAGGGACAGTCTCTTTTCAGTGGCTTCCTGTGATTGGATGAGAGTCAATGTATAGAAACTGCAACACAGCAAAACCTCCTTTACTGTAGTGGTGCTGGAGCACTGGAACAGGCTGCCCAGAGGGGTTGTGGCTCCTTCTCTAGAGACATTCCAGACCCACCTGGACATGTTCCAGTGTGATCTTGCTCTGGCAGCAGGGTTGGACCCAGTGATCTCCAGAGGCTCCTTCCAGCCCCTGCTGTTCTGTGTGCCCAGATGGGGAGTAGCTGTCCTCTCTCTTTGGTGAGGAAGTGCCATGCACCTGGCACACCAGCAGCGATGTCTTTCCTTGCAGGCTCTCAGCCAGCTCGTGCTGTACGTTTTAACTGGGGGTAGGAAACCCTTTGAGCAGGTCAGCACTGAGGATTTGGCTCCTGATTCCCCAGATTATGAGGAGGCTCTGGACCTTGTAAGAAGCCTGGTCTGTCATGATGAACGAGGCTTGGAAGGTTTGAGCAACCATCCCTATTTCTGGAACAAACAGTCGTAAGTCCTGGGGGCATGAAGGAAAAGTCTTCACTGTGGGATTTGCCTGTACTGCTGGGAGCAGCGATTCTGAGGGGTCTGGAGCACCTCTCTTACGAGGAGAGACTAAGAGACCTTGGGCCTGCTCTAGGGTAGGGTGTCCCTGCCTGTGGCAGAGGGGTTGGAACTAGATGATCCTTGTGGTCCCTTCCAACCCTGACTGATGCTATGATTCTATGGCTTTCTCGACTGGGAAAGAGAAAACTGAGTGGGGATCTTACAAATGCACACAGCTATCTAAGAGTGGGGGCATCAGGATGGGGCTGGGCTCTTCTCAGTGGTGCCCAGTGATGGGGCAAGGGGCAATGGACACAAACTGGTTTCACTTTAACTTAAGGAGAAACTCCTTTACTTTGAGTGTGGGGATGCTGGACAAGGCTGCCTAGAGAGGCTGCGCAGTCTCCTTCTCTGGAGACCTTCAAAAGCCAGTTGGACACCTTCCTGTGCAACCTGCTCTAGATGGAGCTGCTCTAGCAGGGGGTTGGACCAGATCTCCAGAGGTTCCTTCCAACCCCTGCCATTGTGTGATTCTGTCCTGGTGCAGCTAATGAAGCTCCTTGTTCCACAGCAGGCTTGATTTCCTGAAGAGAGTGTGGAACAAAATCAAAATCCTCCCTGACAGAAGAGCTGTCTTCCAAGCTCTCAATGCTGCTGAAAATGTTCCTTATCCACAGTGGACCATGCAGGTAATCTTATTCTTTTTGGACTGATGCAAGGACATTTAGGCAGAAGCTGTTCCCAGGTGTTTCACAGTCCCTGTTTAAAGCCATAACTGAAAAAAGAAGACCCTCCAAACACAGGCAACTGGGAGGGAAACAATTAAATCTGAGGCATGTAGTCAAAATCCTCCAGATTAAAGACATTGCTTCTAAAGGGACCTTTGTTGCCTGGGATGGTCAGAGAATCATGGAATCATTAAGGTTGGAAAGGATGTCTAAGATCATCAAGTCCAATCACTAACCCAACACCACCCTGCCCACAAACCCACGCTCCAAAGTGCCATGCCTACACCTTTTTTGAACACCTCCAGGGATGGTGACTCCACCACTTCCCTGGCCAGCCTGTTTCAGCCATTGCAGAATCAGCTGCTGAGCCTCCAAGTGCGTTCATCAGTGAGCCCTTAAGCCAAGCACTTCCAGCCCTGGTCAGCAGCCAATTTCTGGCTAAAGGTTTTTGTTAGGTTGGCTCAATGGCAGTGAGGTCAGGCTTGCTTCTGCTGGCACTGCTCTGCAAAGGTGTGCCAGTTTGAGCCTAGCTGGGATATTTTGGTGGAGAGAATCAGATGGCAGGCTTTGAAAAGGAAATAGTGGTGATGTCTGCTGCACTCATAGGCTTGCTGAGATGGATAAGAACAAGAACATAAATATAGAAAACAGTCTCTCTCTGGGCTCTGGCTGCCTCCCTTCTCTCTCTAACCTGCTGTCTGTCTAACTAATCCTGCTTCCTAACCCCCCATGCCAATTATCCAAACTCACCTTGAACATAAGGCAAAGTCTGGGATAAGGTAGAGGGGTGGAGAAGAGGTGTCAGGGTGGTTGGCAGCCCCTCCTGGGGGCTCTGGTTGCTGGGAGGGCTGCTGTGTTTCTGGATTACCTTTTTCACTTGTCTGTTTCAGTCTACAGCTGTAGATGTTGTAAATAGCTGCTTGGATCTTGTGCTGAGATGTCAGTATAAAGCTCCATCCTAATTTCCAGCTGGACTGAGTCTAGTCTGGGTGATTCTCTTAGGTGTGGGGGGGCAGGT
Organism: Tricholaema leucomelas; assembly: GCA_013400475.1. Taxonomy (NCBI): domain Eukaryota; kingdom Metazoa; phylum Chordata; class Aves; order Piciformes; family Lybiidae; genus Tricholaema lacrymosa; species Tricholaema leucomelas. The sequence continues at coordinate 731,188 of WAAF01000418.1, forward strand.
AACACCCGACCCATCACAAAAGGCATGCTGCCTCATTTGAGATCTGACTCTCATGCTTCAATGCAGCAGCCTGTGTGGTATTCTCAACAGTGAAACAGTTGGGCCAAGCCTCCTGAGTCACTTCTTCCCTCCAGGCACGCAGGAAAAATCTGTTGTGCCGTGTTAGCAGTCCTAATATGAATGCCACACCTTGGCCATGCAGGGGAAGAAACACTTGGCAGAATCAAGGGGTCTGTTTGGTGCATGTCATAGAATCAACCAGGTTAGAAGAGACTTTCAAGCTCATTCAGTCCAACCTAGCACCCAGCCCTGCCCAAGCAACCAGACCACGGCACTAAGTGCCTCATCCAGGCTTGTCTTGAATGCCTTCAGGGACGGTGACTCCACCACCTCCCTGGGCAGCCCATTCCAATGCCAGTCACCCTCTCTGTGAAGAACTTCCTCCTAACTTCCTTCCTAGACCTCCACTGGCACAACTTGAGACTGTGTCCCCTTGTTCTATTGCAGAGTGAGCTCTGCCCAGGCTGGGAAATGCGCTTTCAAGGGCCACAGGATCCACCCATGCAAGACGACAGCCCTGCGGAGAGCAGAGGCAGATGTGCTGCTTCTGTGGCATGTGTTAAGCAGAGATTGACCTCTGTGCTTTCTCTTTTTGCCCAGATTGACCAAGCTGTTCTGAATGCCATGGAGCATCCTCCCAAAGCAAAACCGATCCAGTACAGCAACAGCGTCATCGACCTGCTGAGGTTCATCAGGAACCTGGACGAACATGCCAATACCAAGTGCGTGTTCAGGTCCTCACCCCTGACACTGCTGCACTGCAGGGAGCACCTGGGCATTTGCAAGCACCAGTGAGACTGAGAGTAACATCTTCTTCAGGTGGTTTTCCAGAAGGGAGAGAACCAGGAGGTGGGAGAGGGTCTGTTAGAGATATCCCATGACAGGGGCTGCCTCCTCGGGGAGCGCCGTGGTGTGTGGAAGAGTGTGTGTGTCACAGCAGCAGGGGGTAGGGGTCAGACCTCAAAATCGCCTTCCTAGGGGGAAGAAAAAGGAAGTTAGCTCCCAGGATTAGAGCTCAGATTTTGAAGCAAGATCTGATTTCCAGCTCTTCTCTCACAACTGAATCACAGAACGGTAGGGGCTGGAAGGGACCCCTGGAGATCAGCTTGTCCAACCTCCTGCCAAAGCAGCTTCACCTAGAGACTCCACAGCCTCTCTGGGCAGCCTGTTCCAGTGCTCTGTCACCCTCACAGCAAAGAAGTCTTTCCTCACGTTGAAGTGGAACTTCCTGTGTTCCAGCCTGTGTCCGTTGCTCCTTGTCCTATCACTGGGTGCCAGTGAAGAGACTGGTCTGATCTTTTTGACACCCACCCATCCTCAGCCAGAACATCCTCCCCCAGAGCTGTCACTCCAGAGGGACAGCAGCAGCCTCAGAGACTAGGTGACAGCTCCCTCTCCGTCCTAGCTCCTGCAGGGCAGACCCACGGGGCGGAGAGGTGTCCATGGCAGCTAAGGCAGGACGTGGCTCTGCAGCAGAAGACACCATAAACTTCTGGGCCGCTGGTTTTGCTGCAGGCTGGTACTTGCTGCCAAAACACCAGGATGGGGTTTAGGTCACTTTTAGATATTTGTATCATCTTTTATACCTTCCAAAAGCCTCCTTGTCTACCTTGCTAGCATTTCTTAAGTGCTGAAGTGCTTTGGGATATGGATCAGGCAGCACTGCTCCTGTTAGGAGATCTTGACTCCTAAAGAGCTGCCAGAGCCTCCAACTCTCTACAGTCGTGGGTGCTTGCAGGTGAGGTTAGAGGTGGTGTTAACTCCCAGCCATGGTTTCAGTGATGCTGATGCCTGGCACTGCTCTGCAGTGAAGATGCAGGCAGGATTAGGTAGATGGAGGTGTTGGAAGAGTAGTGAAAAACCCATATTCAGTAGCTCGGGGAGGTACAGAACAGCTGCGGCTCAAGGATTTCTAGGAAACCTTCCTGCATTTTCAGAAGGCCTCTGGAATGCTTTTGTCTCTAGAAGGGAGGAAGCAGTGTCTCTGGGACACTCAACTCCTTGGACAAGCTTTAAAAATCCATTTGGGCTTTGTTGTCTTTCAGGATCACCAAGATAACAGGAGACCATGCTGAGTATTTCTTGAAGCACTTCCCGGCTCTCACCATGTATGTCTACAAGACTCTGCGCCAGCATCCCAGCTGCAGACACTGGACAGAACCATAGAGCTGTGTCTGTTGGAAAAGACATCTAAGGTCATCGAGTACAGCCAACAGCTAACTACCAGTTCTGGTGCTAACCCAGGACCTTTGCAGACCTTCATGACTCTTCCCTGCAGGGGCTCACTCATTTTCTCCTGCCCATTGCATCCTTCTCATGCCCAGAAAGCAGGAGGATGCCCAGAGGTGTGTGTCCAGGTCTCAGCAGTGTGCTGAGGAGGGGTGCTACAGGCAATGTGGTGGCTCCATACCATAGCAGCATGTTTCTGCTCTTGCAGAAGCTGAGGTGAGGCTCCTTCAGCCTATGGTAAAATGCCACAGTTATGACTTGCTTTGACCTTTGCATCTTCTTGAATTGCTCTGTCTTGCTGAACAGCTGTGACTTGGCAGTTGTCAAAGTCTGTGGACAGGCCTTCCTGTAAGTGGACAGCACTCAAAGATGTCCAAACCAGAGCAAGGATTAAACCCACAAAGAGTGACTTGCAGCCCTGGGGCAAACTGGCTGCTGGGAAGAATTTCCAGGGAAAGCTTGTGTGGACTACAAGGCCCTATCCTGCTTTGAGATGCCAGAGAAGAAACTGGATCCATACATGGCATCTGCAGAACTTACTGCTCACGGAGTATCAGGCCATGAGCAGTGAGGAGGCTGCAGGACTGGGACCGGTGCTGGGTCAAAGACCAGGCTGCCCCTCCTCCTGGCAGGGTTTGGGAGGATGGATGAGTGCTCGGTGAAAGGCCATGCAGGATGGAAAAGCAGGGGCAAGCACAGCTGGGCAGTGTGGCAGCTGGCTGGTATGGCAGTGCTTGATGCCACAGCCTCACAATAACAGTGTTCTGGGGAGCCAAGGGCAAAGCCAGCTGCCAGGGTAGTGCTGCTCGATGTGCTGCTGCCTTGCAGTGCCAGTGCCCATCGGGGAGGTGCAGCCTGCCCTTACCTCTTACAGACAGGCTGCTAACCATGCGTGATGCCCAAGGGCACACTGATTTGGCCCTCCTGCTGTCGTGTCTGTACTCTGCTGTGCCTGCCTCTTTCCTCTGCTCCTGCTGGGTGACCCCAGGGGTGGCTGGCTCCACCCAGAGAGCTGGGATCAGGTGCTCTGCATCCTGTCACTTGTGTGCTGAGGTGTGATGCTTATGTGCACAGGGATGGCCTCGGGTCAATGTGTCTCGCCTGCTGCGCCGAAACAAAAACCAAAAAGGTCCACAGAAGCAGTGGAGTGGAGATGACTTTTAGCTATGGTTTTGCTGTGTTGAGCTTAAGGCACGCCTGTGAAGCATTCTAGGGACCAGGCTCAGCTGGGCTCAGGCTGCAGAAGCTAAAGAGTTAGTGCAAAGCACACAAAAATGCAGCTGGTTTTTGGGGCTGGGAGCACCAAGTTACAGCACAAGGGCAATACTGAGGTGCTGGTCATGGTTCAGGTTGTGGGAGCAGCATCAGCTTCCAGAGCTCTTCATTTATGGCTTTGGGTTGATTTGCTGACCCTCTGGAAGTGGAGTGTTGAGAATCACAGAATCAATCAGGTTGGAAAAGATCTTCAACTCCATCCTATCACCTAACATCACCTAATCAATTAAACCATGGCACCAAGTGCCACATCCAGTCTCTTTTTAAACACTTCCAGGGATGGTGACCCCACCACCTCCCTGGGCAGCCCATTCCAATGACCAATCACTCCTTCTGTGAAGAACTGCTTCCTAATATCCAGGCTAAACTTCCCCTGGTGCAGCTTGAGATTGTGTCTCCTTGTTCTGTCACTGGGTGCCTGGGAGAAGAGACCAACCCCTGGCTGGCCACAACCTCCTTTCAGCTAGTTGTAAACAGTGATAAGGTCCCCCTGAATCTCCTCTTCTCCAGGATAATCATAAGTGACACATATGAAATGTGTTGTTGTCTGCCTTAAATGCACCTGTGTTATTCCCAGGATGCAGTCCTGTGGGATCTGAGGGTTAAAAAGTAACTGAAAATAGGTCCAAATGGGAGCTATGGCAGGAGGGATGTGATTAAAGTCCATGGCCTTTTCTGTGGCTTTATGGTGACCTGAAGGGCTTTGATCTGGTTTGGTTCCTGCTCTGTAAACAGTCCTGGCTTTTGGAAAAAATCATGCTGAAGCTCTGAGTCAGGCAGGAGCTGAACTGGGCTGGAAAATCAGGCTCTGGCCAGACAGGCACCACCTCACCACCCAGGCACAGCTGAGCAGGAAACCAGGTGGGCTCTCTTAGCATTGCATTGACAGGAGGTGTTTAATTTGTGTGCAGGGACAAGGAGCTGGGCTGAGGTTGTAGGTCATACTAAGCAGAGCAGATCCAGACCTTGGTAAGAAGCACAGGTCGGTGCAGCAGGGCTGGAGAAGCTTCTAGGGCTGAGTGGTCTCTGAGGAGCTCCACATGAAGTATTTTCTGTGAGTGCTTTGTGTCTTTAAGCACCTTCCAGATTGGTTGGGAAGGCCCTTGGTGGTGGTGTGCTGAACGGTCGTTCAGGTTGTTTGCGCTGTGCCTGGCCCCCAGCTATGGGCACTGCAATGTCTTTACGTGTAAGGAAGCAGACTGTTAGGTGGCCAAGGGTGTGTCCTTGGGCAGAAATGTGTCACAGTATGTCCCTGCTGTAGCTGCAGAGGTGCAGGCTGCTGTGCTGTTACCAAGCAAACGTCAGGATGCTGCAAGCTGCTTTATTTTTAGGTCTTTGTGCTGATCAAGTGCAAGCTTTGCAGTGTGCCTGAGCTGCTCAGCTTCCCTGGAGCACATCCCCGTCCTGCTTAGCATAGCTGTCCCTTGGAGGTTGCCTTCTTGCCCTTGGTGCCTTCAGAGAAAGGAGAGATGTTGCATCAGTGGTTGCTGCTGATGGAGGCAGGGTCTGGGTGACGGGAGATGGATAATAAGGATGTGTGCTCCTGGTTTGGGGTGTTCAGGGCATGGAGGGGGGCTGCAGCTGGGGATTTTACTAGAGAATAGGGGTGACCAGCAATCTGCATAGACCCACAGTGCTGGGGTCAGAGCTCTGCTGCTCTGGGTGTTTGTGCTGGTGTGGTTTGAGGGAGGTAGGTGGCCTCTGCAGTCACCTATCTGCTCTGCAGGAGAGGTGACAGAGCTCTTGGATAGGCATTTGTTCCTCCAGACTCTCGTCTGCATCTGAGGAAACAACACCTGCACCAATTCCCATCAGGGACTGATGCACGAGCCCTAAAGCCCAGCTCCCACCCCAGCAGCCGGAGCAGGAATGGTCCTTTCCGCACTGGCTCACCTTTTTTCTCCTCTGAGGAGTCAGCTTTCTTCTGGGGCTTTGGCAGCAGGATCCGGATCCCTTTCTGGAGTGTGAAGACGATGACTGTGTGATTGCCTGGAGAGGGAGAGGAGAGGGAGTGGCACTGTGCACTCTGACGGCCAATAAGGGAGGACAACACAACCCAACAGGCAGAACGGCTGAGCGAAGACCTGAGAGCTTGACTTCAGAGGGCTGCAGAGCAAGGGTTATGTGCCCACCCTCGCTCTGCTGCAGGGTTGGAGAGTCCTCAGTTGGAGGCTTCATGAGGAGGTATTTGCAGAGATGGGAGGGGAGGTGTGGACACTGGAACAGGTTGTCCAGGGATGTGGTGGAAGTCACATCCCTGGAGGTTTTTAAGGCCAGGCTGGATGTGGCTCTGAGCTACCTTGATCTAGTGTGAGGTATCCCTGCCCACGTCAGGGGGCTTGGAACTGGAAGATCTTTGCCATCCCTTCCAACCCTCACAATTCTGTGACTCTGTACTAAATAATAATGATAAACTGTTATCTTCTCAGGGCACGTTTGGCCTTTGAATGATCCTTCATGAGAAAATCTGAGCCCATCCTTTAAAGGCAATATTTTTCATCCCCCAAAGCAATCTAATCTGCTGTGTCAGGAAGACTGGTATTCCTGGGCTTCCAGCTCTTAGCTGGGGTTTGGCTTGCTTTCTTTTCCGGAGAATTCTAGTGGCTGGCAAGTGTGACTCTTCTGGACATTGCAGATGTGACAGGATGAGAGGTATTGGCTTCAAACTGGAAGAAGTTCTGGGCTCCTCGATTCAAGAGAGATGTTGAGGTGCTGGAAGGTGCCCAGAGAAGGGCAGCAAGGCTGAGGAGGAACCTGGTGCAGAGCCCTGTGAGGAGAGGCTGAGGGAGCTGGGGGTGTGCAACCTGCAGAAGGGTCAGAGTCTCAAGCTGTGCCAGGGGAGGTCTAGGCTGGATGTTAGGAGGAAGTTGTTGTCAGAGAGAGTGATTGGCATTGGAATGGGCTGCCCAGGGAGGTGGTGGAGTCGCCGTGCCTGGAGGTGTTGAAGCCAAGCCTGGCTGGGGTACTTAGTGCCCTGGTCTGGTTGGTTGGCCAGGGCTGGGTGCTAGGTTGGGCTGGGTGAGCTTGGAGGTCTCTTCCAACCTGGTTGATTCTATGAAGTTTGATTTTTAGATGCGAGAGGAGGAGGAAAGCCTTCCCCAGGAGGGCGGAGCGGCACCGGAACAGGTTGCCCAGAGGAGCTGTGGAGGCTGCACGGCTGAAGTGCTCAAGGGCAGGCTGGATGGGCTTTGAGCAGCCTCCTGTAGCAGGGAGTGCTTCTGCTGACGGGAGAGCGCTTGGAAGGAGACGATAAAGCCTTTAAGGTCTCTTGCGACCCAAACGACTCTGTGGTTCCGTGTGCCCCCGCGCCGGCGTGCCCTCGGCTTTGTGCCCGCAGCGGAGCCCGTGCGGTGGGCTGCGGGCGCTGTGCCCATCGCAGGACTGGACCCCCGCCCTGTGCGCAGCTCAGGCGGTGCCACAGCGACGCCTGCTGGTGGCAGACGGAGTCGGCTCCGCTACCTCCCTGCGCGCATCGCGTCCGCGCAAAGCAGCCACCCGCGAGAGAAAAGCGAGGAGTGGGCCAGAGGAGGCTTTCTCTGGCGCGGCCAGCATCTTCCCTAGCAATTGTGGTGCCTCTTAAAGACAACTCTTTCCTTCCCAGCCGAAAAGCACGGCTCGTATCTTAAGGTCAGGAAAGCCATGGGTGAAGGCGGGGTGAAGGCAGAAAAAGCATCCTGAGCAGAAGGGAGCATGGGCATTAGCACAGCCGGAAAGAGCAGCTGGGCCCGGTTTGCAGGCTTTGCTTTGCTGTTCTTTGACAGTCAAGGCTGCCTGTCTAAGGTGCACCCTGACAGGTGCTGCCAGTCTGAGATGCACCCTGTGGATACAGCTCTGCCCTACCAAACCATGATGGCATCTGCCCTTCCTACTCAACCAGGCTGAACGTGCCAGCCATGCAGGCTAGGGCAGGAGAGATGAGGCAGGTCTGGGAGATCATGCATCTCTTCCCAAGCTCACCACCCAAGATGAGGGATTTTATCTGCCCACCTCTGGGTATTTAGTCCTATGAGGTGCTGCTGGGAGCTGTAGCTTTGTCACAGTTGTCCCAGGGACAATCACTGCAGGGTTGATGTCCACATGAGAAAGATTGCAGTCTTTTCCACACATCCCTAGCTGTCTTTCCAGAGCAGTAGTATCTCAGTGCAGTCTCACTCCAAGGCTATGTGTAGCAAGTATGGGCTGTGCTGCTTGGGCTGTGGTGGCACTGTCCCAACCATTATAGAATCAACCAGGTTGGAAGAGACCTCCAAGCTCATCCAGTCCAACCTCTCACCCAGCCTTGTCCAATCAACTAGACCATGGCACTAAGTGCCTCATCCAGTTTGGGTTGAAAAGGGCCTTTAATGATCACTTAGTCCAACCCCCTTGCAGTCAGCAGGGACATCTTCAACTAGACCAGAGCCCCATCCAACCTGACCTTGAATATTTCTAGGGATGAGGCATCTACCACCTCTCTGGTGGCAACCTGTGCCAGTGTTTCACTTCAGGTGCTCCTCTCTATATCCATTTCCTGAAGACCTTAATGAAAACATCTTCATCCCAGGTAACACAGCAGGTAGCCCCTGTGTGACACAACACTTCTGTCTGTTTCTAGCTGGGAATATACATGTGATGGGTTGGGGGATTGTCTGGTGTGGTTTTGTTTGATTGGTTTTGGTTTTGTGTGGTTGGTTGTGGTTGTTGTTGGTTGCTTTTGGGGTTTTATTGTTTGTTTTGGTGGCAAGAGGCTTTTGGATTAAAGCAACTATGCTTGAGAAGGCTCTAGAAGTGCAGTGAGGCTCTATAACAAGTTGGAGATTCAAGCTGAACGTTTCATGTTATCCAGGGGAATACCCAAGACTTGATGTGGCCCTGGACAGCCTGATCCAGTTGGAGGTGTCCCTACTCACTGCAGCAGGGCTGGACAAGATGACCTTTGAGGGCCCTTTCCAACCCAGTTCAATCTGTGAGTCTGTGTGGGGTGGTTTGAGCTAACAGACATGGCTTGGCAGTCTGGGAGCACACCAGAACAGGGGTCTGGTAGCTCAGCTTGGTTGCAGAGCTGCAGCTCAAGCACCTGCCTTGTGGGTATCAAAATCCTGCTGATTTTTAACCAGAGCTTGACAGTGACAAATGACAGGGAGCAGAACTGTGGCTTGCTGACACCCACTCGACCGTCAAAGCAAGATTAGTAGGTGCCTATTTTGGTCCCCCCTTTAATCAAAAATCAATTAGGCAATTTCCAAATGAATATTCAGTCCAGGAACTGTGCTGTCAGGCAGACTGACAGCACTCAGCACCAATTTCTTAGTGCTTTTCAAGAGTTATTCAGGGTACTGAAACTAAACAAGTAGATGAGGAAGGAAAAATATCTTTTTCTTTCCCCAGAGATGTCCCAGTGGCTGCCGTCTCAAACCCTGATGAAGCTTATTCTCCGTTTCAGATGTTCAAAGTATCTCCTCCGCAATGCCACTGAGCCTTGGGCTACAAAGTTCTTCTCCTTCTGTCTGCAAGGGCCTGTAGTAATAGATGGAGGGGCAATGGTTTCGAGCTAGAGAAGAGCAGACTTAGATTGGGTGTCAGGAATGGGTTCTTCACCATGAGGATGGTGGAACACTGGAACAGGCTGCCCAGGGAGGTGGTTGAGGCCTCATCCATGGAGATATTCAAGGTGATGCTCGGCAAGGCTCTGGGCATCCTGATCTAGCTGAGGATGTCCCTGCTGACTGCAGAGAGGGTTGGACTGGATGACTTTTGGAGGTCTCTTCCAACCCAAACCATTCTATGATGCTCCTGCTCCCAACTGACTTTCAAACCAAAAGATGAGTTGCTTTGTTTCTGGTTTAGGGTGTGTGTGAGTACTCTTAACTTGGTTACTGAAGTGAACACGAGTTATGCAACAGCTCTTTGCTCATGAAGTCTCTGCATCTGCTTCCCTGTTCCCCAAAGAAAGATCTAAAAACTCACTGGGCAATTTTGGGTGAATTTGGGCAAAAGGAACAACTTCAGAGATGCCTCTTTTTCCACAGTGCCTGCACCAGGTACACCCTCAGAGCTGGGTGGAGGAAGCAGTTTGTCTCTTTCACAAGAGCCCTGTGGGAGACCAAAACCCCAAGTCTGGGCATCTTTGTGTTTGGAAGAACAAGCCTGAAGACAAATGTGGTGCTGAGAGGCAGGCACTCTTCTTACCTGGACTGTACGTGTCTGATGATTTGGAGGAGACTCTTGTGCTGGGCAAAGAGGTTGGCACCTTGTCTGTCGTAGACTCCCTAAAGCTCCTCATCACCTTCCAGTAGCAGAACCTGTGTGAGACATATTGAAGATGGCAAAACCTCCAAGCAGACATCTACAGCTGAGCTCCTGGGGAGTGTCTCATCTGCACTGTCTTCGTCACATCAGAGGAACAAGTGGATGGGAAGCAATGGATGGCATCCGCAGAGTCTCCCCCACCCTAGTGGGGCAATACAGACCTTCTCCAGAAGTGCATCAGGATGGGGAAGATGGTGACCTTGGCCCTGTGGTAGAGGGCACGGTTCAGTATCCCTTTAGAAGATAAGCTCCAGATGAAATTTCTCTCTTCCTCAGAGATATTTACCTGGTCACAGAAGAGACCTTGCTTAACCAAAGCAGTTTGTGGCGCCCCTGGTGTGACCCAGCGGCTTGTTCCTCCCCTGATCCCGCCTCGTGTTTAGCGGCCTCTGAGAAGAGCTGCCAGTTACATGCTGCCTGGCTGTCCCGGGCAGGAGGGTGGGATCTGCCTGGATTTCTGTGGAAAATACTGTGCTTTCCAAAAGCAGGAGAGGCAAGGAGGTGGGTGCAGTGGGGAGGGGCTGGTGGTGATATTAACCTCTGCAGCATGAAAGGACTGAATTGGTGATGAGCAGAACCCATTCTGGTCCTTCAGCCTGGCACTTCTCCAGCAGGTAGGGGTTTGCACCATCTCCCTGTCCACGTATTTGCTCTCAATCTATCTCTGTCAAGTGCTAGCATGGGTCTGGTGTTGGATCAAGTCCCATCCCATGGAGCCTAAGTGGAGGTCCCAAGCTTCAGGGCATACTCTGAAGCTTCACAGGATGCTTGGCTGGAACAGATCCAAACCTTTGCCTGGTTCCCCTTTCCCCACAACCACTTGCAGCTGTGATGCAAGGGTCTTGAGCAATGAGCAGCCTTCATCCTTCCTGGGAGGGTCCCAGCATCTTACCCGCAGTCTGGGGGGAATGTCGGAGTTCAGGAAGAGTTTGCTGATGATGGCAACTTTCTTTTTGAGGAAGGCAACTTGCTTCACTGTCTGCATGTTGTGGGCTGCCTGAGCTTCAACTGAGTCAGCCAGACTGGAAAACCTGCAAAGGCACCAGGGGTCCTGCTCTGAGACAAAGCTGCTAAACTAGACAGTCATTGTCCTCTCTTAGCTCCATGTTTAGCTGGTCAGAAGTAGCAGTCCACGAGGTGTGGAACAGTGAAACAGGTGTTATGGAAAGCCACTTCCCTCTTCTACTGGCCTCAAGGTCATGGCATTCAGGTGGGGTATGTGATGTTTGGCCTTCTTCAGGAAAAGAAGGGAACTGAAACCTGGCCCCAGGTACGGGTGTGTGCTGACTGAAGGGCTGTTGTGCATCGGGCATGGCTTGCCAGGTTGGCAGATTTGCCAGGGAATTGGACAAGGTCAATAGAGAAATGTCAGAACTGGCATGTCAAGAAAAGTGCAGGCACAATGTTAGATTGCTTGGGACTATCAAAACTAAAGTACTTCTAGGATACCCAAACCCTTGGCCAGGGAACTCTTTCAGGCTGCAGTGGAGGGGGCTGTGGGCCTCAGGAGTAGGTAACCATGAGTAGATTAAGCTATGGGGTGAGACTTTGGTGCACTGTATGCTGTAGTGTGATGCCCAGATGCTGGCCTTGCACAGAGGTGCTGAGAGAAGGGCAGGGGTGCCTGCACAGACCTTAGTCTGTGCTAACGAATCCATGGGCCAGGTTTTACCCCTTGCTGAGAACTGGGTACTGCTCATGGGAAGGCAGACCGGTGGTACCTGAGCGCCCCGTGGAAAGGGAACTTACTTGTCAATCTCCAGGTAGAAGCGGAGGTCATCCACGAGGAAGTTAATGGTAACGAGCTGGCTGTTAAACATGAGGCGTCTCACGGGTGCCTCTCTGTGCGCTGGGCTGCTGAGAGTGGTGCTGCTGCTCTGCCTGGAGCCGACGGGCAGATCTGAGAGAGAAGAGGAGCTGTTGTGTCCTGCTTCTGCCAGTGCTGCCAGCCGGCTCACTGATGCTGAGCTATACCCTGCTCCTTCCCCTCACCTCTGCTTGCTCTACCTGCCTGCAGAGGGTCTTTCTAACCATTTGGACTGTGTCCTTCCTGCAGCAGGGCTTGTCAGGAAATTCAGATGCACCCAGCAGGGAACATACCCCCTGGCTTGGCAACCTCCTGCACACTTCCTCCTCTGCACTCCTGGAGCACTCATGTTCGCTGTTTGCAGAGGGGAAGGCCACAGTGCGTGTAGCTGTACCCTGTGTCTCACAGGGGCTGCCAGCAGAGGAGGAGGAAAGGTTATCAACTGATACTTTCCCCATGTCAGTAGTCTCCAGCTTCTGTCATTTTCATGCCCAGGAACTTCTTGATCTAGATGGGGTTTCTGTGTACTTGGGTTTCTTTTCTAACTGCTTTTCCAGACTCCTCTCGAACCTGTGGGTAAACTTGCAGGACACACATCCCTTGGCAAAGCTCTCTGTAGCTATCTCCCTCTTGTATAGCAAACAATTTTCTTTGCCTTATTTTTTTAGCCTGTGTCCCCTTGGCTTCATTGAATGCCTCCTGTTCTTTGTGGAAGGGATGCAGACTTGCATATTGCTCGAGAGAGACACAACAGCATCATGAAGCACCCACATCAGAAAGTCAGATCCTGCCTGGGTGTGTCTGTGTGTGCTGCCTCTGCAAAATTCTGGACTTCACCTTCCAGCTCCAGGGAGACCTCAACATGGCTCTTCACTACTTAAAGGGGGCCTATTAGAAAGATGTGGGCACGCTTTTTAGCAGGGCCTACTGTGCCAGAACAAGGGCTGATGGGTGTGGGAATGAAGTGTGAGGAGGAATAACATCAAGCAGACTGAGCATTTCGGCCCTGACGCCCATGGCTTCAGGATGCCTCCCACGGAGGAAAAAGAGATAGTGGACACCTGGTTAATGAGAAAAACCAGGTGTGACGTATGTAGAAGCTGGGCTGTGCTTGCCTAGGTTATGCCAACGTGAGGGTGTGTGCTCCGTGCTCTAGACCACGTGAACGGAGTCAGAACGAACAACAGGGGTCTCCGGTGGGATGCACATCGAATCATGTGGAGTCTGTGTGGTATCCCTCACTAATAGATGGGTTTAAATTACAAGAGAGGAGATTCAGACCAGGTGCAAGGACAATGTTTTTTACACTGAGAGTGGTGAAACGCTGGCCCAGGTTGTCTAGAGAGGTGCCCATCTCTGGTAACGTTCCAGGTCAGGCTGGATGTGGCTCTGAGTAACCTGATCTAGTTGCAGGTGTCCTTGCTCACTGCCTGGATGACTTTTAAAGGTTCCCTCCAGCCCAAAGCATTCCAGGATTCTGTTAACTCCTGTGCTCGTGTGCAGACTTCTGCACAGCAATACCTGGCACCCCGAGATGCCTGCTCTTGATATGCCTCCAGCTGAGAAAAACTGAGGCAGCGGCTGGGGATGGGAGCTGACCCACAGACTTCCTCATTTGATTCTCTGCCTAAAGCCGGGGCTGGGCTGGGGAGGCAGGAGAAGGGGCTGGGGGGGTCTAGCCATACTTTCCTCCTCGTTTCCTAGCTCTTGGCGGAGAAAGTCCTCAAACTCGGCGCGGCGCTCGGCGCTGTTCATCTCCCTGCGGAACTTGCAGAGGCTCCTGATGAGGTCACGGATGGGGCGCCAGGCGCTGCGCTGCGGACACGGCACGGCTCGCGTCGGCCCCCGGCTGCAGCAACAGCCTCGCTCCTGCACACAGCCCTCCCTTCTGGGCCCACTGCTGCGAGCTGGAGCACCAGCACCCGGCCTTGGTGGTGGGGTTGGTGACCCAGTCATCCTTCTTTTCTACCATCTCCTAGTTACAGGGGTGGCCACAGCTGATAAAGTGAATCACTCGGACAGTTGTGGCCACATCTGGAGAGGTCTGCATGGAGCAGGACTCCAGAGCCTCTAGCAGTGAGCCTTATCAGCTGCCTTTTCTGCAGGTCTCCAGATCTGAGCCCCATCACTTCATTTATGTGAGCACCACCTGACCCACAGCATCTCTTCAGCATCTCACAGTGCTCCAACAGAACAAAGGGACACAGTCTGAAGTTGTGCCAGAAGAGGTCTAGGCTGGATGTCAGGAGAAAGCTCTTGCCAGAGAGAGTGATTGGCACTGGAATGGGCTGCCCAGGGAGGTGGTGGAGTCGCCGTGCCTGGAGGTGTTGAAGCCAAGCCTGGCTGGGGCACTTAGTGCCATGGTCTGGTTGACTGGCCAGGGCTGGGTGCTAGGTTGGGCTGGGTGAGCTTGGAGGTCTCTTCCAGCCTCGTTGATTCTATGATTCCTTTCTTGCCTGGACAACACCCTCAGCCTGCCAGCAGAAAGAGGCTTTCCTTACCAGCTTGTCTGTCCTGAGTTTCTCCATCCTACGCCGCAGATGAAGGTCAGGCTTATGTCTCTCACTTGGAGGGAACAAGTCTTGGTACTCTTTAAACCTGCCATGTGGGAGATCAGGGAGAGAGCATCAAGGGCAGCCAGACACATGAGGAGGGCAGTGCTTTGCTGGGAGTGTGGCTGAGGGGAGCAGCTGACGGCGCAGAGCCACGAAGATGCTGAAGGGATGGAACAGCTCTCTTACAAAGAGAGCCTGAGGGAGCTGGGGCTCTTCAGCTCGGAGAGGAGGAGACTGAGAGGTGACCTCATCAATATGTGCGGGTGAGTGCCAGGAGGCTGGAGCCAGGCTCTGCTGGGGGATGCCCAGTGACAGCACAAGGGGCAGTGGGTGGGATTTGAGGCACAGGAAGTTCCATGGAGACATGAGGAGGATTTTCTTCACTGTGAGGGTGACAGAGCCCTGGAACAGGCTGCCCAGGGGGGTTGTGGAGTCTCCCTCTCTAGAGATGTTCAAGACCCACCTGGATGCATTCCAGTGTGATCTGGTATAGGTGATCCTGCTCTGGCAGGGGGGTTGGACTGGATGAGCTTTGGAGGTCCCTTCCACCCCCTCACATTCTGTGATTCTGTGACAGGGATGCCCCTGAGATTGGGGTCCCCTTGGACAGAAATTCCTGGAGGAGGTTGGAGAACAGGCTGGATTCCCCTTCTCTTGACTTGAGATTGTCCTGCCAATCTGCAGTGTGTTTGCTCCTCTAGTCCAGCACCCTGAAAGCCCTGTGGTGTTTTGGTCCCCAAGTCCTGCTGGCCTTGCCCAGGTGAATGTCTCAGCAGTCTTGCCAGGGTGAGGCTCTGAGTGGGATTTCCATGCACCACCTGATACTGCATCAGGAAATGTTTGTCACAGTTGCTGCTTGTCACCTTGGGGAGGGATGGATGTTGGGAAAGATGTGTTTGTGTAAGCACTGGGCTCAAGGAGCCAGCTTGACCCAGGTGCTCACCATCGTTTTTCCATTGCTTTCTGGACAAGGACCTGTGCTGTCATCACCAGGGAGGGGCTGACTGCTTCGGCCTCACGTATTTCATTGATGATAGAAGAGTCACAGTCCAGCTGCTCCTCTGGAAAAGAAGTAAGGTCACTGCCAGCCCCTCTGAGCTGCCCCTGGGCTGCCATGGCATCTCTGTCTACCCTCACATCTGCAAGTGGCTCCTTGTCCCATCTCTGCCTGCCAAGTGTCTCAGCCCTTCTCCTTTCCGTACCGTGCTGACTCCATACTTTGCCAGTGAAACTGTGGCTCAAAGGAGACAAATGGGCAAGAACTCTTTCTGCCATTTCAGGAACTGCATGTTATAGAATCATGCAATCAGTCAGGCTTGGAAGGGACCACAAGG